>VYXB01009650.1:278827-522998 GCA_013397135.1 Pachyramphus minor
AGCTCCCTCATCACCCCTGGGTGGATCCCACCGGGTTCCACAGACTTTGTGAGGATCCAAGTGGCTCAGCAGGTCGCAGACTGTTTCCTCCTGGATTACAGGGGTGCTATTGAGCTTCTTATCCCTGTCTACAACCTCCAGAAGCCAGCTATCCTCAGGACAACCTGTCTTACTGTTGAAGACTGAGGTAGAGAAGGTGTTAAATACCTCAGCCTTGTCCTCATCTTTGATAACTGTTCCCACCCATGTCCAATAAAGAATGGAGTTTTTCCTTGTCCCTCCTTTTGCTGTTGATGATTTTTAAGACCTAAAAAAATGCCCGTGTTTCACAACCATGGCTAAACCCACAACAGCTGTTTCCGCATCCTGCTAATCCCACGGAGGCCCTTTTTTTTTCAGTAGCACAGAACCCTGGAATGGCTTGGGATGAAGGGACCTTAAAGCCCATCCCGTCCCAACCCCATGCCACGGGCAGGGGCACCTTCCCTAGACCAGGTCGCTCCAAGCCCTGTCCAACCCCTCCCTCCCTCCTTCCTGCTCTCCCCGGTGCCCTGGGCCGCGGTCCCGTCCCCCCCGTGGGGCTGTCCCTCACCACGGCCGTCAGGTCCTGGACGCTCTTGGGGTCGGTCTCGGCCATGGTCGCTGCGCTCCGGCTGCGCCTCTTCCGGGCCGCGCCCGCCGCTTCCGCCGCCTCTCGCGAGAGCCGCGCCGCGCGGGGCACTGTGGGAGTTGTAGTCCTCGCCCCCCCTCCCCGGTGTTCCGCCGGTCCGGCACCCCAAAGCTTGTCGCTGTTCGTTGCCTGAAAGTTGCATATTTCTCTCGGTAATTAGAATTCTGCCTTCTGTTGGTGAATGGTTCTCTCTTCCCGTGCTGGGTCTTTCTACTCTTTCTTCGGTTTCTTGGGTCCCCATCCCAGGATCACCTGTTGCCCAGTCAGAGCTGATTCACCTCAGTCACTCAATTATCTTTACCAGTTTCTTCCTTATCTTGAGAGTTCTGCTAAATGTCCTTGTGGCCCGTTAAATTCTCCATCATCTGTGCCCACTATCAGTGTTACATCCCTGTCCTCATGCCCTGATAAACCCCCTCACCCCCCCAGGTCTGAGATGTCCAGCCCTAAATATTAACAAGTTCTACCAACAAGTAATTTGTCTTTTTCACACCTGGACATTGCTTAGTGCTTTTTAGATCCAACTGTTTTGGTGATTAATACTCCCTTCTTATTGATTAGGCTTGAAAGCACACAAAGATCAAACATCAAAGAACAGCCTTTCTTAAGAAAAAATTTGCATATTCCATATTTTGCAGCTCCGGGCTCCGCTGGGGCTGTGGGAAGGGGCCCCTGGCCCTCCTGGGTGCTCACTGGGGTGAGGGACAAACCAAGCCCTGGCACATCTGTGTGGGGAGGGAAGGCTTCAAAACAGCTCTTTTTCCCTCAGAACATTAAGCCTACATGTAATTTCATGCTGAGAATAAAAGCTCCCCTCACACAGCGGTTCAACAGTCCTGCTCGTGCTCTTAAACAATGACTTTGTGAGTTGGGGGATTACAGATGTGTTTGAACAGCCTGAGAACAAGCATGGGTGTGTTTTCATAGACAGTCTGCTGACCACAGCTCTGTGGTGGTTTAATTCGGAAGGAATGAGCAGCTCATCCTGGCAGCACACACTCCAGGGGCTCCAGAGGGGCTCCCTGGGAATATATTGTTGTGGCAAACACTGTGTCCAGTTCAGGGCTTCTTGGTTCAAGAAAGACAAGGACCTACTGAAGAGGGTCCAGCAGAGGCCCCAAAGATGATGAGGGATCTGGAGCATCTCTCTGATGAGGAGAGACTGCGGGAGCTGGGCCTGGTTAGTCTGGAGAACAGAAGTCTGAGAGCTGGATTTCAGCAATCTGCACAAACATTTCCAAGGCAGGTGCCAGGGTGATGGTGCCAGACTCTTTGTGGTGATGCCCAATGACGATGAGGAGCAATGGCCATTAACTAAAACACGAGACGTTCCACCTCAACATGAGGAAGAACTTGTTTACATTGAGGGTGGCAGAGCACTGGAACAGCTGCCCATGGAGGGCGTGGAGTCTCCCTCTCTGGAGACATTACAAACCCACCTGGACACATTCCTGTGTCACCTGCTCCAGGTGACCCTTCCTTGGCAGGGGAATTGGACTGGGTGATCCCCAGAGGTCCCTTCCAACCCCAACTATTCTGTGATTCAGATTAAATCCATGCCCACCCCAGATTAATGACATAGTCAATAATGACATAGATACCATAAAGCTCCATAGGATGGATTTAGGGATAGACATAGGATAAATGTTCCCTAAGTGTCATTTTATAGGTTTTTTAGACCCAAACTGCTCATTTGTATATTTTGTTTGTGAAGCCAGCCCATGTTTGCACGCCCTGGTTATTGTGTACCCAGATAAGATCTGAAGTTAACAATCACATTGCATACGAATCTGTAAATGGAGAACGTTTAACAACAACATTGAATACGAGCCTGTAAATGAGGAGTGTTTCCCTCTCACAGCAGGTGGTTCTCAAATGCCTCCTTTCCCCTGGAAGGTGACACGATGTGCTGACATGCTCTGCCTCATCCCATAACCGGGAACAAACCTGAGCTGCAGGGTGTTTGCATTATTAATGTGTCATTTGGAGCACCGTAGGAGTAATAAAAAAACTATTTAGTGCCAGTTTGGGAGAATATTGTTGTCTTTTTAAAAGTAAGTATGGTTTCTGGGACTGTAAAATGCTGAGAAATTGTCTCCCATTCATTTGCTTGATGTGTTTAGGAAGGGTGGTTGTTTTCAGAACTGTTATTTGGAATCAGACAAACTGTTGTTGTGAAAAGTCCCTTCCAACAGACCCAGATCTGGTCCCTCGGTGCTAATGAGACATTAGTGATGTGACCTCACCCCTTTCTTCCAGACTGTCACCAGTTGTGGCAGGTTTGGATACATCTGGCCCCTCTTTTAGCTCAAACATCCCAATTCCATGTTCCATTTTTGGGGTCTGGACAAGCCCTAGAGGGTTTTGGCATCTAACTTAAAACAGGAGTCCACTAACCAGTCCTTGTTATGCAGGAGTCAGATCTGACTGACACAATAATTCCTCAGGCCATTAAGGTTTTTAATAAGTGTCAAATGGCTTCACAGTTGTTCTCATAACTACAAATCTTTTTTCATGTTAAGATAAAAATATTTTTGTTATTTGTTTGCTTTCCAGAATGTTGTGATTAAACGAGTGACATTTTGCAGGGTTTTGTCTCCTTTTTGAGGCTGCACTGAAAGAAAATGCTATGCAAGGAGGACTGGTGGGATTAATAACCCATTCACAGTCGTGTTCAGAGATTACTCAAATGAATGGAGCTGCAGAAGGCTGAATTCTCTTGCTGGCTTTTTACTGACAAAGTCTTAATTTAAAGTATACAGGGGATGAGGACGTTTACAATTTATAAAGAGCCTGTTGTTTTCCTTAAAATCAAGGGAAATATACAAAGATAAATTTAAAAACAGTTAATGAAACTCTTTTAAAATGCAAGGATATGCAGTTCCAATGAAGAATAGTTGGACCTCCTGCAGCAGTAGGTTGTGTCAGGCTTTGGAAAAAAGCAACACATTTTCAGTATTCCAGAGAACTCAGAATGAACTTTGCCTTTGTGGAACCATGGTAGGGATTTCTGGTGCTGGTGTCTTTAGGTCTAATCCAGTTCCTGTGTCCTTCAGTGAAGTAGGATTAGAGCTCAACAACTTAAAAAAAAGAAAAGACTATTAATTTAACAGCTTACTTTTTGTGCCAGTTAATGCCCAAATCACTTGAAGTAATTAATGCTGTAGAATTAATTCTACATTTGTTGTCAGACCTTCTTTCCAGTAATCATGACCCGGGGATTCAGAGACATCCAGTAAAATCTAAGTTCAAAAAGGCACAATAACCTTTCCCAAAGGTGGGTTTTGCAAAGACAATTGTTTTTTGCAAAGAGCCCATTCCTAGCAAAACCACTTCTGTTGATTCTGTGCTGGCCTCAGAGATCTGTGGTTCTGTATTTATGTCTTTTCTCAAAAGCAGTTCTGCCAGACAACCTTATTCCTGGTGGAATTCTAGTGCATTATGAAATTATTATATCTGTGTATTGTGTGAGGCAATAAATAGCAACTATAGTTTAATTGCTTTGACTATCACATCTTATTTGGGCTCCCTGATGACTATCAGATAATTGTGGTTGTATTCATACAGAGGTTGTGCTCTCAAACTGTTACAGCTCCTCTGTTCCTTCACTTCAGAGTGCTGAGTTTATGGAACTTAAGGTACTCAGCACATAAAATCACAGGTGTGTTTGTTGTTTTTTTTTTAGTCAAGCCAAAGATTTACAATGAAATCTTGAGATTAAATTTTAATATCTCAGTTACAACCTGAGTTGCTCGCGGGAGAAATTCTTGGGAAAATGTAAAAATAGGACAAATAGAAGTTATTTATTACTTCTAAAACAATGACACTCCTTAGAGGCTGTTAAATATACAAGAGGCCAGAACATATTAAACAAAGACCTGTGCTTAGAAAACAACTGTCAGGGGGAAAGTAAATGTTCGGTGTCATGAGTTGTGGATAGTTAACTGGATAAAACACAAATTATGGAAACAGCAAACCCAGGTCAGGAATAAATGTGAGATGGATTTGTATTAAAGCAAAACCAATTCATTGGGGTTTTTTTTTGTTGTGTTGGTTTTTGGTGGTTTTTTTTTGTTTCTTTTTTTTTTTTAGATTGTTCTTCAGCAGCTAAAACAAAGTGCTTTTGAATGAATAGCTTCATGCAGTGTGAACCATGCACCAAAATGAGATATTTTCTTCTCACATTATAACAAATAGAAGAGCTCATGCTGGTTTTGCAGCCTTTGCATTTCCAGTCTAATCAATCCAGCCAAGGAATTACTTGGAGGTTCACAAGGGTTTGGTACAACGAAGTTATTTTATAGTTTAACTAATAGAGGGATAAGCCTGTCTTTACAGTTTTAACTTGTTAATTAGCCATGTCTACTTCTTTGCCAAAACAGGAACACACACCGAGAGCCCGATCCTGCAAGTTATCCACAGCTGCCATTCCACCTGGAATTGGAGGTGCTGAGCACCTCAGGATCAAATCATGGTTGTCATTGCAAGATTACTTAACTAAGTAAGATTATTTCACCTTTTTTTTCTCCCCTGAATAAATATTAATTTGGCTAATTGTAAGGGTTTTCTGAGAGACATCAATTCTGTTACTGTCCTATTTCCTAACTCCACTCATCAGTCATTCTGTTTAAAAAGTTCTCTGCTCTAAGGATTATACATTTATGTTTGAATTCCAGCTGTTGTGTCTGTTTAATATATCTCCATGTACAACTTGTTTGCTGAAGCCTTCATTTCTTTCCACAAAGATAAAATAATGATTTATTTACTATTTTATTTTTTTTAATGCACGATAATGAAATATTCCTTTATTTTATTGCTTGCCTTCTTGTGGATGAGCAGTTTAGGGATGTCTTACCTTTTGAATGTTAGAAGTCTACCAGGATTAGCTGAAAATTTAAAGGGTGACATTTCCTTGAGTATTTCTTATGGAATACATTGGCATTTTTGCTGCATTGAATAGACAAAGCTGGATGATTTGATTATAAATACTTCATGTGTGGAGGAGAATAGGTAATTATTCTCGCTGTCTGCTCCACTAAGATGTTTTTTTCCCTCTGTTATTGAGTTAAAAGAAGTTTGGCAAATCAATCATGAATTTATAACTACGTCTCTTAGACTGAAATTCAGGACAGCTGAAATTTTTCCTCATTGAAATTTGAAAGGTTTCCTTCCAATTCCAACTCTATAAAACTCTCCAACCAGGAGAAAAGGATCAATTGTAAATGGACAGAGGTGCCACCTGGAAAACAAATGGACAATGATGGAAGCCAGGCCAGAAAAGGGGTAATTATCTGTCTGTGCAGCCACTCTGGATAATGGGGAATTCTGAAGGCTTTGCAGAATGTGTAAATTTGTGACACTGGAGCAGCAAAAGGCAATTTCTGCTCTGGCTGAAACTGGTGTTGAATTCCCATGACCACAATTAGATCAATGCTGAGCTCTTTTGCAAAATCCACCCACCAAGGAATGAATAAACCCAGCATTTATTTGCTCAGTACCATTATAGGAGAGGAAAGGTTTCTAACTGCAGCATCCAGGCTGTTATGGGTCTACATTTAGCTTCCCAAATTACTCATTAGAATGATTTCTTAATTTTCTGCCCAAACTGTGTTCCAGGTCTCTCAGCACAGGAAAATCTGCAGTTGTCTCATCTGCTGGGGATAGATTGTGATATTCCCCTATCTGCTTTAGTCTAGACTTCTTTAGATGTTAGCAGCCTTAAAAGTGATGCCTGCAGTTCCCTGTAGTTTTCCATGTGCTTAAAGAGTTTTTGATGCTGGACAACAGAAAATAAAATTCCCCCCTGTTCATTATCCTTTTCCTGGTTTTGTGCCATGTTTTTAGCAATCCAGCATGATGCAGAAGCAATAAATACTCTTCTATGCCTCAGACCTAGGCAGCTGGTTCCCCAGATTTCGTGCAGAACTGCTTTACAACCTGTTTGCTTGGCACAGAGCTATTCCCTGCTAAATTATTCCTATAATTTTTCCTGGGCCCAGCAGGCTGGGTGTTTGTGACATGCCAACTGAAATCCAATCACTATGTCCAATATAGACAAAGTCTCCAGACCTGTCTCTTTGAGGAATAAAGGCTTTGATAATGTGATCATCTCTTCCCAGTCTGTCCCTGGCAATCCCAAGGGAGGCATTAATAAAGCAAATGCAAGATCCCCTTCATTTAGGGCGCTTTTTACCCTTAGGCCAGCTTGGGTCAGGTTGGGGTGAAAATAAATAGAAATCAGAACAGGAAAAAGTGTTTGCTCACAAGAGTCCACACCAGACACCACTGAAGTGAAAAGGGTCTCTCCATGACTCTGGTGGGATTTGGGACTCACATGGATACTTTTTCAACAGACAGTAGGGCAATAAGACACAGTGCATGTATTTCAGTCTTGTTTGGGGTGATCCCATAGGTTCTGGAGTCTGACTTCTGATTTTTGCAGCTCCAGTCCATCCTAACCATGTTTACAACCATATCATTTGCCTCAGTGGGGGAGACTGATCATTTTTGGGTCACACTAATGGGTTAAGGAATGGGGTGGAGTGTAAAAGCCTCCTGCTGTGTGCTCCCGTTCTGCTCCTATTGCCCTGTCCAGGAAGGGAAAACTGTGTGTGTAAAAAGAAGCAAAATGATACTGCAAAATTTAAGCCTTGGGATTTTGATCTCCCTAAGTTGTAAAAAGAGTATGGAAGCCACACATGTATTATATGTTTTACCACACAGCAGAAACTGAGAGCACAAAGGAGATTGGATTTTTATTTCTGCTAATCCTGGGAAAAAGCATCATTTGTTTTAGTGCCTTCTTTATCTCACAAAAAATTTGAAGAGTCTTCAGTAGAAAAAAATACTGAAAATTGTTATCACAGACAAACTAGAAAGGCCACTGGTGAAAATGCAGTACTTCCTTAAGCACATCAGAGCTGGCAAAATGAAGTGCTTCAAAGAAAAAAAACCCTGCTTTAATTACAGACAGTATCTCATATTAGCATAACATCCCTGGACTGTCTCTTTTTTGAGCCCCTTCACTTTATCTGCGGGAGGAATGAAAACTTTTCCCCATTTTTCTGAGCCTTGGTGTGACCATCCACATACGAGGTCAGACAGTGGAGAAGGGCTTGTGGAAAGATCCCAGCAGGGAGATTTGTTCCCTTCACAGGAGCTGCTTTAAGAGCAGGAGCTGGGCCCACACTGTGCCCCCTGTGTTGCCACGCAACAACCAGACAGAACCCCGGGTGCCAGACACAGCTCATCCATCATTCCATGGGGTTTCAATATCCTTTTCCAAGGTGGCCACCAGAACTGCACAGTATTCCAGTCCCTGCCTCAGCTGTGCTGTAAAACACCTCTTTTACTTCTACCTATTAGACACTTAGGGATCCTGTTACCTTTTTATGCCACCACACCTCACTATTCAGCTTTAATCTTAGTTTCAAGTTGTGTCAGTGCTGCTCCGTCTCCACCCATCATCCAACAAGGTCTCTTCGTGAATTTAACAGCAAATCAGTCCTAACTTTGGAATGGTGTTTTTACTAAGATAAATAATCTTTCAGTGCAGGGAAATCAGTTAATAAGGGGCTGTGAAAAAATGTTCACTGATCCAAATTTCTTCTGTTCCCATTTCTAAGTAAGCATTTCCCGTGGGAAGCTGTGTCTCCAGCTCCTCGTGCAGGATTTGGGGGGTTGTTATATCTGGGACATACATGTTATATTGAAGGTGCTGTAGGGCTGTTCCCCTGCCAGATAAGATAAAGAACTGGTTTTATCAACCTGATCTCTTTTCCTCTTGTATCAGTAGCATGAGTGGCTACTATTGAAAAGAACTACTTCTTTCTTTATGTTCTTTTAAACTGTAAAACGATATTTAGAGCCTGTGATAAATGAGAGTTACACTTGTGTGCATGTGACAGAACATAACTGTTCTGGGATCTTAAAACACTGCCTGTTTTCAGACTGTGCATGATTATTTTCAGTTCTTGGGTGTCATACATTTCCATGCATTTCCATTGATATTCGGGAGGGATTGCTTATTCATGCAGTAAAATGCACAACCAAATACAATATCAAGCTATGAAAGTGTGTGCAGGACTCCTGCTACATTCTCCTTGCATGAATATAGTATTTTCTAGCTCCATGCAAAAAGGTGAAGCCTATGCCAAGCAGGGTATTGAAAGGATCACAGAGGGATATCCCACTGGGATGAAACAACCAACAAGTTTAAGAAGAAATGAAATTAAACTATAACCCTAATTGCAAGGCAGTAAAATTCAACTCTTATAATTATGGTTACACCGTCTTAGAAATGTTTTTACTGTATCTGAACTGTAAAACAAATCCATTAGAAGCATAACCTGAAAGGGACATTGGGATCATCTTTCATTTCCCTGCTCTGAGGCTCCATGGGCTGAAAAATGTCAAGCAATGTATTGTTTCACAAATTGTATGTGCATGCATGAGTGCCAAGGGAGGAGTTAATGTTATATACTGTAAGTTTCCTGCTTTCAGATGTCAAAACTCATAACTTGAGCAGGGTCAGTAACACAGTCACAGAAGTCAGGGAATGATGGAAACTGAGAGGAGTCACACTTAGAAAATAAATTAGAACTGGAAAACAATCCTTGAAACGATGTGATAAATACTTGTGAATCAATGCTTGTGAATCAATGCTTGTCAATGTGTTATTTGCTCACATTGAGATTTCATTATTCAATCAGCCATGAGTGAAACTCCATCTAAAGCTGCTGGTTATTTCCCTGCCCTTTCCATAACCATAATCATAATCATGTTGACATGAACCTCCTGCTGCTCCCTCAGTTATCACTTCACTTCAGATCTGCACCAGTGGTGTTTAAGGAACACAAACAGGAGTAAACTCAGAGCACCTGTAATTATTACTGCAGAGGACTAAAGTGACCTTGCCAGAAAAAAATGGATCAAAAGTTCTCTTGTTAATTAATTTTCTCAGATTTTTTTTAATTTTGTAATTTGTGTGGAGATAGGCCAACAAAGAAAAGGCAGAAACCAAAAGGATGCTCTGAGGGTGTTAAATGGTGGATGAAATAATAATGAATAATTGATATAATATTGAATAATATTGGTGCATTTATATAATTGAGTATTGATATAATTGAATAAATAAATAACCGAATAAATGAAAGCAATTTGGGCTTTGCATTTTTACATGTATCAATTTGAGGAATACCACAATTATCATGTGCTATTTTCTTAAGAAAATTGGTTAAA
Organism: Pachyramphus minor; assembly: GCA_013397135.1. Classification (NCBI taxonomy): domain Eukaryota; kingdom Metazoa; phylum Chordata; class Aves; order Passeriformes; family Tyrannidae; genus Pachyramphus; species Pachyramphus minor. The sequence goes on from VYXB01009650.1 coordinate 288,738, forward strand.
ATGCTATAAAAAGGTAAAAAAAATAATGGCTTGTTTCATCATTGCAGTTTGCAAGTGAAGGTTCTGCTCTCGTGGCAAGGAACTTGTGGAATATTCTTTTTTGAGTTGGTTCATCTTGAAACTGAACAATTTCCCTCGTTTGCCACTGGCTTGCAGATTGCAACACAGATTGGAAAGCAACCTCTGCAGGTAATGCCTGTCCTGTGGGAAGCAGAATTCCATAGCTTTGGGCCTAAGCCTGCACAGCTGAATGTAAGGGGACAAAAACTTCTCAGAGCAAGAGAAGAAAGGGTCACCAGGTTGTGTTTCTGACCTGCTGCTCAGTATCTGCTCTTGTACAGGACAGTTTGCAAGAGACTCCTAATAAACTGTGAAATCAAGTTACGGAAAACGTGTGAACATCCTGGTTCATAGGATCTTCAGGTGTCAGAAAAGATGGACTGATGAGACTTACTCCATTTTTAAACTGGCATTTCTTATAATCCCAAATGTCCACTGTGTTCAGTAATGTGATTTCTGGGGCCAATGAAGCCCTTTGCTGGGCTATGGATGAGGCAAGTGCCAAAGGTTTGGCTGGATCTGGGAAGGAGAAGGACAAGGAAAAGCATTTCTTTTGTCCTTTTAATCAAAGCCAGTGGCAACCATTGATTTCAACAGGAAATTACTACTCCTGTCAGGAGGAACTCTGAGGACTTTCCTTCCCAAAAACTCCTTTGCTTTGGAAGGATGAAGGGGTTGCTTCATTTCACAAAGTTTCTTGTGTTTGATTTTCAGCACTGCCTTCCTTTATTCAGAGTGGATAACACTGACTGACTATCCCTGCTTTTCCATAGGGCAGTCATGGAGCCTCCACAGCTCACTGGGAGCAAGATCACTTGGGGTGTGACCTCTCTGGGGCACAACTGAGGCAGGAGCTGTCCAGGTGGGTGCTAGAGCTGGATTCTGCTCACGGCAGAGTCCCAGACTTGGCAGAGAGTCCCAGTGCTCGGTCAAACTGTCTGGCTGCATCGCTTAACTGCTTGTTACAAAGTCATATCAGAGTGCTTAAAGATCACAATACACTTGTTAATTTGATGCTTTGAATAGTTAGGAATGCTCACAAAACAATTTTACAGGCAGAAAAACAATTTTGCGCCATAACTGCAGCACAGCAAAGCAAGGGTGATCCATCAGGGTGTCGCCACCGCTATTGATGTTGTCTGAGGTGGAGTTTGACTGGAAAGATGAAAGGGGAAATTAAGCATAACAGGGTGATAATAGAATGATCAATGCTGCAGACTTCGTGTGTGCATTGCAAAGGAAGAGGTTTTGTCAATGATAGCCACAGATGTGTGAGTGAGGTGATAAGTGTCACCTGAAATACAAAGCTAAATGAAGTGGTTAGTATGGTGGAGTTAACACTGGGGCTTTACTAGCAAGAAGAGCAAAAGGATGAGATGATGTCCCAAACTTTCTCTTTCAAGAAAGCATAGGTAGTTCTAGTGCCTGTCATGAAATGTCCTTTTCTCAATATTTGAATCATGATTCTGTTTTCTCCCATAAGCATTGAGTGTAAAGAAGGAATTTGCAGAGAAGTGCTTTTCCTCTAGCACTTGGGTGGCCTGGGTTGTGAACCAGAAATCTACTGTCATAAAAACTCTCACGTGTTATTAAAAGTCTGCTTTCTATGGAAGTAAAGTCATCAGTTTAGGACAAAGATTTTCTTTTCAATGGGGTGTTCTGTAGAAGGAGTCTTCACTCAATAAGAAAATCTGTGTTGATCAAGTGCCTCAGATTCATCTACTATGAAGCCTTTTGGTCACCAGTGTCCCTGAATACTGATCCAGGCAGGAATACCCTTGTGTCTCACACTGGGAATCCTCCAGAGTCAGTAGGATTGGTGTCTGTGGCAGACATGTTGGCAAAATTCTGTTTGTGTAATGCCATTTTGAATTTTTTATTGTGTTAATACTTCCCATAAGGGAAAACGGAACTTCTGAATGTCTGACTGCTTATAGGATGTGGCATTTATTATTTATTCTACACCCAGTGTGAATAAATTTCAGTCTCCCAGTACATAACTGCCTAGTCCTTTGTAATTCATTGCGTTCAAATTTAGTGTTGTTGGGGATTTTCTTCTGTCTCCTTTACTTTGATGAAAGGTTATTTGTAAGTATGTACCTTCTCATAATGGATGCAACCTAAACCAAAACTCTGGAGTGTTTTCACCAGCAATCTGGATTTGGTCAAGCACATTATTCCATATCTGCATCTAGATATTCATATAACAGATATTAGACTTGAGCTTTAGGGTTTTAAATACATTTGGATTCTATTTGTTTGGTTTGCTCTTTTTCAGCTCTTGCCATCCTTCCAGGACATTTTGGTTGAGGCAGTACCAGTGCAGAACAAGGTCTGTTGTCATGATCAGCGTGATCTTCTTGATCCTGCCCCACTAGTCTTCTGAGAAGTTCCAAGTGCAGCTGGAAATGAGATCCCTGCAGCAGAGGCAAGAGTTCCCTTTCTCTCCCACAAAGCTGGTGCCAATGTGCCCCTGCCTGGCACCAGAGGAGATATTCAATCTCTTTTGCTGGTCAAAGGTGTGGGCTCTATACCCCTAATTTTTATCACACCTTCCCCTCTTGAAGCACCAATGGTAGGTGATTATAATTTCACAGGGCTGGTCTAACAATCTGTATCTCTGAAAAGAGCCAGAAATAAAGAACAGCAGGACTCACAGGTGGTAGATGATATGCTTTACCTGAGCTGAGCCTTTGAAGAATTAGTCTGGTGATTATGGGAAGTGCCTTTTTAAATCAGGTAATTTGAAATGAACTCTCTTTTCTGTGTCTAGTTAGTACAGTCCATTGTTCAGAGTTTATGGCTCAGGTTGCTATCTGGTGTTTAAATCAACATTTCCCAAGTGTCTCCTGATGAGTTTAATGTAATTTGAGACCCTTTCATTCTTGAATACTGCAATTGTAATGAGATTAGGAAGCAGATTAGTGAAAATGAGTTTTTCCATTGCTAAGAAGAAAAATATTGGTAGATAATTCAGAACTTTTCAGAAGATAAAATAACTTAAAAGACTGGAAGGCTGAAAGTAATCCATCTTGAGAGTCTATCTGCTGTCCAGAGCCAGCATGGGCTCCAGCTTCTTCAAGCTGCAGTTGCCTTTGCTTCCTGAGAATATGCCAGACATGAATGTCTCCTAGATCTAGTGTTGCTCAATAAAAATGGAATCTCTCATGTTAGAGGGAAGAAATGCAGCAGGAGCTTGTCCTGTTCTGCTCTGTGCAGCTCACCCAGGCAAACAGGCAGCACGGCCATTATCATTCAAACAGCAAAAGAGGTGTGATTTAGGTTTTCCAGGTCTCTGCCTTTTATATTCTCATAATAGAAATCATTAGGGATCCACTGAGATATTCCATTTATCACAGTAAATTTAGATGACTGCTGGCATTAAGTGCTGTTCCAGCTCTGGGTCATGATTGCTGCCTCATGGGCTGAGTGAGGATGCATTAACTCCAAGAGCTGGATTATTATCCATCAAGGCTGGTGAATAAGGCCCAGATTTCCCAGCTATTGGGTGGGTAGCAAGGTGTCCAAGAGAAGTGTCTGCCTCTTCAATCTGAGGATGAATTCAGGATCAAGTCTTCATGCCTTTGTTTGGGTAAATCAAAAAATCTGAGCTCTTTCAACCTTTCCAAATTGCACTTTTTTGCTGCTGCAGCTGACTCAGGCCAACTTCTATTTATGCCCTGGAGCAGAGATATTCCCTATGTCCTAAGGAAAGAGAAGGGAGAAACAGGTGTGTTTGGAGCTACACAGTGATGAGGTTACAAGGGAATTGCCCTCCCCACTCCACACATACAGCATTATCACACACCATCAAGTGTTTTTCTCTTCTATCTCACTGTTTGTGTCCGACCTGTCATGACAATCTTGCTCTGGAGTTTGAGTGAATCTCAGCCTTTGACTTACATCCTCTCCAGGGAGGTTTTTAGCTTGACAGACAAAAATCAGTCAGCTTACAACATAAATTCAGTGTCTCGAGTTCCAAACAGTGGCTTTACAAATTGCACTTTCATTATGTAAAATAAAGCAATTTATAACCATTGACAGTAGATAAAACACTCCAGTGCACGCTGTTGGGCTGGATGTATTTGATAGCTTGAATCCAGCTGCCTCCCAAAGGAACAAGAGCTTGTCCTGCTGCATGATCCTTGTGTCTGTGAGCACCAGCCTGCTCATCCTCCAGAATAAAGTACATCAGGTTTAAATTCTGAGTTTGGTCATTTTAATCTGGAATGAAATGCATGGATAGAAGAAGTTAATTCCTTTGTCTTGCTCAGGCTTCTCTTGTTATAAGACTCCTTATCAGAAATAACAAATTCATGCACTTTTTTTCTTCTGAAACACTGGTAAGGTATAATTATATTATGATTTATTTTACAACATCAAGACCAGAACCTGAAATATTTACTGAGGCAAAATTAGAAACCAAGGAGAGTAATCAATCATTCACAACTAGAGAACTGTAATTCCTTCCATGTCCATTTAGTAGACTGAGTACAGAATAACCATGTTATTGGGAACTCTGACAGATGCCAAGAATAAAATTCAGGCTTCTGGATTTCTAATGCCCTTTCAATCCAAGCCTTATGAATGTTCCCAAGCAGTTGCTACAACTTTTGGTAAACAGAAAAACTTCTTATGAAGTATTTAATTACTTATGAAGTATTTAATTGTATGTAGAGGCAAAAGTGGACTACAAATCAGCAATGCCTTCAGGGCAAAAAACTACCCACCAAAGAACTGTTAATGTATGGGGCAACAAGCTGATTTGAGACAGAACAATCAATATGTCTATGAAAAAATTAGTCCTATATTCAAGCCTGAATTTTCAGCTAAATCAGTATGTGGAAATTTACTTTTCATGTCTAATTTATGTTCAGTTAAAGGACCTTAAAATTCTCTATATTCTGCATTCCTTTAATTTCCAGCAGTCTTGAGAAAACTAAGAATTGCCACTATCACTCCAGCTCATGATGTGTGCTTAGTTAACAGAACACCTTGTTACATCACTCCAGAAGTCTTGACACTAATGGTCAATTTTTCAGCTTCTTTATTCAAGTGAATGGTGAGCCCAGAATAATAAAATATGATGGATTTGGTGTTGATCATGAAATTTTAAGTAACTGAGCACGTAGGTAACAACACTTGAATTGCAGAATGAGGTCAGATACTGAGATGTAAATCATCCCTGTTTAATAATTTCAACAGGTTCTCGTGGTTCATTTTGTAGCCTGTCAAAACTGAGACAGATCTGTGTCATTGTTCTTGCCCCTTAGAATGAGCTGCTCAGAGGAAATCTCAGAGCTCATTTCAGAAATTATTTGCTGAATCTGTAAGGAGCTGGTTTTGCTTGTTCAATGGAGTGATGCTGGTTTACACCAGCTGAGGATATGATGGCTATTTTCTTGGATTGTCAACAAATTCTTGCAAATACATACTTGTGAATGTGAATAAAAATTCTGGGGTTTGAGATGTGCTGTGTGTAGAAGGACTCCAGGACCTGCCTATCAAGTATATGCAGGTGCATTTTGGCCAAAACACCCTGGAAATGATGCTGTTCATACCTTTGATTTCAAAATAGAGGATTCACTGAAATTTTGCAAATGGAACAGATCTTCTACCTTCTGATTTGGGGTCTGTCAGCAAAGTTATTTTCCATTGGGGGAAAAAAGCCCAAACACATCCATTTCTGCCATTTTATTCAGGCTACAGGAGCTATTAATCTTCCAAAATGGCTGTTCATGTGCTAAATTCTTCCTAACAGCTTTTCGCAGCTGCCTGAACAGAACAGGGATATTGATGTGCTCATCCCTTACTCTTCTACAGATGCTCTTCTGGCAAGTGTCACTGCCACAATGGCCATCAAAAATGTCACTCAAGAGAAGCATTTTCCTCATTTCCCTGCCAGCATGAGCTGTGTCATCCCACTGGAGGTCAAATGTATTCATCTTTGCTTCTCTTTCCCTGAGAAATTCATTAGGGAGCCATAGCAGAGCTCATAATTAGCTGTGAGTGACTTGCAGCAGATGTTAAATATTGTAACACTGGTAACAGATTTTTGCTGAGAGATCTGGAACTCCAGAAACTTTATTCATTACTAAGGAATGGGTACTCTCATTTTAAGGGACTGGACAGAGGAATTTAGGAGACAGGAACAAGTTAGCAAGTGAATATATGAGCTGATTGATAAAAATTCCATAGCAGCCCTTAGCCTGGAATATCTTGAGGTTAAAGCTGGCTCACACTCTCACTTGCTTATGCAATGATGCTTCAACATGGACCTCACTGAAACTGCAAATCAAAGAGGCCTCCCATGGGCTCACTGAACACTGATTTGGTTCGTGTTTCTCAACAAGAGGTGCAGGACAACATTAAGTCAGGTAGTGTAAGTGGGATATAAGAGAGACAGAGAGCAAAGCCAAACAGAGATAAAAGGAACAAGGACTTTTAAGCTTGTTGCAATTTGCCTAATCCTGTTGAGGGGAATGTTTCATGTACTTTATTTCTGATAAGTAGTCTTAACATTCTTCTCCTGCAGATTACCTCTCTGTGGGGCCTGTCAGTGTCTGCTGAGTTCCAGTCTCAAGGGATAGAGAGTGGTGTGCTGAGAGACTGACAAGGAATATTAAAATAAATCAATTCAGGAAGTCAGAGTTGGTTCTTACATTTTCCTACATAGTCCAGCTAAAGGGGATGTGCTGTGCAGACCTAAGACCCCAGTCCTGCTCCTTCCACTTGTTAACAGGTCACTGCATCCATGGCAGAGCTTTCTGGAGGCAAAAAGCACCCACTACCAACTGCTGGGTCCAGACATTGCCATGGGAAAGGTCTGACCCAGAGCAGACTGAGCAGGAACTCCTCAGTGACCTTCCCAGCTGTCAGAGTCATTCCCACTGATGTGCCTTTGATCCCAATGAGGGGCTTGAACCGATGCATCCTGGCTAAAATAACTAATTTTAGCAGCTACATCTGTTTAACTGAGACTCTCAGCAGAACACGACTGCAGAGGGAGCCTGGGGGAAAGTAAGAGATCACTCAGGTATGAATTGCAAATGTTTTAAAGCTTCACCTTCTCCTGGATAAATCCTCCCAGGAGCAGCAATACTTGTGCTATTGCCATTCCTGGCCAATCTCCTGCATTTGGATGGGAAGTTTCTTCCTGTGCAGGAGAATTTTTAATAGAGGTATACAATAAATCTACTTAGTAGGTGGCATCTATTTGTCCTACAGCATGATATTAAACATTTCTCAGAGCTACTGGAGATATTCATGCATTTCAAAAGCTATTTTAGACCTTTTTCAGAATTTTCTGCATGAGTTGAGTGCTAAACTCCCAGATTTTTTTTTTTGCTGATAGCTGCCAGAGGTCCCTTAAATACTAAAATCTCTTTGCAATGTCCAAAAACTAAGCTACTTTTCAAAATCTTTGTATTGTGTAGGAGTTTCTCTGTGTCCCACCAAGAACTGTATTTATCATTGTTGCCTTTACCTGCTTATCAGTCCTGATTGCCACTGATATTCCAAAAGAGAACTTGGTGAGAGATGCTGCTGAAAATCTGATACTTACACATAAAAGGAAAACCTGAGGTAGACTTGTATTAGGAGGTTGGCTCTAAACTCAGCACCTGCCTCATATAAAGAAAAAATTAATATTATTTAAATATCTTGCTAAATGAAAGTTTACCCTTCTCACAGTATTTTATCAGTGGTTTGCTGATGCCTCTTCAAACTCCACAGCAATGTGATGTGTCAGCATTTCCAGTCGTGGCAGACTCTGACCACCAGTGCAACAGGAGAATTGCCTGATTTATAGAAAAATACATTATTATTAGTGCTAAGCTGTCAAAAAAAATTAACAACATTGGTGTTTCCTGGTCCCTCATGTTCTGTACCTACAGTTTTTGGAAAATGCATTGTTTTGGGAGAGGCAGATGCGAAAGTATTGCTGTTGAGAAAAAGTCACCTTACCAAGAGGTGAAGCAAAGAGGAAGCATCTTTTGAGAACCTGGGAATTGTGTTTCCTGAAAAAGAAACAAAGCATTTTGCCCTACTTTTCTAGAGATTAGCTTTTGTTTAATCTTCCAATCTTCTGGCATCCTGAATCACTGATTACTCTAATAACAACATACTAGTTCATCCTTATGAAACATGTACTGATAATTCAGCCTAAGAAATAATTTGTGTTTTACTTTTAGCTGCCAGCTAAAGGCTTGTGTTAAACCTTCTGCTTTTACAGAAAAGAAAAAAAAAAGAAAGAAGTTGGGAATTTTTTCCTCTTGTTTGTTTTTTCTTTTTAATTTTTTAATTTTTTTTTTATTTTTTCCCCCAGTGAATTCTCTAATCATAGTATTCCCAGTTATTTCAGGCATCTTCACCATAGATGGTCAGTTCTGACTGGGTTTCATTTTATNGGTATTCCCAGTTATTTCAGGAAGTTCTGACTGGGTTTCATTTTATATTCTCTTTCAGCAGACCAAATGTCCAACCTTCAACTCCATCACAAAACAAATAGGAAAAGAAAACCTCTTAATTACAGGTGGAGTTTATATCTACAGTTCTGATCTTAATTCACATAAATCAACAGCTTTAGCTGTCTTGGGAAGAAAAACATCTGTTTTGTAATAAGAAAAAAAATCTATAGGTAGAAGTCTGCAAAATGTCAATATTTTCTGTTAATAGGAGGAGATTTTTTTAGTTCAGACAAAAATGCCGTATCAACAATTTCTCTTAGAGACATTTCAGCAGCTTTATGCTCATTTAAAAGGTTTGTATTCCCAATTCGCCGCATTTTTCTCATTTTCTGCTTTAAAAAAACACCCCCAAAACTAACATCCGGAGACTCCAGGTTCCACAGCAGCAATCATAGAAGCTGGCAAAAAAATTACTTCAAGTTTCCAAGCTGCCAGGCCAACAGACTGAGCTTCACAGTTTAAACTCCTCTTCATGGCCCTGCTGTGCTGGTTCGTGCTGTTTGTGACACCGGAACAGCTGAGGGGCTTTTTCAGTCCGTGGGTATGTGAGGGGCAGAGCCGGGGCAGGGTTGAGCTTTGTAACTCTCCATCAGGTGTCACCTTTGGTTTTGAGACAGAATTTATGAAAATCTGCTGTGGAATTCTTCCAGGAACTGAACATTTATGTGGTGTCAATAATGTAATTGTTGATTTTGTACTGTTGTTGAAGGAGGGAACACCTGCTCGTTAAGTGGTCCTAACGAACGTTCTGCTTCCACTGCTGTCCTTGCTGCATTTCCTGCTGTCCCTGGGGGGAATGGTCCCATTTGTGCTGCTGGGTGCAGGCCACACAAACTGCAGGTTGCCAGTCCTGCAGAGTCAGGGAAGGTCAGTGAGCCCTGCTGATGACAAGCTCTAGGCCTACAGTGAAAACCACATTTCAAAATGTGCTTTTACGCCAACGAGAGAGCTCTCCCACACTGTCCGTGTTCCAGCCCAGTTCCCTGTGCAGGGACTTGCCTTCTTAACATTGGCCACTCTTCTTAATTTTTCTCTTTTCAATTTGCCTCCTTCAGACCTTCCCACTGGCTCACCACAAGCACATCCCTTCTGAGGTGATTTAAAAATAGAGGGCTGAGGATAAGAGCATTAGATAAAAACATGGGACCACTGAGAGTGTTCACAATAAATCATTCTCCCTTCTTTACCTTTTGCATTGACTGTGAACTCCTTTGAGCAGACATCCATTCTCCCTTCAGGGAATACATTCAGTGTGCAATTTGGTGGACCTAAAGACAAACAGTGATGAGTAACCCTGTGCCAGACTTTGATTCAGTCATTTCATCAGCTTAATGGGAAGCAAAATCTGTAGGCCAGACTGGGTGATCAAAATCATGTTCTCTCTCACATTACTAACTTGAATTCTCTTTAGGTTTTGTGGTTAGATCTTTTAATTTAGTTTACTCATTTCAACAGAGATTTACCTGTAAAGAAAAGGCTGAGGTCTGAAGATCAAATCACTTTGTTGTTTCTTCCCACCCACCTTTTCGGGTTTTGGAGGGATAGGGAGTAATTTGTTTGTTTTTCTGTAAACTTGCACACATTGTATTTGCATTTGTAGGTGACAAAATACTCCCCTGATTTTTAATTCTTCTGTAATTTGATCCATTTGCTCTCATACATTAAAAAAGAAGTAATTGGCTTCACCAGGAGTTCCCAGGAAGCTTTTGAGCCCTCATTTGGAGCTTCCACTCTGGAAAGGTGAAAATCAGTAACCAAGTCTATTTGCTGCTTTCATTGTGGATTCCTAAGGAAGGAGGGTTGGTCCTGAGCTTTCTCTGTGACTGATGCCTCTGACTGTGAAAGGAGACAGTATAAAGTGTCCGAAAAAAACTGCTGACTTTTTTAATAAGGGCAAAAAAGCCCCAAAAAGTGCATAACACAGCATTCTTTTGCTTCACTATGTCCTGGAAAGCTTATTGTGTCCTTTTTCTTCCCCAAGGATGTTATCTTCCACATAAATATATGTGTTTGCATGAGTGCCAGCTCAAGCTTTTCCAATTCTCTTCTTCACCTTTTTTTTCTTGCAAAGAGACACAGAACCCCAACAGGTGAAAACCTTTGAGTTAATTAATCAGGCTGGGGGTTAGAGCCAGCTGGGATCATTATAAATTGGGAGGATCAGGAACAGTCTGGGTCTCCTGGGGAGTTCTGCCACCTGGGCTGAGTGGTCAGCACTGTGGCTGGCACAAGGAAAAATACCTTCTTTTCTGTAGAGAATTCAGGCTGGAGGAAATGAGGTGAGTTTTACCTGTTAATATTTAATATTTAAGTTAGAACTTAATTCTCTTGCACTGTCTGTTGGTTGAGGGTTTCAGATGTCCCTTCTGAGTCCTGGAGGAAAACACTGTGTGCAGGTTATCGCTGCTGTGAGAGGCTGAGGGGTTTAATTAACTTAAAGCTTGAATGTTCTAAATGTAGAGGAAGAGCAAGCCTGAAGTGCAGTGTGCTGAGAGCTTCCCAATATCCTTATCTTTGCAGGTGACCACAGCTCATGTTCCTCCAAATCCTATTTACGACTTTTGTTTCCAGCAGGAGCCCTGGGCTGAGTAATCTGCCTGATGGCACTCAGGCTGGACTAGGTGTTGCGTTCTGGGGTCAAATCATGCTTTGGGCAGCAAGATGTTCCCCTGAACTCTGTAAATCTTTGTACTGTGAATTAACCCCTACATGTACAACTCAAGGCAGATACTGGAGGCAGATGGTTTTTTGTGAGCTGGTTGTAATATATGGAGCAACCATACCTGGTGCTGAATACTCATCCTGATTCTTTAAATCTTTAATCTTCAAATATTTTTTTTCAGTTTTTAGTTCTTCCCTTAATGCTAGGATACACTCCTGCCCTCTGGGCAAACCTGAATAAAACTTAATGCTAATTTGCAATCTTCTTGCCTTCATGCTAAGCTGCCCAAGATATTTTATTATTAATTTCACAGTTCTCAGAACCTCAAGGCAGTGCAGCACCTGTAAAGTCTCGAGCCCAATGAATGATGTCTGTAGTTAGGAATGAGTGCCATGGTCTGCTGAGCTTAGAAATGTGCTCAGGTTTGAGTGGTTTCTGATACTCTGTCATGCAAAGTAACTCAGAGATCTGTTCTCTCATTGCCTCTGCTGGGGATGATGCACAGCAAGGCTCAGGTGGGAGGAGATTACAGAGAGGATAAACAAAGATAAAAGCAGGACAAATCTCTAGGTGATTCTGGTGTAAATCCAGCTGATGACTGAGGAAGAAACTCGAGTTGTATTTGTTACAACGGGCAGGAAAGTGCTGTAGCAAGTTTAGTCTGCAGGAGGAGTCTGACAACCTTTAATCGAGTTGTGCAAGGTGCTTGAGAACAGGGGAGGGATGAGAGAGATTTCCAAGGAGGAGTGTGCAGCAGCTAAAGGCAGCCATAAGAATCACTGCCCTGTGTGCTTCCTAATGAAAACCTTTTGGCAAGACTTTTAGAGAGGCTGGGGTGGTATCACTTGTGGCTGAACCACCTGTACACCTTGTGCAGGTGCTGGAGCAATCATCCATTGGGCAGCAGCACAGGTGCTCTCAGACAGAAGAGGTAAGAACCTCTGGGAGAGCTCCCAGGGCAGAACAGGATGCAATGCAGAGCCCTTACAGAGTGTTTTTGGGGTGGGATCTTAACTGTCCGAATGTTTGGAGGGCAGGAGACACTTATTTGTGCTGAATTGCCTTTATATGATGAAAATCATCGCTGTTAATTAGAAACAGACTGATGTTTTGGTTTGGAAAGCAACACATAAGGATAGGACAAGGAGTAATGGTTTTAAACTGAGAGAGGGTAGATTTAGATGGGCTATGAGGAATAAATTCTTCACTATGAGAGTGGTGAAGCATTGGCACAGCCAGAGAAGCTGTGGCTGCCCCATTCCTTGAAGCAACCAAGGCCAGGCTGGACAGGGCTTGGAGCAACCTGGTCTAGTGGAAGGTGTCCCTGCCCATGGCAGGGGGTGGAATGAGATGAACTTTAACCTTCCAACCTAAACCTCCTGTGATTCAGAAGCAGTGTGCTCAGGTCTGCTCTGGGATTCATAGGCTGGAGAAGTCTTTGGTGTCTCTGGTGTCCCGTTAAGTGAACTCTGATTTGGTAGTTCAAGTGTTAACAAAACAGAGAGGATATTAAATAAGAAGGGGACCAGCACTGTGGGGGTCCTGTTTGGCCCCTAGTCTTGGGCTCAGATCTGTCTGTAACAGAGCTGGAACACAGCCCCTGTAGAGTGAGCACATCATCTGTCTGTGTGTGCTTCACTTCCTTGATAGACTGGAAGAGTGGGAGAAAATCCTGAACACTGATGTCTTAATATTGGCTGAGCCCCAGAGCGGTGTTCCTGCAGATTCAGCTGCTCTCACTTGGACAGTTGGAGCATATGTTAAGATGCTTCTTCGGTAATTTCCTTCACTCAGTAAAAGTCAGAGTGACTGTGCTGGAGGGAGGCCAGTGCAAGGTTACACAGACACACTTCACTCCTCAGAAGTGCAGCTGCAGGTCACAGCTGGGGAGATGCTCACTTAAAAACTGCCTGCTATGGCACAGTGGAATTTCTGATCCTTTTCCATGCAGCACAACAGGCCTGAATGGAAAGAAAAAAGGAGAAAACTATATCTGTGGCAAACTGTGAGCTGTAGAAAAATTGGAGTCATTTCTTACAGGCAAACCCATGGATTTCCTGAGGAAAAATCCCCCAATAGCACTTGTTCCTCTAGACCTGCTTCCCTGACATCTCATGAGACCAGTCATGCAAATACAGTACCTTGGGACAATTCCCATGGTAGATTTTGGCAGGGTTAAGGCCTGTGCAGAATGTTTGGCTCAGAAGCCACTTGAATTACCCGTCTTAGAAGAGGAAAACTTCAAAAACTAATATAAGCGTTATTATTCAGCAGAAAAGCAGTGATGACAAATGAGTGCTGTATCTATCTTGTTGTGTTCAGGGTGCTGCTCCAGGACTTCTTGGCTGGTTGTTCTTGCTCCCTGAATAAAACAAGAGAATCACATAAATATTGGCAGTCCTTGGCTTTTCAGTCAGAGCTGAGCAAGCAAACAGCTCTGACTGTGCCAGCTTCTCTCTCAAATGTGCCCTTCAGGAGTAGGTTCAGCACCTCCTTGTAGTTATAGTTGAAGTATATTCTGTTTCATGCCCAGGGACATAACTATTGTCTAAGAGTTTATATGTTGGGATATTCTTTGCTGTTGGAGACCCCTTGGTGTGGACCCTTTTCTCTTTGCTGGAAACAGAACGAACCAAAGATTGAATCTTCTTTATTCCTGTTTCCCAGCAGTATCATAAAGTCTCTAAAGACTTTATGAATATCTCTTCCTTGTGGAAATGCAAGTGCTGGGGAGTGTTTGGTGCAGTCATTATAAATATGTGGTCAGCATAGATGTAAAACTACAGTGTAGGGATATAGATAAAAATGGAAATACAAAGGCTTGAGGTTGTGCCTGGTTTGCAAATCTTGTCAGCAGGTTCAGGGCTCGCAGTCCAACAAAACTTATGAAGCCTGATCTCAGTGGTAAAAAGGAAGGTTGACTTTTCTCTTCAGTTTCCTCATTGGCTTTTACATTTCAGGATCATTTGATGAAGGAAGGGGATGACAGTGAACATTCTGCAGCAATGCACAAGTGTTTCCAGCCTCCCTCTTAAGGGTGGCAAAGTGGATTAAGCCTGTGGATTTTAAGTGACAGTGATTTACACCACATCTGGGCTGCTTTGCTTTCTGTCTTTGGTATCCCAAACTGAGGTACAGAATCAGGCAGTGTGAAACATCTGTCAGAACCTGTGTTACTTCGACAAAATACAATCAAGTATAAAATTTAAATACTGTATAATGTTTATCTGCACTTGTTAGGGTTTTCAGTGTGCTGGGAGATTGGAACTCTCTAGACTTGCAAAAAGCTGGAAACACTTAGCATGGGAATTATCCCAGAACCTGCAAAGATGGGCCTTTAATTTGCTGTTATTTCAATAAACAGTGATTCAACACCAGCAAATCTATGCTATTGCCATATTTTCTTCTTTTGGGAGACAATTTGATTTATCTTCTGTTCTGTGTAGCGTTTCCTCCAATATTCTTGCTCTTGAAATGCATTTCTGTGTGTTTTGGTTGTTGTATTTTTTGCTTGTTTTAATGTCACTCATGTAACAACTCAGAGGAATGGACCCTTGGTTACAGATTTATTCAGAAATACATGACTCTGTAGACAAAATAGAGTTCTAAATTCTGTTGGAACATTTCACAATCTCTGAATCACTTATGGCATAAATCTCTTTGACCTTCAATTTTCCTTAGGTATCTTTCTATCAGCATGAAATTAGTTTAATTTATTTAAGCATGCATACTCACACCCTAATGAGCTGATAGTGTTATCTTATATCAGTCTGGAAATGAGTGTTCTAAATCCTGCAAGCACCAGTCAAGGTATAGGCAAGGAATTACAGATAGAGGTGGTTTCAGCCTATGTGGTTTCACCTTCTCTTTCCTAAAAATATCCTGTGAAAAACAGTAATTGTGCTGTAGGAGTCTGTTCATGAATCTTTGCTGAACTGTGTTATATTTTTTTCCTTTAATCAGGAGTAGCTCATAGCTTTTTGTCTCTCTGAAGCTTTGAAATATCCTTGAGCTGAGACGATTTTTTGTGAAATACTTGTATAAAAGTCTCTCAGAGGCAGAAGAGCTCCGACTAATTTGATGTGGAGCTCAGCAGCCCAGTAAACTTCAGGGTAGCCAGGCAAAAGCAAAACATCAGATTAATGAAAACTTATATCAGTTAGAGAAGCAGATCCTCAAGGCATAAAGTCTTTTGAGTGTTACCTGCTTTGTTGTCCTGGTGAAGGTATTTCAAGAACAGTGATTTGCAAGCGAAATCTTAATTAGAAAATTTTAATGGATATTTTCCTGAAAGACTGTGTAAGACACTTAAAGGACAGTACAGGAGCTGTTGATTGAAGGACATAAAAGCACTTTCTTTGTTTTATTAGTATTCTCTATTCATGAGTGCAATCCAATTATCTTTAGCATTTCTTACACAGTACCTTTAAGGTTATGAATTTTAATAAGAAATGTCTTTAATGAGATGGCTTTTTATACAGCAAAGGAACAATTCCTGATATGGGGTTCCCAAGCAGGCAGGTCAAAACAAAAGCCATGGAACTAGGAAAGGACTTGGTCTGTGCCTTTTCTGTCTGGGGAGTGATGTGGGGCTGGATGTGGAGTTAAAGGCATGTGGTGGAATATCAGCAAATGCTCATGTGGTTTGTCTGAAATCAAGTGAAACATCCCTGGATCCTCACCGAGGCTTCACTGCACTGCAAGGTCAATATAAATTGTACCTCATCTGCTTGAGCTTCAGGCAGAAGGAAAATTCTGTATCACTCCATTTCTTCTTACTGAGAATAGTCACACTTTCTTGAGAGCTGATGAAATCATTTTGAAGAAGCTGAGACAAAACCTGTTGACCCGTGGTTACTGCCTGACTGACTAATATTTGGCTGAACTCTGGAAGTGGAAGGCAGGACATTTCAGAAGATATTATGACTTTATTATATGCATGTCTGGAGTTCTGTGCTAATACATTAAGTCCTAAATGATTTTTTTTTAAACAAAATTGTCAGGCCTGAAGCAGTAGAGCTTTTCATTTAAGATTGAAAATTGGAGGTGTTGTTTCAGGATGATTATGGTTTTATTACTTATTACTGGTGACTGTAACTTTCAGAAGAGAAACACCCAAAGGACCTTTTACTGCCCTTCCCTTTTAGATACGTGCTTGATTTTTACAACTGCTGCAGTTATGGCAGGAATCAAGTATGGAAATAAGGAAATCCCAGCTGGATTTTTATCCCTCTTGCTGAAT
Organism: Pachyramphus minor; assembly: GCA_013397135.1. Classification (NCBI taxonomy): domain Eukaryota; kingdom Metazoa; phylum Chordata; class Aves; order Passeriformes; family Tyrannidae; genus Pachyramphus; species Pachyramphus minor. The sequence goes on from VYXB01009650.1 coordinate 305,170, forward strand.
CTACTGCAATAATCTGCTCAGGTGCTCCTTAAGCACTTCTGCTCAGTGCTGATAATCCAGGCTTGGATTTTTCACATGAGTTTCTGTGGTACTCTCGTGAATGCAGATTTTTCTGTGCAGTAGTTTTGGGTTAGGTTTTCTTCCCCTCTGTGAGCATTTCCACTGGCATAAGGGAACTACAGGAACACCAAATTTTGGGGAAAATAAGCTTTTGAGAGCAATCTCCTATCAGAAGTAAAATGGTAAAGATAGGAGCACAGGGGGAGAGGAAACACCTTAGTCCCTTCTCTTCATGTTTTTCTTGTGAGTATCAGTTTAGTCACCCAGAAATAACAATAAAGTAACCCAGAGGAGTAGATTTCATCCTAATATTGAAAGTTAAGAACTGGAGCTTCCTAACCAGATTTGCAGCCTTCTTCTTAGGGCTTTGCTGGATATTGTGCCAGAGCTGGGACTTTGGAGAGGTTAAAGCCCTGTATAGCTCAGCTCACCCATTGCTACAGAAAGAAACAATTCAGAAGGAGGAATTTAATACTTTGAGTAAAAATGTGCTGGAATATCTCAGTTTTACCATGCAGAAACCAGATTCCATTTAGGAAACATGGCCTTTTTTCAGTTTTAACTTTAACATGTGGCTCATAATTTATGACTTGTAGAAGTTAAAACTTTCTAATGCTCCTTCAGGGAATGTGCTGTGCTTTTGCTTTCCCTGACCTTGTAGGTTTTCATCATTATTTATAGATTACTGCAATGTATTATAATAATTTTCTGAACAACAACAACAACAAAAAAATAAATCGAGTGTGGGGGGAAATCTTACATTGGGAATAAAACCAGAATGGTCATGCTGAGTGTAACTTCTGTCAGCAGATGTGCTTACTCGATCAAAATAACTGCAGAATGTTTGGATGTGTTTGAAACAAAATTATTGACCAGTGCAAGTTTTAAATAGTTCTGCTATAATTAATGCATAGAATGTGCAGTACACTTAGTGAATTCTTTTGCAATTTGCTCCTAAAATAATTTACTGTTCCCTCCAATGAATATATGTGACTTAAATAATAAAGCAGGCAACTTTATATTATGAATGTTAGTGACTGGATTCAAACTTCAGATTGCCAAAGGCAGGTGAAAAGCAACTTTCAGGTGGTCTAACAGCAGGTTGAAATAATAAAATACCAAACTTATGAAACTAATGGGAGTTCATTACTGAAATAATATGTCCATGTTATGTAATGTTTCTCTGCCAAGAGGAACCAATGAAAGTCAAAGAGGAGAAGCAGCTGGAGAGGAGCTGGGAGGTACCAGGTACCTGAAACAATCTGCAGAATGCCTGAGGAAAGGGGAGTTAGGTCAGAGCAAAAGTCTCCACCCCTTGCTGCAGTTTCAACATCATAGAAAATGTGCTTTTAGCCTGTTATCAAAACCCATTCGCTGTGTTTTGGTTCCGAGTCAGACCAATTGGAAGGATCCTGTGTTATGTTTGTTTCCAGGTGATTCTACCACACTCTGGTGTCTCTCTCTGGGTTGTAGAGCAGGGTATCTATCAACTTCTCCAAAAAAGCAGCCAAGGGGGGATTTTTACATCTCCCTACAATAACAGGAGTTGTTGCTATGTCAGAATAGCAATTAGAAGCTTAAAAAGAGAGATGTAATGCACTGGTAAGGGCTGAATCACCTGCTTTCTCTTGGGTGATGGGTGCTGTTCCTCTGCTGCTTCTGGGATTTAGATTCAGGGAAAAGGCTTTGAACTAAGAGAGGCTGGGTGCCAGGCATCTAAACTGCTCTTTTAATTAAATCTGGTTATGAAACGATACGATCTTGGCAACAACAATATCTGCTAATTGTAACAGCTTGTTCTGAATTTGTTACTCAGTTGAGTTACACGGGCACTAAATGTTCCTCTCAACATATTTTTTTGCCTCCCCAATAACACAATGAATCATGCAGGACGCTTTCTGTGAGAGCTATCTACATGTCTAGAACAAGAGGTTGGGCTGATTTTCTGTGGGACCATGAACTAACTCCCGAGCTAACAAGGCAATTGTTAAAATTAGAAAAAACAAATCAGTTTTCCTTCCTGGTTGTATTTCTGAAGTGTGTGTCAGTGGGGAGAAATTAAAGGAGCAGCTATTCTGAATCAGGACATGTGTCCCAGCAGTCCCCAGTCAGCAGGAGCAAGCACTGGTTTGGCTCTGCCAGACCAGAGGAGCAGAAGTGGGCTGGGAATTGTGGCAGTGTGCAATTGGTTTTCCTCAGAAACTTGATTTACTTGTAAAGAAACACAGACGCTCCAGAGAAATGCAGATGGCATCACCACGCATAGGACCCTGGAGACGTCTGGGTTGTGTCCAGATCAGGGTGGGATTTTGCCTGGTAGAGAATTGCTGGTAAAAAATAAATGCTAATTATGAAAAATAAAAGTTAAAAAAAAATCAGATGGACCTAAGCATAAATCAGGAGAAATTCCACTCTTTATGTGGCAAATATAAATGCCTGTTATCTAATGTCAACTTGTTCCACTTGTGTTGGAACATCCCATCTATAATCTGCTACAGTTCCCCTGGTTTAAATCATAAGGTCAATAGCAAGATAAACCCATGAGATTAATCCCAGTCACGTCATCCCAGTTGTGCCAACAACTGTGCTTTTCTGTACTTGAGCTGTGCAGCTCAGGGAGGAGACATTCTGAACACCAAATGCCTACAGGAAGTTGCAGAACTCTGCAAATGGCTGTGTTTGTGTGGCCAGGTGGGAGAAGGGTCAATGCTGACGGTGCCTCCCAGGCTCCAAACTGTGAGAGCGGTGCCTGCCAAAAGCTGCTTCCAGGGAACAGTCACTTCACCGACCTTTGCTCCGTCCCAAAGTCATGGGGACCTTGGCAAGATTTAAGAAATGGAGTAATGAGAGCTGAAAATCTGATTAAAAACTAATTTAGGCCTTGATTAATCTCTTAAATACATGCCCAAAATTCAGCGCGACAACGTCCTGAGGGCATCAACAGCACTGTTTGTGCACTGTGAGCTGATGTGGGCCTGAACACACAGGTGTCTGTGCACACCTGGCCTTTGAGTCTTGGTTTTCACCACCTTTGCTCACACCACCCAAAAGCTCAAATTGTATGAGACCATCCAGACTGTGCCATGAAGCAGTATTGACTTCTGCATCTTCATGTTGCTTCCTTCTGGCCATACCTGGATATCCCAAAAGGGACATCTTCTATTAGCATTAGGAAATCACTCTCACTTCCTCTCTAGCCATCATTCACCTTATTCTTGACTATTTATGTCTTTGGATAGTTCTGAGCTATCATCTCATTTTCAATAAGTCTATTTTTTATCTTTCCTCCAAAGAAACCATCACCATCCAGTGGAAAAGATAACACCAACACTTTTTAATGTGGTCAATAAGCCTGGGCTTCTTTTATTCCTCATTGTTGTTTTAAATAAGTATGTGAAAAAGAAATTTGAAGAATTTTGCTGTCTATTATATGTTTACAGTCTTCAGACTGTGACTGCATTTCAAGCAAATGCTCTTGCAAACACTGTTTTATACAATAGCAGTGCAGTTTGTTAGTTATAGATTGATCATCTGGCTACAGGCAAACTTTGAAAGCTTTCACATACAGTGATTTTATTTTAAGCTTATTATTGGCTTTAGATACAGAATTGAGATTTTATCTGTGTGCCTGGTGGATGAACTTTGTATAACACCAGCCCTCAAAGAATGCGTTCTAATGCTTGGCTCAAGATATTGATTGCAAGAACATTGGAAACTCGAAGGCAAATAAAATAACAAGTGTGTTTGTGCCAACAGAAGCTGGTTTGTTATTAGGTATTCAGCAAGATACATGATGGTAAAGACGAAGTTTATTCTTGTTAGTCACAGAGAAGAAAGAGTATTGAATAAACTGACTTTTGACATTCTCCCAACCTCCAGCTGTGTCAGAGCTGACTGTGTGGGGTTGACTGCTGTTTATACCTACGCCAAAAGAGACAATAGTGCTGTAACCTATGCTGATGCTCTGCTTTGTGTGTTTTGTTGATGGGTTTCTGGGAATGCTTTAGAGCCGGGCTCAGTTCCCTGTGTAGATGTATTTGATGGGAGATGCCTGCTCCTCCAGGATGAGGCTGTCTGTCTCGTTGAAGGTGTCGCTCTCACCAGAGCGGTTGGTGCTCTTGGCTCTGTTCAGCCGAGACTGCAACCGTTCGTGTTCCTTCCTCAGCTCCGAGTAGGAGTGGGAGAAAGTGTGGAATATCGACGTGGCGGGAAAGGACATGATGAGGATCCCGCTGAGGATGCTGCTGAGAGCCACCATCTGCCCCGGGACGCTCCGTGGGACCATGTCTCCGTAGCCCACGGTGGTCATGGAGATGATGGCCCACCAGTAAGAGGCGGGAATGCTGGTGAACTCCAGCACCCTCCCGGATTCGTTCTCAGCCAGATAAACCAAAGGAGAGAACAGAGTGACCGCCACGCACAGGAAGAGTAAGAGCAGCCCGAATTCCCGCGTGCACTTCCGAACTGTGAGGCCCAAGGTCTGCAAGCCCAGGGAGTGCCGGGCAAGGCGCATGACGTACAAGATCCGCAAGGCACGTAGAACCCGTAGCACCAAACCAACCTTCTCCAGGTACGTGTTGCTGCTGCTGCTTGGCCTGTCGTCCTCCTCGTTGGAGTCGTCCTCCGAGAAGATGAGGGAAACGTAGTAGGGCGAAATAGCCAAGAAGTCAATAATGTTCAGGGGTCCTTTGAAGAACTGACACTTGCTCCTTGCCTGGATGAAACGGAGGAAGAACTCCAGGGAAAACCAAGCCACGCAGATGGTCTCTATGACAAAGATGTAATAGCACTTCTGGGAACACTCACCCTGACATAAAACAAAGACAGAGTTAAATAAAAGAACAGCCTGTGAACCATCAACCAAAAACACCAAGGGAGAAGCAATACGGATCTGCTTCAGTCACTGGTATCAGAGATAAACAAATCCCAGCAGCAGGTAGTTGTATGAAAGCCATCTTTCTGTTGTGTACAGAGAATAACCAGCACACAAAATATTTAAATGAACAGATCTATCTGCCTGCTTATTTTATTACCAAGTGATTATTTTATTGTTTTTATTAGACTGCTTCTTCCAGTCTAAATGAATGAAACCCATCTCTATTTAAAGTCCTGCCATGCATCCTGCAAGTCCCACTTTCTGATCTCGAACAGAAATCAATTTAAACTTGACTGATTTATAAACCTGTGTAAACATATTCTTGTCCTTATACACAGAATTAAAATACTCAGGGCTAAGAACCCTTGTCTTGTGGTGGGACTAATCACGTGGAGTTTTTTGTTTTTAAGACTTGGGAATAAGTTTATTGACAAATTCCACTTAACAAATACTTTTTATGATATTCTCACAGTGGCATGCTGTTGTTTAAGTTCTTGCACCAGTGCAAACATTTGGATTGCAGCTCCAATCCAAAACCAGCTCAAGTGAACTGGAGTCTTTCATGGACTTTAGCTGACTTTGCAGCAGCCTTGTGTGCTTTCCTTTGCTGAGCATGTAATGAAAACCCAGTGTCTGGGGTTTGGATTTTTTTGGTGAAGATGAGAAATCTAAGCTGCAGCTGGGAACCAGAGAAAGGGATTGACCAGTATCACAACCCTTTGAAATTCCAGGCTGGCCTCAGAATATGGGTGGTCATTGCATGTACAAGGAAGCCCAAATGTAGGAGGTGCTAATTTCAGTTTAGATTTTGACTTTACTTGGAAGTTAATATTTAGCAAATGGTTCTCTTCAGCTGCAACTTTGGTATGTGAAGGCTTAGCAAGGTTCAAGAGTCTTCTTGTGTTCTTGCTGAACAGGGACTTGCATCTCTGACATGTTCACAACTGCAGAAGATCAAGCAGAATTTGGGATGATGGAGGATCTGTGCAGAGAAAGAGCCTCTTTGGGAGAGCTGAGTGGCCATGTGTTATTCAGGAATATCTGCAGACCCTTTGTTTTGTAAAAGACTTTTTTGTAACCTCTGAAGAATGAAGTCAGGGCTTCTGTCTGCACCTTTCCTGATGGCCTGTCTCTGGAATTTAGCAATTTAGAAGAAGAGTTCCTCATAGAGTCAGCCATTCTCAGCCAAATTTCATGAGCAACATTGAGTAAAAGCACTGCAGGAAACACATACCCCTACTGCTAACCCACTACCAATTTAGTTCAGCTACTCTCTGCAGTGCAACGTGATGGGTTTAGAGTGTACCTTGTGTTAGATTTCCTGCAGGACTCAGGAGTAACAAGTCTTTTTGTTCAGGTAGTGATTATGGCTTTGGCCACCTGAGGTTCCCCAGGTAAAGTGGCAACATTTCCCTTAGGGATGTATTTACCCTGTCTAACCCTCAGAACAGTTTAGCTCTGTAGCACCATTTGGGGTATTTTCCTTTCTGCACAGTAAACTGTCAAGTCGACAATTTACCTCTGAAAGCAAACACCACAAAAGGTGCTGAAGTCTTGGCCCTGCCAGAGCCCCACTTGCAGGGTCAGGTTCTGGCTCCATTTGCAGTCAGGGCCCTGGCAGTGCTGGAGTGCATTGATGTTTGCAGAGCTGCTGACTGGGCTGGAGGAGATTGCCTGCAATCAGCACTTGTGTTATGCAGTGCTCACTCTTTCTGAGCTCTAAATTATTTGTACAGTGCAGCCTGGACCCTGCACAGACCTGCCTGTGGTCACTCTGCTGCTGTGGTCTGTGAATTATTCATTGTTCCCATCAAGATTTATTTTATTTTTTGTTAACTGAGCTGAATTTCCAGTGCATCTGTTATTTATTTCCCTTTATAAATTTACAGGTGACTTTGCTCTCAGACTGTTGTGTAGCTTTCATTATTCCTTCCTTGGAAAACAGAAAAGAAATTTTGTTTGCTGGAAGTTTTAACCAATAAGATCCAGGGTGTTTTTTGAACTGAGTGTGTGATGTCAAGGTGTAGCATTGTAAGAACTGGTGGGGAGATTTTTTTTTCTCTCCATCCTCAGTTGCCTCAGTACTCCCCATGGAAAGTTATATATATCTAGAGAAAGCAATTTGTGCTGGCAGCTTCCTAAATGTGTATTTCATTTTTTTGGGTAAGTATCCTTCAAATCAAACTTTTCAGGAGAGTTGTTGTGCATTTTCTTCTCCCCCTGAGCATAATTGTGGATGTAAAGGATGGGGTTTTCTCCCCTCGTAGCACACTTTATCTTTTTTATGTACCTTGAAAAGACATTTCAGAAATATTTCCATATCATTTTATGAAACTAGAGTCCCTTTTTCTGCTGCAGCAACAAGAAGAATGAAAATATCACGGTGTCTGACTATGGTGTTTAATGAGAATGTGCTCGTTGCCTTCACACTGGGAGATAGATTTCATGCAATGAGTTGGTATGGGAATGTTTTATATATTAGGAACACTTGTGTATATTATGTAATATTTATAGAATATCCCTCTCTAATGTCACTCTCTTTAAACTCTTTTGGTCCTTTTGAGCATCCCATTCAAAAGCAGCAATTGGAATAAGGGGTGGGGGGGGAAGAGGAAATATTAATTATCAAAGCCAATTTCTGTTTCTCCCAGTACTTTGGGGATTTTTAGAACTCCATGTTTTATGTTCCACTTACAGCTGTTGTCTGAAGAACAGGCAGAATAACATACTATGTTCTTATCAAAATACTGATGCCTCTGTGCTAGTGGGAGATGTCAAATTTGCTGTTGACACCATGTTGCCATTAGTTACTTCCAGTGAACTGTCAAATTATGACCCAAATACTCTGATGTGTGAAAGAGTTGTGGGTTTTTTTTTCCTTTTTGCCTAAATGGCCAGTAAGGAAATTTCTCTGCCACAAAAAATTCCTTATATTTCTTCTTTCTGAACAAAAAAACCCACATTTGGGCAATTTTAGTGTTCAGTACCTGCCAACACAAAACGCTCCTCACCATTAACTAGAGCAGAATTTTATTTTCCTATCTTTCAGTCAAGTTTCTCACTGACCACTTTCTTTTCCTGCCTGCAGTTCTGCACATGAAGTACCGTGGGTGTAGTGGAAGCTATAAAAGCTCTAAGCCAGTATTGTACTGACTGTGAAAAAGAGGGGAAGATGAGGTTTTATTTATAAATGACCACAGCATATTTTGGGTGGGCATTTTCAACATATTTTACTCTGTGGTAGCATCAGTCAGTACTGAAACCTTCATGAACTCTGATAAGAGAACAGTTATCACAAATCCTGCAGATTTACTTTTCAACAATGCAAGAATTTATCAGGAGTTATGAAACTTCCCTCTGGCAGAAATTTTATATGTAAAAAGATATATACTGAGCCTGATGCCTGAAATATTGAGTGGGTTCTTAAATTTATAAACCATCTCAAAGAAGCAAAGGAGTTGTTTCAAACTCCTGTACCAACAGAGATAATAAGCAATTCAAGCTTCCTCTTCATTATTACCTTCTGTTGTATAAGGCAATGACTTATTTTCTGTGTTCTCTGATGTGTTGGAGTTCACAGTGTTACAGTGAGATTGCTCATTTTGGGATACTTCTGTTAACTTATCTTTTTTCTATATTGTACATATAATGTAATATTTGTAATAGTGGGAAGCTGTGTGACTCTGGTGAGTGTTACTGCAGGTTTCTTGGAGTACCTTTTCTAGAATGGATCTGAGGTTCAGGAATTCAGCACCTCAGTAATGTGTGACAGCTAAATCTCAGACCTCAGTTGCGTGGGTGAGTTTGCAAAATAGAAATTGATTCACCAGTTGTGAATTCAAGCTAAAAGGGTTTGAGGTATCCACTCACAGGATAAGAAACATTTCCTGGCCACGTGCCCTCTTAGTTTACCAGAAAGCATTAATTAAAGTGTAATGATGTTGAGGATACTAAACAAAATCAAATCTCAGAGTTATGCAACACTAACCTAACCTACAAGCGATATAAATCTCATCTAGTAAAAATGATATCTTTACATGCATCGATAATTTTGGTAATGCCCAGGGAAGCTGAACTAGCATTTCCTCTGGGGAATATGTATCTCGACTGTGCACCTTGGTTTTCAGGTGCTGCTCACTTTGTTTTCTAGACAAGGAAAAATTTATTGTTATTAGATAACTGGGTGACAACACCAAAGAACTATTCTTGTACCTTCAGGGTCTGCTCTGTGCTGCCTATTTGTGTCCCTCTTGTCTGCACTCTAAGATACTTTGTAATTAAAATACGCTCTGGAAAGCTTGTTCTGAATCATTACCTGATCTGCCAAGAATTTAACTCAACACTTTTTGCAGTGTATGTTTATTTTTTAGTCCCTCTTACTCAGAGATAAAGTGAGGAAAGAAATCTTGTTATTCCCATTATATTGGGAGTGCAGTGCTGCAGCTGTGTGAGGTAGAATTGGACAGGTACCAACTTTCTGCTCTTGTTGTGACTGACTGTAAGTGGAAGTTTATTGACAGCAATCTGAACCTGTTTTCTGTGGAGTGTAATTTGGGATTTCACATAGTCTATAAACAGGGTGGAGTCTGAGATGTAAAACAAGGAAACCTACAGCATTTCTCATTATCTCCTTTCTGTGCTTGCCAGTGAACCCTGCTCAGGATGGTGTTAGTGATACCAAGTGTTACTTGTGTCAAATAATCTATTTCCTAGCTAAGTGGCAAAAGTTCCTTCAGTGCTTGTAGAACACTTTGCTAACAAGCATTGCTTGATCAGTATATGGATTATTTCAGAATCATGTCATATATGCAGTTTAATATTTTTGAGTTTTATATATTCAGAGTTCCAGAGTGGAAATCAGCATGTACATCAGCAATATGTAGATATGCTGCTTACGCAGCACACTTAGGAGAAAGGCATCTCACGTTATTTATGAAACCAAGTTGATAAACTTCACACCACCCAGCCAGAAGCTGTGACTGAACCGCTGTATGCAAACACTGTTGTTCCCAGGGTGTGTTTATGGAAACCAGCTGGCTCATTATCATAAAACAGATGAGCAATGGACTGAAAGGGTCTGAATCCTCTTCCCAGCCAGATCTGCCCGAGATGCAGTAGTGATTGCTTCGATGTTCTGGTGCTCAGTCACCTGGACTAAACAGCCCAAAACAAAGCAGGGAAGGAGCTCACAGAGCAATATGCTTGATGTTCTTGATTCTGACTCCTGTTAGAGTCCTAAAGGAGTTTCCTTAAACACAGGACCTCCTTAACACTCTGCAGTCAAGGTTCAGGCTGCCAGAACATCCTTCACACCAAAAACATGCCTGGCTCCGTGGCTGGTGCAAGGTCACAATTCACATCTGCTAAATTTACCCTGGCAGGTCCAGATTTTGTTTGGCAGAGTCAAGTGCAGCCAGTTATGGCTCAGATCCTTCCTCTGATCCACACAGTGTTTTGTGGATAGAGGTCAGTGTCCACTGAAGTGGCAGCAGATGGGATCAGCCTGTATTGTGGCTCTCGACCTGCCTTCTGCCAGCTTGTGCTGTCCAGCACTTATCCCAGCAAGGCTGCTCTTCTCGCAGCTTGGCCCTTTGTCCAAAAACATTCAGCCCTCTATGTGGAGGATTTAAAAGCAAAACTAGCAGGAATTTCCCTCTCTAAGCCCAAGGCTGCCATTTCCTGGGCAGGGGGCTGTTTTCCAGCCTTTTGCTCTTCTCAAGGTTATACCTGGTCAGTGCATCCTGGTCTACAGCTTCTCCCTGGGCAGTTCCCTCTGTGGGAAAAATACAAACTCATGGCATAATGAAAAACAAGCTTTGGCTCTTACTCTTGCCTGCCCACAGCTCCAAGGCAGTGGGGACACAGTGGGAGGCTGCAAAGTCCAGATAGTGATTAGGCAGGAGCAGAGGCAAACCAAGAGCTCGGTGTAAGGAACTGAGGTACCCAACCAGCTCCAGGCTGTTCTTATCCCAGCTGGCAGCAGGAAATGAACAGGTACAGGGGAGAAATCCCTTTTGGCTGGTAAGGGATGACTCTGTTAGGAAGTGTTGTGCCAGGGTGTGTTCCCTGCATACCTGAGCTGTGGGATCCAGCTGCAGTGCTGCAGGTATTGCTGAATCACCGCGGCCGCATTGCCGCTATTATTGGAATAATTAAACCATGCTCTGCTGAATCAAATGAGGGTTAGGGAGAGCTTGAAAACCCTGTGTTATGGATCACTTCAGTACTTGGATTTAAGGTTTCAGACTGATGCAATAAAAACAGAAGGGTACAGCCTGCTGAGAAAGAGACTGTAACCTGATTTAGAGGATGATGAGCTTGTTAAAGGAGTGCTGCGTATTCTGAGCACATAATGAGTTCCCACTCCTTCTGCTTTATGGGAAAGAAGCTTGGACTTAAGGAAACAATTACTACAACTAGAACATTTGAGGAAACTGAACTAATATTGGGATTGTATTAACGTGGACGTTACAGAGAACATAGAAAGAAATTATTACCTCTGTGTCCAACACATAATTATGTCCTCTAGGGCAGAAGTGTAACTAAAATAAAATATTTCAATTAACTTTTAAGCTTGGGTCCTTATTCTGCAAATACTGTGAGAATCAATCTGAAGACTCTGAATCTGATTTAAACCAGTTGGTGACTCCAAAGTGTTTGCATTAGGAGAAAGGTGTGGACGAATGATCTTCTTCTTTTTTTTCTAGTAAGAAATTTAACAGACTTAATTTTGTAACTGTGAAGAGCAATATAGTTAAAATGACAAGGTATTTATCTGGGACTTGAGAGGATGACCTTCAACTGACAGTTTTGCAGCTGGTCAAATCATTTGCCCTGTTACTGTGTCTTCTGTGCTTCTTTTCTCACTACACTCTAAGTTCTTAGGAGCAGAAACTCCTCCTTGTTGAATCTGTGCAGTACAGAGTTTACAAGAGGTCCCAAGTATGGTTGAATCTGTTATAAGCGAAAATACTAATGCTGACAGGAGGTGCTGACACTGTGGGAATGAACACAACATATGCAGTTCAAAGCCCTGATGCTGCAATGGAATTCACAATTAGATTTTATAATTAGAAGTTAGACCCTGGCACAGGTTGCCCAGAGAAGCTGTGGCTGCCCCATCCCTGGAAGTCCAAGGCCAGGTTGGATGGGGCTTGGAGCAACCTGGGCTAGTGGAAGGTGTCCCTGCCCATGGTAGGGGGTTGAAATTAGATGATCTTAAAGTTCCTTCCAACCCAAACCATTCTGTGATTCTATGATTTATTTTTTTTTTTTTGGCTCAGAATTCAAAGAGCAGACTGTAAATTTGACTGCAGCAGCAGCAGACTGAAGAGCCCTCAAAGATTTTCATCGTAGTGAAAGAGGAATTTCTGCAGCACATATAAATTTGGGTGGTTATTTATTTTTAATACTTGTGGCATTATTGCTAGGAACTTGGAGGATGCGTTGGTTTCAAATAGAGTTTTCCAGAGATACAGAAGCTCCCTCAGAGGGAATCTCCACCTTCCCAAAGAAGGGATTTACTAAATAATATACTGCCCAGCAGCTGGAACAGCTGGGTGTGCCCCCAGCATGGCGTGCAAAGCTCAGAGACTTAGTGCTGTTGGGACATGGCCAAAACTGGATGAACATCAGGCAAACTGATAATGTCTAATTGTTCTTTCTGAACTCTGGGCCTTGGCCTGGCAGAGCCAGCTCTGGAAAGACATGTAGAGCCCTTTTCCTCACTGGAGTGTGCGAGTTTCTGAAGAAAATTGTTTTCTGGGACACAGAGGGTCAGCAGTGGCCACCCCTGCAGGGCCCTCTTTGGTTGTGGAGAGCAGGGCTTAAGTAAAATGAGCTTTATTACTCATGTTGTGCATAATAGATTTAATGCTGAAATATGCAATTCTGTTTGCAGATGCTTGGAAAATGGTTACTTGTAACGTGGAACTGTGAAATCAGTCTTAATGTAACAGTGCATTTCAAGGTCAAAGCTTTTGATATTATGCCAGCCTCAAAAAAAAAAAAAAGGCAGATCCCACAAAGCAATAATTTATATATATGTATATCTCCATATTTATCTCCAAGTCCTAGGCTTGAAAATTCTGACTTAATGGCTTCTTATTTCATCTTTGTTCAATCATTATGAATTTAACTCATTCAGTCCATGAAGCAAATAAATTGGCTGGATTCTGCTGTGCTGAGTACACCTGGAGCAGGGGGGGTTTGGGGCTTCAGTGAAGCATATTTTCCTGCTTTAAAATGCTGCAATACTTTCTTTGCTGATCAAAATGCTTAGAAGAAATCAGAACTGTACTAGATGCCTAGATAATTTGGGAGAGGGAGTGTCCCCAGAAGGTGACCTGATAAAAACACAGAATAATGTGCTTGAGCCGATGCAATAAACCCAAAGCACTTCCAGCTTTATTTTGTTCCAAGTAATTCCAAGTCATATGTATATACCAGTATATTTAGAGATGGGCATGTACATGTATTCTTTATAGTCTTACGCTTGTAAATGAGCACTAGGTTTTCTTTCTATTCACAGTAAGACAAATAAATTGCTTTTTCCCCTGCAAAGTAAAATTATTCCATTTTTAAAGAAAAGCTGTTTCTTGGCAGTCTCCTCTAGTGTAAAAGCCAAATATTCTGGCTTCAGTGTCATACAGACAACTTCAGCAACATCAAACGCTGAAAAGCATAAGTCAGGACCTGTAGAATAATGGTGCAGAATGAAAAACAAAAATAATTTAAAAGTGGTTCTATATGTTAACTATTGGGTTCCTTACATCGTGTTTTCTGGATTCTAAGTGCAACCAGAGATGAAAAACTTACTCTTTGAAAAGGAATTAGGTTTTCAAATAATGAAATTACTCCAGGAATGGAAGCTTTAAAAAAATGAATACTCTGAGTTTCAAGAGAAAATCTTCACATGAGACAACATTGGTTGCAGCTTCTGTGGGCTGTGTTTCATTGGGTTCCATGCAATACCTAAAGCAATTACAAGCTTCTCAAGGTCAGTTAAGAGCCAATACAAAAATTAGTCTTAACAAGGTCAGGGAATGGAAATATCTGGGGTTTCTTATTCTTCTTCTTCCCCCTGACCTTACTTTGCTTGCCTTCCTGAAACAAAGACCTCGCTGGGTCCTTTCTGCTGAGTCATTTCTCGAGGGATGCCAATTTTAGGGACTCATTAAATGAAATATCTCACCCTGAGGAAAATCCCAGGAGTGCTTCAAAGCGTTCTGCTTCTCCAGGCTCTTCTACAGTGGCTTAATTCCATAGTTCCCTGGTGTAAGGATGGCTTTTCCTTTGGGTTGGATGTGCTGAGCAGTGACTATTTCGGTTACACCTCTTGGATCCTGGTTGTAACTCTTATGTGGGACAGGGGCTTTAGGGGGAGTTCGGTGGGACTCATGCCTTGTCTCTAGTGGGGATGATCTTAATTCCTTCATTTAAGGGCAATACTGGTGTATTTTGTCCCTTCATCTTCATTATCATCTGTGTGTGTGGTCTCTGATTCAGATTTTTAGTTTTCTCAGGCTGCCCATTCAGATCAGTAACAGTTTCTCTCCAAATGTGCCTTTTTTCCTATCTTTACATACACATGTGCCTTGATTGCTGTATTTTGGTGACATTATATTTGCTTCTTCACCAAAGACTGATCTCCATAAAGAATAGATGCAAATATCATGAACAAGGATGTATTACTCTTGGAAAAAGTGACATTTTGGTTGTTTTATGCCCAAATAACATTACTTCTTCTGATGACTCCTCTTTCCTTAGCCTTGTATATGATAAAATATTTTGTATATTTATTTCATAGTCAGACTTAAAATTGACGTCACTAGAGCTATTCATTTGCTGCCCTAGAGTTTTCCTGAACTTTTACCTTCCTTCTTCTGGGACTGTTCACTCTAGATTGGGATTCATGACAGGTGGATATGTGACACACACTTGCAGAATTGTTTGCCCAGATCTGTTTTTCTTCCATATCTCTAATGAGGAGCTTCCTAAATGGCATCTGACATATTTTGCAATGTGTGCATGGGGTCAGTTACAATAACTCCTTTTTTTTATTTTACTTTCAGCTGTGTTCCTGTCTTTAAGCAAGCCCTCCCCTCCCTTCCCTGCTGCCCATGGAGATGGATCCTTCCCTCCCCTCTGGTTGCCAGGGTGACTGGGCTTCCCTGATGCAGATGCTCTTTCCTTGGCTCCTTGCCATCCCTCTCCCAGAGACTGGAGTTTTCACTTTGCCTTGGATAGTGAGGACTCCTGTTTGCTCTTCTGCCTGCCCAGGCAGCTTTTCTCCCTCCTGAGCAGACCTGGTTTAGCAGCTGCTAAAAGGACAAGGGATTTGATGTGCCTGCAGGGTGGGATCAGCAGCCTCCGAGCAAAGTGAGTGAAGTGGAAGTCACCTTGTAATATTTTTCCTTTTTTTGTTGTTTTGGACTCTAATCCTTCTCCTTGAGCCAGTTCTCACTCTTTAATGTGTCTGTAATGAGGAGGAACAGGACCCTAGAGTGATACATGCGCAGCAGAGGTAAATCCTGTTTTGTTTTTATTTCAGAATGGATAAATTCAATTGCCAGTGTTAGTGACACTGGAAAATAGATCCTTGCAGTACTTGTAAGCACATTTGCCACAGAGGTCTTGCCAAGCTTTAACTGAGAAATGAATAAACCTCAGGATAGAGGACAGAATTCAGATGTGAAATTACAGGTTGTTCAGAAACTTTGGGAAGGAATTTAACTGTTTTGTCTCACTGAGCAAAAACCTATTGAGTCATCTTTGTGTTCAGTCCATCTTGGGTCACTTTTCGAGGTCAGTGAACAGTTTTGAGTTACAAATCAACCTGGAGTTACAATTTGTCTAAGTATGACTCAGCTGCAGCCAAGTACTATTTTTAGTCTATTAAATTCATGGACTTATTTGTCCAGTTCTTGCCAAAATGCTCTTTTGAGACCCCAGTAAGAAAATCTCAGGTGTTGAAGGCTAGGAATTTAGGGATGGAAAAGTAAGGATGACAAAACCTGCTCTTTAGTAGTTCAGATTCTCTGCTTTCCACAAGCCATGAGTATTTTGTCTTGTATATTCCCCTATGTTTTCCATGGCACAATTTTACATGATTTAAGTAATAGGACTTTTAATACTCTGTTCTGTGCTTCTGGGACTCAAGGATAAAGTGCATTAGGCTGGTGCTGTAAGTGTAAACTATGGGATGTTTCCAAATATTTGGACAAATGTTGTCCTTTGCTCAAGTTCCTCCTTTATCCTCTCCCCTGCACTTTAAACATTCCATCTTTTGAGCCTGTTTCATCCCAGCTTGCTTGTTTTTAAAGTACTGATATCTATGCAAATCTCTAAGTAGTCATGTCATCCATGTTTTATAGGAAATCCAGGAACTGCAGCCCCACTGCAGCTACCAGATACACTTATAACCCTCAGCAGCTTCCCTTTCTAACTTACAGTTAATTATTTTTAAAACATATTACTTCTGGCTGAGCTCTGAAACATCATGTACTTGTTCTTTTGCACGGGAAGTATTTATAAAAGCTTTCTCTGTGTGGTTGGGAAATTAAGATAAAAAACATTGGGCTACTTCCATTAACAAAGTTAGTAGGAAGCACTTGCTGGAGCAGAGTTTGTAATGTTTGTACATCTCTAAGAAGGATGTTCTATATTTAAAGTGCTTGCTTGGAAGAAGGATTGGAACAGTGATAACAGTTTTTCCTGCCAAAAAGTAATAGCTGTGGAAGGCTGCAAGAGCACCAGGCTTATTCCTTGCAGCCTTCCTATGCAAGTGTAAGTTAATATTCAAGGGGTTAAAATGGAACAGGAAATGATCTTTAGATTTCAGCCTCCTGTACAGTCCTTAGTTTTATTCAAAGACATCAAATACACATCTTCACCGTGACAGTGCTGCTCCAACTCATGGCTTGAGCAACAAAATATACGCAGATTTTGGTATTGTGCACACTCTGCTGTGCTATAAATGTAAAAATGACTTTATTCATCAGTATATGATACTCTGAGGGGCATCTCATCTTACAGCAGTGGTTGGGGCAGGGAGTTTATTTCACATGAATTTCCTCAGCACTTTTGAAAAGGCAGTTTGCAAATGAAGTGCAGGATGCATTACAGAGATTAGTCAAGGTTATTTGATGAATTGGACATCACATCTGCAATAACTTTGCATTGTTACTTTCCTCTGTTTCATTATTAGAAAAATAAATTTTTTAAATGCTGAAATATTCACAGCAATATTATAGAGATCTTTAGTGTATGATACAGGCTTGATTTATTTGCCCTTAATTAATGTGGATGACTTATTTGAGAAGGGTTTAAATGCAGTTAGCACTTCAGCTAGTGTTTGGCATTACTCCTAAAAT
Organism: Pachyramphus minor; assembly: GCA_013397135.1. Classification (NCBI taxonomy): domain Eukaryota; kingdom Metazoa; phylum Chordata; class Aves; order Passeriformes; family Tyrannidae; genus Pachyramphus; species Pachyramphus minor. The sequence continues at coordinate 322,480 of VYXB01009650.1, forward strand.
ATGTACATATGTATGTGGGCAAATACAGAATCCAGTTAGCATGGAATTATGATTTTTGGAGGCACAGCTTTTAAGTATCAGTATCTGCAAAAATACTTAATCTGTCTCTCATCCTTTAATCTTTATGCAACTATGGAAATTTAACATTGTAACAAAAAAAAGTTATGATTATTTCTTCCTCTCTAAAGATTTGACTGTATTATCACAAGGAAGATACCCAGCTGTTTTAAAAGTAAGGATGTCAGAGGAAAATATTTCTGTGGCTGATGTGTCCAAACGAGACATTTCTTGTAACTAGAGAGTAAAGCATCTTGAAAACTCCACAATGCCAGTTTGAGAGTCTTAGTGCTAACAAGTTAATCTTACACTGGCATCTGCTTCCTAACAAGGAAAAACAGTGTTTTATCGGAGAGCTGAAATATCTGTTCTGTCCAGAAGCTTTCTTGTATTTTAGCTAAAAGATTAGTACAATATTTGCTTGCATTATTCTCAGTATAATATCACTTTGAAAATTATAGAACTCATTGAAGCCATTGTGTTTTCTGGTACAGACTTTCATTAATTCTGTAAGTTAGAGCTGTTAAAAAAGACTTACCCTGTCTTCTTCAGCTCTTAAGTCCGGCATTGTGCTGACACAAAGGCTTATAGCTGTGGTGGCCACAAAGAGAATGGAGAGACAAGCAAAGACTTTGCCTGGGAGTCCTGACTGGGGATTTTCTACCATATCTCTGAGTCTGTTCATAAACTGTCCAAATCTGGTTTTCTCATCCAAGACACACGTAGCCTCTTTGCTCCTCCGAAGCTCCTCTTCTTTGCGGATCTCGGCCAACTCCTGCAGTTTCTGAAACAGTTTCCGAAAGCAGCAGTTCTCCAGGTTGGATTCCTCAATCCCCCAGTATCTCAGCTCCTCCTGAAAAGACAAGGCACACATGTCTCTTAAGAGCATCAGCTTCCCTGCTGCTAGAAAGCTGACAATCATCCCAAAAGCATTGGGGTTCCTGTCAAAGAAGAACTCATGGGTGTCTTCATCGTAATCATCACACAGCTGAATTATTTCTTCGTAGCTGCTGCAAAGCTTTAGTTTGCTCAGTCTGGTCAGAGGGAAATCATCTAAAGTACTCCAAGGCAGCAGGTACTTCATGCCTCCAACATTTATCATTATCTCTGTCTTTAGATCGGCCGCAGAGACTTGGTCGGGGTGGTAAATCCTCCTGGCTCTCTGGTAATGGACCCCTTTGACAGAAGGGGTTTCCACACAGATAGGGATGAAGTGGCTCAAGGAATTACAGGAGTTGTAGCTAATGTTACTATAGTCTTGGTCACTGCCTCTGGAGAGAATAGGCATCTCTAAGAGTTCTCACCGGGACATCCGAAATGGCATCAGAGCAGGGGTATCTGTCAGCCAGAAGATACACGAAGGAGGAGAAAACATAGCAGAGGTTATTGCAAGGCAAAAAGTGTTTCCAGCTACTTTCCTAAATCACAAAATTAATGAGTGCCTGTTTTGTAAGTAAAAGTCACCTCTATGCTTCTTCCTCAAACCTGCAGCCTGTGAATGAGCTTTGCTTTGCAGCCTCATTGGTTGTCTGGCAACACAGGCACAGAGGAGCTCCAGCCTCATTCATAATTATCACAGAGGGTCGGGTGCCTGCAGATCCAGCCGGGAACAGATCGGGCTCTTTCCCGAGCAGATCTCAGGCATGATTAGATCGTTGTTTTCCCGTGGTTGCCGCTTTGCTTTGTTGTTTCCATAAACCCTTAAACACACGCTAACTTAACTAAGCTGCTTAATAGTTATTAGGGATGGAGTGGTCAATTACCTGCCAGCAGCTGGATGCAAAGTTCCTAATTGCTTTAACTTGACTGCTCGGATTGTGATTCCTCTTCCCCTCTCTGCACGCTGGCTCTGGCTCTGCCTCTCGAGGGTATAGCAAGGATTAGCTACCAGAGGTTTATAAAATTCCTTAAGTGGAAAAGTGCTGCATAAATGATGACTATTCTTATCAACCCGACCTCATGTCACTGCAAATTACCGAAAAGACAGTGGGGACCACTTGCCCACCGTGGAGAAAACTTGGCTACACAGACAGAAAGTATTTTATCAGCTTGGAGGGAGAAAGCAGTTGAAACACTCACCCCTTCCTTAACTTCCCTCCTTTCAGGAACAAACGCCTTCTTTTGTTCATCAGCTCTAAGGATTAAAAGGCATTTCTTACCCCGAGCCAGTGAAGTGCAAGAATGGCAAGGAAAGTTCCGTGAAGTTCCTTACCAGCTCTCCGGGTGCTGCTGCCGGGTGCCCCGCAGGTGAAGAGCACATCCTGCCCACTGCTCGGCTGCTCCCTGAGCAACAGTCCAGCACAGACACCTGGGGATGTTTTACAGTATTGTTTACATGTGAAAAATCACCACGGCACTCTGGAGACCGCAGACTCTTTGCTCTTCCTCTTGCTTTCCTTCTTTCCTGGAAGGGGAGAACAGCCGTGTGCGTTCATGTAACATATGTTGTGCTGATAGATGCTCTGCAAGGGAGACGGTGTCCTCAGGGGCAGCTCCTCTCCTGGGCTCCTGGGGCTTCCTGGTGAAATGTGCTGAGTGAGGGCTGGTGGATCCTGTCCTCTCCCTGTCTCTCCTCTGTTTCCCCCGGGACTGCCAATGTGGCCCTGGAAGAGGAGGGGAGAGGGAAGGGGGAAGGGCTTAGAAATAATCTCTCCAGCATCCCTCTGTCTATCCAGCAGGCAGCAGGCAGCAACTGGGTAAGAACATGGAGTACAAGTCCCCTACTAATGAGGTTTAATAATCAGTAAATTCTGGCAAATCTACTTAATAAAACAATTTCAGTGTCTATTAACTCCTTCCGTCATAGTCGTGCTACAGTTGCTTGGGCTGGAGACACCAGTTAAATTCCTCAGAGGCAGTTCCCATGACCTGCATCCCTCATGAAACTGGGCTTTGCTCTTTAATATCCCTAGATGGAAAGGGAAGTTTGGGTGCATGGATGCTGTGCCTCAGCATTCCTTTGGCTATTAAGGAGGTGCTTTCCTCCTGTAAAACAAAGGGTCTCTGGCTTGTAAAGCACAGGTGCCAAGCAGTCCTCTTTCCAGGTCTGCAGTGCTTTTCCAACAGACAAGTACTTTCTCCTTTCCTCTTTACAGATGATGAGAAATCAAACATTATCCTTTTCTCACTTTTCTCATGCATGGCTGTAGGGGGGCTGAGCTTGCTGTAATGTTTTTGGGTTCTCTACTGCCAGCAAGTCTTGAGCTGGCTCTGTCTGTAATTGGGATGACATGGATTTCACCCATATCCTGCTTGCTTGGCCTCAGTCAGAGGGTTCAGTAAACCTGGGGTGAGGTTCTATTGACAAGTACCCTCTGGGGTGCTCCCAAACACAGTGAGAGGTGCCTTAGCTCGTGCCTATACCCAGCGTGGCTGAAAGCACTGAGGTGAATCCTATTCCTAGAGAGGTGTGGGATTTAGCTGTCCCACAGTGAGCGTGAAGGTTGTGTGGAGAAGTGTGATGAACTGGGATCACTGAGCTGCTTTTCAGCAGCGTGGGGACAGGGTACAGGTGCCCCTTACCCATGTGGTGTGTGTGGGGTTTGTGCACCACTGAGCTACCTCACCTTGGCAGCGGGTACTGAGGCTGTTTGTCAGTGCTGAGCAAAGTTATGGCACAGACTGGGACAGGAAGCCTTTGCTAATTGGACTTTTTGGCACGTCTTTCTTGGCCCACGTGGTGTCCAGAAGATTAACTTCTTATCAGGCTTCACCACTGGGGTTTTCACACAAGTCCTAATTATGCCATCCAAGAGAAAGACCAGATAGGTGCCTGAAGGCAACTGAGTTCTGGGACGTAGCTCAAAATCACTTAAATCCTACCACCTTTGGCAGTTTGCTCTGCCTATCAGTCTCTCTTATGGATTGTTTTTGCAAAGAAAAAGCAAACCTATTCTAATTAACTTTGGATGGATTGTTTCACCAAAGGATAAAAGCAATTAACATTTCCCTCTTTCCTTCTGAAGTCCTTGCATGGTGTTGTTAAAGGTTATAATTCTGAAAGCGGCTCACAAGAAGTTGAATAAATAAAATAAAAAGAGAAATTATTATATGCAATTGAGTGATTTACCTGATACACATATTTATCAAGAAATACATGGATTTTAGTTTTTAAGACTTCAATACTTTATTGGGATCTGCAGCTGTGTCTGTAGCTAGATCAGGACCTCACTGCTGACTGGAATCTTACAAATATCTGTCAGACAGTCCTTAAGAGTCTTCTGTCTTCATATATGAGACAGGAAGGTTTTTTTCTCTGGATTGTATTAACAGGAGATGAAGGCACACAAAAGAGAAATCCTTAATTTAGTGTCTGAGGAAACCAAGCCCTTAACCCAGCTCTGAAGGTTTTAAACATGTAACTCACCCCAAAACTGCCCTTCAACCCTGGCCAATCTCTGCTTCTGCTCCCCTGGAGCTGCTGCCATGTCTGTGGGAGGTCACCCTCAGCAGTGGAGTATCTAAAACTATAAATGCTGACACCACAAAGTTGATATCTCCCCCACCATCCCTAGATGGGAAAGGCATATTCCTGTCTCAGTTCTAACCTCTCAATGTGTTTTTTCACTTTTTTTTTTTTTTTAATTTTCATAGCTACTGCTCTAGTTTTCCTGTTAAATTCTCTTTGTTCTTTTCAAGATGAAGTTCATAATCTTTAATCTGTTTCTCTGTTCTCATTTTCCCTCACAGTTTCTGGAATTGCTCTCTCCTTGCTCCTTAGCCATCTGGTCATATCAACTCCTTACGCACCTTTTTTTGCCTTAAATGCATTTTCCATATGCTTCATCTCTTTGTTGACATGAATGACAATCCTGTCTCCTCCTTGTTGTTTCCCTCCTCTGGTTGTTTTGCCATTCTACTGTAATTTGGTTTAGACCTTCCTCTCATTCCCATTGCACAAGGACGAGGTGCTGCTGAGAGGAAAGCTGAGCAGAAGGAAGTGGTGCTTCCCCAGCTGGCTTGAAACCTTGTGGGGGTGATGGTGCAGTTAAAATCCTCTCCCTGTCACACACTCAGGAGAATCTGGTGCAGGCATCCTTTGAAGTGAGCAGATTTTTCTTACATAGTTCAGTAATTAAATCATTTGCAGGACTGGTATTTGGGTATTGATAATGCTGTAGGAGATGGGAAAGTCAGGGATGTTCACTGGCAGTTGCTCACCTGTGATTTCTTCTCTATTTTGTTCTCTGCAGTTATGCCAGAATCCTGTATCAGGCAGCAGATAAATACAGAAATAGTTTGTTGTTTTGTTTTGTTTTTCACACAACACTTAATAAAACTGTAGAATTTATGGGCACAGGATGTTGTGATGGCCCAAAGTGTAAAGTACTCAGAAAAGGACTGAGAAATTTAAAGCAGAAAGTCCACCAGGGACATCNTACAGAGATAGTTTGTTGTTTTGTTTTTCATAAAGCACTTAATAAAACTATAGAATTTATAGACATAGGATGTTGTGATGGCCCAGAGTGTAAAGTACTCAGAAAAGGACTGAGAAATTTAAAGCAGAAAGTCCACCAGGGACATCCAATGTCTGGCACAGAAACATATTTCTGGGCAGCAGGGAGATATTTTAGCACAGTGTATGTGCTTTTCTTGGTCTGTTTTTCCCAGGATTTTTGATAGATGATGTGACAGGTACTGGTGTGACTCTGTGGAGATGCTCTTATGCTGAGGAACCTTGGGGTCTACTAAGTTGGGTTAGAACAGCAAAAAAAGAGCTGAATTATCTAATTATGTCAGTGTGTGCATGTATGTATACATATATATTCCAGGCTAAAGATGTCTGTATGTAATGGGCAATGTCACAGAGGGGAAGGCTGCACACTCAGAGATGCTTCATGTAACTTAATAAAGACCTTGTTGTCAATCTTCATTCCTTCCCAACAGGGCTTTTTGTNACTGAGGAACCTTGGGGTCTACAAAGTTGGGTTGATCATGCCCTACTTCCTTGACAATATTTCTCTGTTAGAACAGCAAAAATAGAGCTGAATTATCTGATTATGTCTGTGTTTGCATGTATATATACATATATATTCCAGGCTAATGATGTCTGTATATATATGTCACAGAGGGGGAGGCTGCACACTCAGAGATGCTTGATGTAACTTAATAAAGACCTCGTTGTCAATCTTCCTTCCTTCCCAACAGGGCTTTTTGTGACACTTAAGCATAATACAAAGATAATTGCTTTGCCTGGGATCTATAACATGAGATGCATTTCAGGCTTTTAAAGTCAGAGAGAAAACAAAAGTGTAAATCAAAATCATTATTTAAGAAAACTTTAATGCACTGCAAAAGGGGACAAAAAGAAATAAGGAAAAGAAAGTAATTGTAAAACCCTGCACTGTCTTCATTCATTGGCTTAGAAAATAGCCCAGTGCTAAATCGTCAGTCTGTGCAATTTCATCACAAAATTATTGGATGTTGCTTCTTTTATCAATTGAGTGTACAGCCTGTTTTCTGCCTAATTCTTCTTTTAGCCTCAGCCAATGTATAGGCCTGGCTTTTCCCAGGTTCTTTATGTTTGTGCCATGTGAAAGCTTATGATAAATTAAAAAAAAAAAAAAAATAATTTATTTAAAAAAAAAAAAGAAATTACATGGGATTGAAAAGAGCATTTTAACACTCAAAAATTCATTTAAATGCTTCCATTGTGTTCACAGGTGGTTGGCATTTCTGGAATTAATTGGATTTAGATAGCCTTTTTACATGGAAATGCAGCATCTTTTCAGATCCTCTATTACTCATTGGGTATAAAGAATAGCTTAGCCTTGTTTTCTTCATTTAATAATGACATTACACATTGCAAGGTAAACTTTAAGGATTTATTCTGACATTTTATTCAGTCCAACAGTGTTTGTTTCATGTTCCTGTTTATTTCCTCATAATTTATCTTTATGGAGCAATAGAAATACCCTTTCTTGCCAAATGCCTCGTTTGTATGAATAATTAAATTGACAGTAAAGGACTCGATTCACCTCTTCATTATTCAAGTCTTACCAGGTTGCAGCATTATTGATTCCAGTAGAATAATGCTGCAATCCCCAGGAATATGTGTTAAATCAGGCCACGGATACCCTTGATTTGTTAAGCACTTTTTTATAATATATTTCTAGTTCATCCCTGCCCTTGGAAACCCCAGTAGTGATCCATGGTCCTGGTGTGCCACAAATTGTCCTGGAAGACTGAGTCACATATCACTGGTAGTGTTTCATTCCTTATTTTCATCCTTGTCTTGGTAAAAGTTTCTTTTTTTTTTTTTTTTTATCAAGTTTGATGGAAACCAAACAGGGCCATTTCTTGTTAGGTGAATTACCACTAAAGCAAATGAACCATTCAGAGGATTTCTTTGCTATGTGAATGTAAAATAAGGTCCATGATGTGTGACACGCTATTTCTGTGCCCTTTCACTCCTCCCCATGCATGAAGGCTGAACCTGAATCACCTTTGGATAAGTTCCCTGAAGTTCTCTGTGCTCACTTCCTTTGGACTATCTGGAAAATTATATTTGTTAATGGGCAGTACCTGAGGAAAGGAATCTCAAATGGATAATCATTCCTAGTCTATCCCAATGAATTTTGCATAAGGGCTGAATCATTGATGTTTAAAAGGTTTTAGGGCATTAAAATGTGTGGCATGGAAACAGCTGAATGCCATGACTTGGAGCTGAGCTGTTGCCTCTCCACAGGGCAAGAGATGGATTAGGAGAGATGTGCCCAGGGAATGTGGGAGTCCTGCTTTAGAGGAAGGCAGCCTCCAGTCTTTCATGACCAGATCTGGAGAATAAATCTCTCCTGATTCCAGTTCTGGGGATCAGTCTCACCCTGAGCCCCACACAGAAGCTGAGCATTTCAGGAAGGAGTTTTTCTGCCATCTCTGAGCATTAGGAGGTGACAACACTTTTTATGGGAAACAGAGACAACCTTCCCTTCCCAGGCTCCAAACTAGAGGGCACATCTGTTTAATTGTGTGCACATCAGGAAATAAGTTGGGTTGGCATCTTTGACCTCACTGAGAATTTAGCAATCAAAGGGTTTGAAAGAGAGGCCCTGGTGATAATCAGCAGGAGGCTCTTGCTGATAAATAAAGTTCTCTTCAAGAGGACAAACCTCCATTTTCTCCCATACTCTGCAGGCACATTTGGACTGTGCATTTTGGTGTTTCTATCAGAGCTGAAAACGTCTTGACAACGTAAATCCTTTGGTGAGACAAAAATTGGAAACTATATAAATGCTTTTCTTGCCAAGTGAATTCCAAAGCATTTATGAGTCACACCACTTTCATGACTGATATTAAGAGTCATTTTAGTGATCCCACCTCAGGATCATTGAAATACCACAAATATCCAATATATAGTACAGGAGAAAGCCATACAGATAATAACTTCCACTATTTCAGGTGGCTCTCTAAGGAGATATTTGACTGCATTGAGCACCAAGATTGGCAGGTTTTTTACCATTTTCATGCATTTCTATGTCAGTAACAACAGACATGTTACATGCTCAGGACATGTATGTCTGTAAGTACTGTTGTTTTTCCACCTCACAGGGTTGTGAGTGTCTACCTGTACACACAGACAAAAATTCTTTCTCTGCCAGTCCAGACATATCATTTAGTATCTCTATTCCTCTCTTTCCTGGTCATAAATCAAATAAATACAACTATAGTGGTCTTGTAGGAACTGTGCTTGTAATACTGAGGTGTGACAACAAGCTCCCATTTAGGGAGAAGGACAGGAGGTATTGAAAAGTTGATCCTCAACTAACTGTGCTGGAAGACAGTTTTTTAACAGGTGGGTGAGTCACCAGAAAGACTGATTATTTAAAGTTGTGTAGCTCAAGAATAAAATACAGCAGTGCTTTCAGTTTTCAAATAGAAAGAGAAAGAGTGTTAAAATTCCATTAGCTGCTGTGACGAACTCCCAGACTAAAACATGAATTGCTAAGCAGATGAGGTGGGTTTGAATGCTGAATGTTGACAATTCTTTTTCCCCTTTTCCTGTTATGATTTATTTCTCAAATCATTTAAAACTAGTGAAGGAAGGTCTGAGAATTTTGTTTTGCTTGTTACGGGTGAGATTGATTTCTTCATCTTGTTTTTCTTAATACCGTACTGTTCAAACAAATTACCCCTACAAATCCAGTTCTCCATTTATGATGCATTAAGTATAAAAGAAAAAAAATCATTCCAATTAGATTTCTTTCTAAGCCTTATGACCTTGTGTTAAAAGCAATATGTATAAAAGACATTGTTATGCTGTAGTACCACCCACTTCTTAAAAAACACCCTTGAGCTCTTCTTAATAACTTAGCTGGTTTCTCCTTGAGATCTGTATCTGTTTTAATCCATGAAATATTGGCCTTGTTCAGACTAAAATATGAATATATTATGATTTGATCATGTTAGTGAGGAATTAGTAGAGAGACCATGTCCTTGTGTTGCAGTCTCTGTAAACCTGTGAGAGATCCCCACCCACTGACCTGTGATGAACTGTTCTACTTTTCCCTTTGAGAGGGAAGAAGAGAACTTGTCCTTGTGTGTGTTCTGGGAGCTGCAACACCTGCTTTGGGGGTGACTTTATTTGAACATCCTTTAAAAGCCCATCATCAGGTGAGAAGCCAAGCTCTTCCCTCAACCTCTTCACCAGACCCCCTGTTCAATCCCTCTGACAGCACCTGCTCTTTGCAGGTTCATATTTCAAAAGGGAATTAAGAGCTGCAGAGCTGCTCTCAAAAGCAAGACCTTGGTTTGCTCTTTCCTCCCCTACAACCTGTTTCCCTGTTTATTTGGAAAGTCCCATTGGCCCCCAGGGACAGACCCCTCACAGGTTCAGGGCTGTGAGGCTTCAGCAGTGAAAAGCTTCAGTCCTGCTAAAGGGTTGCTCAAGTTCCTGTCCTGCTGCCAGTAGGGAAGTGTTTTCCACTTTTCCCTGATCTCTGGCTGCTTCATCAGCCCTTCATGTAGAGGAACTTCTGGGTTGCTCAAAGGCTCCCTAGAGAGCTGGCTTGGCATGCAAGGTACAAGGATTAGGAAGGGACAAGTGCTCCTCACGAGCTTCCCTGCCCAAAGCTGACATTCTAGGCTATTACCTTCTGCAAGCTGGCCACTCTGCTCTCCACCTGTATTCCCTACATCCTCCTATCCTACAAAGTCAGGAGGAGTTATCATCTGTGATTGCTGAAAGGCCAGAGGAGAAAAATAATCAGCAAGTGTTCTGTTCACTATAATCTAAATATTCTCAGCATCCTGAGTCAGCAAAGGTGTGACTGGGGTGCTGGGCAAGGAATGGATCTGTGAGTCAGGTTTACAACACAGCTTTTGTTGTAAACACTACAAAGATGTATTAATTAAAGATAAAATCTGGGGAAATGTCTGGCAGGATAGATAGAGGGACTGAGAGGAGCTAAAGTGATTAGGGGAAATGGTAGGCATCCATAAAATCAGGCTGAACCTGAGGAAATGACCACTATGGGGGATTAATCTAAAACAAAACAGCCATAAAGTAGGAAGAGAGATGAGTGAAATGAAAAGCAAGAGTCTGGAAAGCAGAAATGATGTTTGGTTTTATAATATGATGGAATAGTAGAAAGCAAAATGTAAAATGACTCCATTTGTATAATCTATCCACCAAACTAATCAAAAGATGCTTGTAGAGATTTTTAAAGAGAAGATGCCATGGATCATGGATTAAATGGGAGTAGTGTTACATTTTCAGTTCCTGTGGCTTTAGATTTCATTGTTTGGAAAGGATTTACGGAATAGGGGAGGAGTAGAGTTGACAAAGTAATTTATAAACATGGAAGTTTTGTCTTATGAAAAAAGAGCAAAAGAACTAAAAGATGATCAGTGACATGACCACCACCGACAGCTGTCAAATGGCTGAAGAGAAGGGATAGACTGCTTTGAAGGATTTAGGAAAGACATAAAATTTCAGGCTGAATGCCTGGACTAGACAATAGAAAATGTCTTAAATAAAATGTCACATAAGCTCTTGAAGGAAGAGGAGCTTTTCCAGCACAGCAGTTCTGTCCTGCCAGGTGTTAGCAGCCAGTGGCTGGTCTGGATAAGTGTGAGCCCTAGGTGTAAGCAGGAGAGGATGGTGTTGGAGAGAATGGTTTTTACCCTTGGCTCAAGGCAGGGCAAGACACATTGCTGCAAATGGTAAAAGTAACATCCCCTCCTCTCTGTTAAGCAACACAAACACCACTCAGAGCATTTTCACATTCACTGCTCTCATTTGTGCTTTAGACACTCTTACCTGGAGCTTAAATGACAGATACTCCAATTTCTGCAGCTCTTTCTTCCTAGTCCCTTTCAATAATTCATATCCATCTACACCTCATTCCCATGCTCCTTTTCATTGCTCCTTTGCTAAACAACAGGACATGAAGGGTACAGGAGCAGCTGAAATATTACCATGGCTCCACATACACCTGATGCTTGAGTGAAATAACTTAATTACCACTTGGTCTCTTATTGCTCGCTTGGGAAATATCCAGGCAGCTGCATTACATATAAATGTATGGCAGCAAGCGAGGGAGAAAAGTGATTTGGAAGGCTCGTTGTGGCTGTAATATTTCTTCATGTCTTGAAGTCAGAATTTCTGTAGATCATTTTAATCATTTCACATGGAAAAAACCCACAATAAACACGTCTCCATGCACCCCTTTACTTGAAGTAAGCAGAAATTATCATCTTATTTAGTTGAAGTGCTTTAAACCACAGCAACAGTTCCTTGCTTTAGACATGGGCTGCATAAACCCCAAGTCCCTGGTAGCTTTACATTAGTGCATACATTTTGTTCACAGTCTGTGCCCAGAACAAATTCTGCCTCCAAGATGCCACTTTTTAGAGCTTTCCTTTTTAGCAGTGATGTAGAAGGACTTCAGTAAATGGCAGCACTTGGCGTAGCTCCATCTCACTGAACGAGGGAGACTAATTTGAATTTTATTCTTTGCAGACTATTTATTTCGATAGCAGAGAACAAGAAACTACTTAGAGGGTGAGAGAGATCTCCAAAAGGCTGACTCTCTCCTATTGCTTGTCCTTCCCTACTGGGTATAGAGCTGGCCAAGAGGCCCTGTCTGTCAACCTTAATGACCTCCAGGAGATAACCACGCTCAACGGCCGAGCCCAGGCTTTCTGTGTGGGTGTTGGTTTTACTTCTAGCAATATTTAATCTGCTGAAGGGATTAGAATAGGAAAAGATTTTGATTACAATTAAATAACCCAAATTGTCATAAGCTCCTCAAGTAACACAGGCAGCAGAAGTATCAGTCAGCTTTCCCTGATATGGTTCTTGGTGTAGTCCTTCAAGACACCCTGGTTTCTAATCATATATTGAATGAGTTTCCATGACCCTGCACGCTCTAATTGCTGCTGGGGTTTGTTCATGCTGCCATTTTGTACTATTTCTGCAGTAACTGGCCTTTTCAGAGGAAGTTTGACCAACCTGTTTCCTTCCCAGGAGTCCCCTTGGTGTATCAGGCCATGGGGATGGAACCAGGCAATACCAGTGCATCCTTTTATTCACTAGGTGACAGTGCAGTGTATGATTGCTGGTACTCTCCTCTTTTACTGCAAAAGCTTGTGAAATCAATGCAGATGCTGACTTCTCTCACCTGTAAGTGCACCAGGAGATAAAAACAGGGAGACTACTTGAGGTGATGTGATCTAAATACAAGATTAGCAGAGGGCATCACCTGAACACACATTCTCCTCTGAACAATGACTAAGGAAAAAATTGTACTTTGCTGCTTTGCTCAGCACCTCCAACTCCCTGCTTGAACTAAGAGGCAGAACTGCTGCTGGTGCTGAGGATGCTGCTCTCCTCCAGCTTTGGGAAAGCAATCCTGCCAGCAGAAAAGCAGCTAAATCATCTTCCCATTTCTGCCTTGTCAACACAATTGATCACAAAGTTCAGGCAGAGTTCAGAGATGAACGAGAGCTGAGAGGGACCCAAGGGCATGGAGGGCCTAGCATGGACTGTAAGTTCTTCAATACTGATGAAAGAAGAAGGAAAGAACTAAAGCTGATTAGAAAAATAAGAAGTGGCATAATGTTTTCCTGGTTTTAGGATGAGATCCTAATTTTAAGGAACAGCTTTATGAAGCTTCCTACTCCAACATATTTTTGCTGGCTGCAGGGCTATGGAAGGACTATTACATTCCAGATTCACATTCTGGTAGTGCTCCTAATTATCATACTGTTACAGAAGTGTTATTGTTTTTATGTGAAGTGATATTAGCTCATAATTTATATTCCAGCTCAGAGGAAGTGTTTCAGAGAACTGGGATACAACCACCTCTGTAGTGCATCTCCCTTGCCATGGACTTTCCATGGTGTTTTTGCTGTATTATGGCTCTGTGATTTCCAGCAAAACCCAATGTTTTCTTACATGGATATTCTCTAGGAATTAATGCTGGCTCCCTGGTGTCTGAGAAAAGATTGTTTTTTCTATTACTTGGTCATTAGTAGTGTTGCAGCAGAGATGAAGAATCCAAGGAATAGACTTGAACACCCTCTTGTTTGGTAGAAACACAGGACAAACAGATGGTTGTTGTCTTAGAAAGCTCACCCTTGAAATACGTGCAACAGACTAAGTCAGGCTCTGTGGGTTTGTATCATATGAAAATATTTTCCATTTTCAAGGCAAAATTTGGTCTTTGGTTTCACTGAGAGACTCTCAAGTGAATCCCCATAATTGTCATTAATTGGCCAAGTGCCTGATACATATAATTGAAGGGCCAAATCCTGCTTGCCTCCATCCCAGGATTGTTCTGTTCATTTCAGTCCTACTGGATTCTGTCCTGTGACTGTGAGCAGAAAATGCTCATATGGACATGACAAGAAAAATCTGTCAGCACTTGTTAGAGAAAAGGAAGGACCATATGTTTTCAGGGCAAGGCCAAAGCAAATGGTTTCAGGCTCCAGTGAAGTAATGCTGAGCTGTAGATCATGTGCAGAAAAGTCTGTAAGAACAAGTGTTACTATCAGTAATATCTTCACTTTGAATTCGCTTCAGGCAGTAAAAGTCTTTGGCTGATATTAACACGTCTTAACTAATGAGTCCTTTAAACTGCAATTCCTTCCAGAAGCTATTTACAATGGATTTAGCTGGCTAATGGTGATATGTTTGAACTTCATCCTTTCATATTAAATTCCGCTGATAATTCTTTGCTTTTCTGAAACCTTGTCCTGCCAGATTCCCACCACGGCTCTCTGCTGGGGTGTCTTTAGAGTAAGAGCAGACTGTTGATTTGTAGTCAGAAGCTACACAACTTCATAAAATATTCAAAACACCTGGTTTTAAAAAGATTTTAATTTCTTTACATTTACAGCTCTAATAAAAATTAGGTGCGACACTTACTGTTTGTTCAATAAGTGATTTTATTTTATGTGCCAGGATATGGAACCTGGAGCGAATTTTTTATAAGGGGCAAACTCTTCTGGTTGAGATGCAATCTGGTCATACAAACACTCCAATATCCTGGTATTTCTATTAAATTTTAATTTTTTTTAATTGCTTTTTAATTACTGATGCCAAGCACACAGAATGCTGAGTTCCCAACGGCCCTTTCAGTGTTGCGGCACAGTAAAATCCTTGTGACCACCTTACCCAGCCCTGTATGTCCCTGAGCATTGCCTTTATTATGCCCCTCACAGGATGAAGATGTGGTGATGGTGTCACAATATCAGCAAATGTTTTCCTTCTTTTCTCCAGATATACCTGACTACAGTTCAGCTTGTTTAGGCTGACTTATAAACAAAAATAGAACCTTTCATCCCTTTGCTTTTACTAAGAGTTATATCATGTTTTAGTGTGAATGTAGATTCTTCAAAAACACAGGCTTGTGACTTAACTCATTTAAGATGCTGTATTCATGAGAGGGCCTCAGAATGTGCCAGTTGGCTTATTATTAACATTCTCTTTTTGTATTTTTGATCATTTTTATGCAGAAAAAATAATCTCAGTTAGTTGCCTCAGATTTCAACAAATAATTGACAGGAAAGTGATTTTATCACTATTCTTTGTAGAATTTGTTTCAGATAAATAAAAGAGGGGGGAAAACCACCAAATTATTTCTGGATAAATTCACTTGGAGAATACTTGAGACTATTCCTGTAGTTCCATCTTTTTAAAGCAGCTCTGTGCTATGCTGTTTATTTGTCCTGTTGGGTGGCTTCAAGAAAGCCTAATTTTAATCCTTCTGTGTTTAACCCATGAATAAACTTTCAGTGCTTTTGATATCCTGGCATTTAGAATTTATTTTTTTAAGGGACACCAATGCTTTACAACCTGTATAAGTAAGGAATAAGTCCACTTGTGTATTTGAAGTTGCAGAGTCTGGAATGTCTGCCCTACCCCAGAGGTAAAATGAAGACATGTATTCAAGGATACTCAGGCTTCAAAGAGATTTTATATATATATATTTATGCTTTTTAGATGTTAATTTCTTGTTCACATCTATCTGGGAGTATTTCAGGTGGTGTGGTTTAATACTGATTAACTTAATTTTTGTCTATTGATTTGTCTTCTTACCTAGACAAAAATATAGACACATGATTTCTCCCACTTTGAGATATTACACAGGGGAGTAAGTTGTTTTGTGACTTTTTGGAATAATTTCCAGTTGTCATTTCTTTTCTGCATCTGATTTTGTCCCCTAAAGAACAAAGCTATTATATTGCATGGGATTACACCAGCAAAGAGAGATTTAAGCGAGTAGAAAATCAGGCCAGGGATTTTGAAATGCTTTTACTGCATTGACACATCTTGATTTAAGTGTATATTTAGTGTTCTTTTTTTAAATCGTTCACTTGTGCAAAATAATGTTATTACAACACAAATGGAATCATCACATTTATGAACGAAAGAGGATAGTTCTGTCAATCTTCATGTTTTTCATCACTTCATCATTTTCAGTCTGGTTCCTCTGCTGCTAATCTCGTTGTTTTCAAGTTGTTTCTTATTTATCTGTTATTAAAATTGATTCTGGGTCATTTTGATCCATGACAGATGCCCTACTCTTTCAGAGCAGAAAAGCTGGGCTCCTAAAAGGACCTAATCTAGTGAGTTATCCCACGGGAACCAAGTGGGAACTTTTCCAAAATGTTTGGGAAGCAATCAGCCACTGAGCCACACCAGTTATCCCTACCTGGGATATGCCTTGGATGGGATCTCCTCTGGCAGGAGAGAGCCCTTCTTCCTTTGGCAAACTGCTGAAGAAGGGGCCAGAAATATGAGGTCCCCTCAAACCCTTGTTAAAACATCCTATTCTGTGCATTTGCCATTTCTGTTTGGAATCAGCAGAGCTGGAGTGACAGGAAGAGTTTTCTTCACCAGCAAGTCTTGGTTTTGCTCAGTTTTTGGAACTTTTCTCGTCTGACATTTAATGAAGGAAAATTCCTCTCTTCCCAAAGGCTGTTTACCCTCCCTTTCATACACAGTTCTGCTGCTGTCAGGTATCTTATGAGCGGTTTAATCAGGCAGCAATGTTTGGTTAAGGCCTTACCTTGGATCACAAAGAGCAAGAGATCATCATTAAAACCGATGACTGAGTCATGGAAAGAGACATCCCAGGGGAGGAGGTTTAGGAGTCTGTCATCAGAGCCCATGTCTTCAGCGGTGTCGTGTTTGTTCTGGAGTCACCTGGCTGGTGTTGTTTGCCCAGCAGATGCTGCTGCTCTTTGCCTCACCCTCACATCCCT
Organism: Pachyramphus minor; assembly: GCA_013397135.1. Classification (NCBI taxonomy): domain Eukaryota; kingdom Metazoa; phylum Chordata; class Aves; order Passeriformes; family Tyrannidae; genus Pachyramphus; species Pachyramphus minor. The sequence continues at coordinate 339,247 of VYXB01009650.1, forward strand.
CCTGCCTGTCTTTGTGCCCCCTGACAACGCTGAAACCCGAGGATGTGGCTTCCTTCACACCTGTCAGGGCATCGCTGGGTGTCGGATCACGGCCGCTCGGTTTGGAGGAGAGCAGCACTGGAGATCAATAGCTGTCACAAAATACAGCCAAAAGATACATGGAAATAAGCATTTTGTGAGGAATTATAGTATTTCTCCTGCACTGGCAAAGATCAGTTTTTAACTGAATGAGGAATTTGACAAAAATTCGTATTTATGTCATTTCAAAAGCATTTAATTTTCATGCAGCGCATATGCAGAAGATGATATATAAAGAATATTTCCTCGCTATCATTTTTGTATAGACCACTTTCAGGCATGGTTTATATGAATTTTTGTTCACCTCTACTATATANAATGCAGAAGATGGTATATAAAGAATATTTCCTTGCTATCATTTTTGTTCACCTCTACTATATAACTTCATTTTCTTCATTCTTATTATTTTATTAAACATATTCATATGTGTAAATAAATATATATATACACACACCCACTATAGGATGTAGATGGGTCACAAATGATGAATGATCTATCACACCTGATTTTGAGAAATGCAGGATTCAAAGTCACTGCTCTGCTTCCCTTAAGAAATTTTTGCACTCTAACTAGGCAGAAATGGGGACTTTTCAACATTTCTCAGAAAATTTCTACAGAAACCATTTTCTGTAGAACATTTCAGTGTTAGAATTTCCTCGAAAGAGATTTAACACGCTCCACATTATTTTCTATTTTGATTTAATTATTTTGAGAGAATTAATGCTCTAAACCAGGGGGAAGCTCTTTGGCTGGATGATGGATTATTTACAGCAGTTTGTCCGAGGTAAACAACCAAAGGATTGTGATGGCTGTGGACTCAGAGCTCACCAGCAGCAAATTTCAGGCTCAGTCCTAATTCTGTCCTTCCAACTTCCATGATCGATGAAGAGTTCAAAGTCCTGTGCAAACTGGTGTGTGAACTTGAGTAGTTTGGAGGTGTTAGCAAAGCCCCAGCCACTGTGATTAGGGCTCATATTAGTGCCTCTTTCAGTAATTATCTTATGAAACAGGCAGATTAAGCCCTCATATGGCCACACAGATGCACAGCTCTGTCATGTGGGTGACATTGGCAGATTGTGCTCATATTAAGCATTTTGTCAAGGGAAGCGTGAGGAAAAGGGGTTGTGTAACATGGCTTCTCCCACCCTTTTGCTCTCCATATATAATGTCCATATAAAATCCTAAAAAACTAAATTGTCTCAGAAATGTCAGGACTTGGGACAGTTTGCTCCCAGTGATTTCAGATTCTAAGAACTGTATTTGGGAGTCATCCTGGAAAGTAGTTTGCTCTTGATTAGCTTTTCCCTACAAGCTCTGAGTTATTGTTGCTGATCACAGCATAATGAGTAACCATATAAATTTTTGGTGTTGCAGTAGTGACCTGGTGCTGTAGCTGCAGCTGTATCAAGGTGAATAAAACCTCGAACAGCTAAAAGATTAAAGTATCTCATATACCCCAGGATTATAGAAAAGAGAATGGGAGAAAGAAATAAAGAACAAAAACTTGTATTTAAAGGCCTAACATTGGAGCAAAGTACTTTAAATTTGACCCACATATTAATTCGGCATCACTCACATGGCTGGAAATGAAAGAAGTGCTCCATTTGTTTTGAATTTACATTTTACATTTAAAAGTAAAATTGCCAAGGTTCAACTGGCCTTTTATTTGTTTGGGGTTTTTTTGTGTTTTTATGTTTGTAGAGTTGGGTAAACTTTATTAGTTTAGTTTTAACAGCGTGTCTGGAAGATGTTTGTTCATGTGTTTTCCATATTCAGCATACCAATGTCAACATTTTTTTGTGGATACTTCTGGCTCATGTGTTTCTGTGAAACATAAAGGCTGACCAGAAAACTCGAGTGTGAGAGGGGATCTGGGTGTCTCAGTCAATAACTATTTAAAGTGAAGAGGCGATTTTGGACAAAATCTAATGGTTCTTAAAATGTATTTCATAAAAGGTCAGCCCAGAAAGACTTGAGAACATCCTTCTTTGTTGAGAGAGGGGCAGTTCCCTTCATAAACAGGTCCTCCCTCACCTGAAACCCTGCAAGTTGTTGGAATCCTGGTTTGAGGCTGCTCCTGGGACATGGGGATTGCCAGTCCCTAGCCTGGAAATGCCCATCAAGGAGAACTTTCTATATCTGGGTTCTCCAGCAGTATCAGTTTTTAAAGCTTGGTCTCTTCCCTTTCCTTCCCCTCTCCGGTTTCTATGAATAAGTTGTTTAAAAAAAAAAAAAAAGGGAAAATCACCTCACCTGAGGATCTGTACCTTTTTGTTTCCCATAAGTCTGCCCTGTCTGGCCCATTGCCTATCCATGAGTTTAATTAATGTCTTCCATTCCCTCACTGGGGTATTCCAAGAAAGAAAAGTGTTGGTAATAAAACACAGCAGGCCCCTGGCATCTGACTGTATGAACCTGAAGGCTGAAGAGCTTTAGAATCAACTCTGAGTCTAAATTTTACATCTAACCCTTGAGGTCTTTAAAATGAGCAGAGCCTGACCCTTAGCTCTCTGTGTGCCACTGTATGGTGAGAAAGAGAATTTCTTATTGTCATATCTTTGTAATATACTCATCTCTGTTTCATTGGGAATCTTTTATCAACATTCAACTAAAGCTGTTATTTCCCAAACACTCACTTGTGTTTGTGAACATACATTTTTTTCTGTTTCCCTCTATTTCTGTTTTCAGTTTGCTAGAACTCTTTTTTTTTTTTCTTTCTTTTTTATTGGGGTGTGAATGTAGAAGTATCCAGGCCAGCAGGGTGGAAGAATTTAAATATTTAGTATCATGAATATTTCAACCTGTTCAGGATTATATTTGTGTCTGAAAAGAAAGAAAAGGAACATGAACTTCTGCCCATCTCTCAGACTGTCATGAGCCTGAGCCCAGCAGCTTCTGACTTACTTAGCAAAATAGTCACAGTTTAGAGATTATACTATTAGTTGATGTTTGTTTGACTGTAAGGGGTTTTTGTCATGCAAGCCTTAGTGTCTAAGATTATGTGACAGAGTCTGTGTCACATTTGTGAATGTGTATGTGTGGCATTTCATTTGGTAAAGAGTACACCCAGTAACAGCAGCGGGAAACTGTTACTGACTTCAAGCCCACTGGGAAACCGGAGGTGGTTTCGTGGTGCTTCTCGGGTGGGTTTTCTCAGCCAGGGAAAGACTCACTTTGAACTTGTGTTCTTGCCCTTTTTCACCTTTACTCAGTGTGTAGGAGATCATTCAGTCCCACCACAGTCAGCAGCAGCCAAGGGCTTCACTGAGTTAAAGAAAGGCTTTTTGGTGTGATCCTCTTCATCCCTGTCAGAGATCTCTGTGAGGATGCTCTGAGCACCTTGTGGTCACAGCAGGTGTGAGCCAGCACCTCCAGGACCCTCAATTACCCAGCACTGAACAAAACAAAAAGCATTTTGAGGAATTTTAAAGGATTCTCTGTGGGTTTTATTACGTAGCTTTTGTTGCTGCCTCTCTTTAAGGCTCAGGGGAAATTGGTCACAGGTTTTAAATTTATAACAAATTCAATAACTTCTTTATTTAATAATAAATTTTTTAAAAAGTCATCTGGTATATTATCATTTTAAAGGTGAGAAGCAAGTTAATTGTTGTGTAGACCACTAAAAAAAAATCTCTGCTTACCTAAAGCTGTCATTCAACCTAAGAACTACAATAATGAGACACTTCAAGGACAGGTTGGTGTTCCAAGGGTGGATATTAGTGAAGCTGTCAGCCTTTTAAGTGGGGTTTTCCAGGTGATCAGAGAAGAAACAAACTTTACTGATGCGTTTTTTCTGATTTGTAGTGCTCAGAGATCTGTGATGCTGCCCAGGGACAGCAGAATCATAGAATCATGGAATTTTTAAGGTTGGAAAAGACCTCCAAGATCCAGTCCAGACATCAACACAGCACCACCACCGTGTTCACTATTAAACCATGTCCTCAGGTGCCATATCCATGTTATTTTAACAATTCCAGGGATTGTGACTCCACCACTGCCCTGGGCAGCCCCTTCCAATACTTGACAACTCTTTCTGTGATAAAATTTTTCCTAATATCGAGTCTAAACTTCCCCTCACTCAACTTAAGGCCATTTCCTCTAGTCCTGTCTCTTGTTCCTTGGGAGAATAGTGAGCAGAAATTAATCAATTAAATTATTCTCTCTGACAAATTCAGCAAACTGGTACCACTCTCATCTCCTCTTTACAGTAAGTGTCACAATGAAACCCAGTTTCTGGTCTGAATTCAGAGTTCTGAGCAGCACTGTAGTACATTTATGTGGTAGCTGTAATACTCAGCTTGTGCAATAATTTAAGAATGTTTTATTTCTTGGTGTTAATATTTGTTTGAAATGGGGGAAGGGTTTATGTTTTTGACCATTACTGTCTGTTTAGTAAAACATCTGTAAAGCAAAAAAGAAAAGCACAGGTCCAAGCAAACTCTATCTATGTAAGCAGGGAACAAGACAACCAGTGAGTGCAGTTAAGTACTGACTCTGCCCAGTTGCAGCCTGTTTTCAGGTCAGGGAGCTGTCCTCGGGTTACTTGCTGACTTCTGGTGACCCATATTGTGTGTGGAGCTGATCTGCAGCTTGGTTTCCTCTACATCTGACACTGACAACAGAGAGCTCATTAAGAAAAAGAAACTCCTCCTTACCTTTCCCTCGTCTGACACATTCTGCTGACAGTTCCCTGCCATAGTTAAATAGCAGAGCATTTGTTCCAGTGATGAGGAATAAGAAGGGCCCCCAGGAACTCCTTTTGCAGTTCATTGTATCAACAGGCATCACTTGCTGTGGGATTTGGATGAATGAATTAGCCAGCACTTCTCCTCTCAGCACATGGTATTCTTAAGGAATGCTAGAATTTAGGTGCTGAGAGTACAGAGTGTCTCCCAGCTTCAGGACTACTCCAAGCTCTGTCTTTATTAACTCTCTATTCTGAAATACCAGCTGAGAAACTCCAGCTTCTTCTTTTAACAGAGTTGTGACACACCTTCTCTATTCCTCAGTGTGTACATAAACACCAGAAAGTGTTTTATAGCCTGAGGGGTCTGTAGCATCTCTTCTGATCTGTGTAACAGGGTCACAAACCTGGTTCCACTGGTCTTGTGTCAGCAGCTTGTGGCCACCCAAAGAAATCCCTCCTCTCACTGAGAGTTTGCTCAGTGATCAGTTTTCTCACTGCTCTAAGTCTCCCATTGCATTCTGTTGTGGGTTTTTTTCCCCCCTCCTTCTTTGGATGTCTTTCTAAAATAAGTGCCATAATAGATTATCGTTTCAGCCTCATGTAGGTACCTCAGAACAAGGGGAACGGGATAAATTTTGAAGTGCCAGCAGTCTGGCAAGTGCCCAGATCATAAGTTACACACTGGCAAAAAATACACATGCTGGGAAACGTGCATATGTTGTAGTTGTTTTATTTAGGATGGAGGACAGTGTGAGTGGGGGGGGGTTCATAAGCATCAGTGGAACTACAAATTATTTTTGGGTTGGAGTAAGTAAGAGATAAGTTTAATTGTAAAGCATTTTGGTTTTAGGCTGTCCCACAGACCTCTGAGTACCTGGTAGTTTATCACAACCATTTTTGTTAAGAAACCAAGGGAGAAGGTACTTAAAGCTGCACTTCACACTAATTACTTCCTTGAGGAACATAGGAAGAGTTAACACAACCCTTATACCTGCTCTTTCTGGGTGTGAGTCTCCTTGGGAGAAATACTGTTGTCTTTGAGCAGTCACAGAGCCACCTGTGCCCAGAGGGACTGCAGAAATCTTCCAGCTGTACTTGATACAGAGTAATAAAAAATAGGGATGGAAATAATTTCTAGAAGCCACATACACGTGATCCCAAAGCAGGATTAAACTACTTTTAGCCCATTTCTGACAGGTACTCCTCTAAGCTGATCCCCTTGATTCCCTCCCTTGCCATAATGGATGATTGAGAAGGTCCCGTGTCCACAAATTGATCCATTCCTGGGCTGCCAGTGCTGAACTCTCTTTAGCAAGGGAGTAACAAGCAATTCTTGGATTTTTCCACTCTTCAAGCTCCCTCCTGCCATTCAAGCCTTGCCTGGTGGATCTGGAGAACTGCAAAGAGCAGAGCTGTCAGGAAAATCATCCTGTATAATTTAGGGCTTTATAACTTCTTTTAGTGTCTGGATTAAACATTCCCATTTTCATCCTTTCATTGTAAGGAATGTTTTCCAGCTCTCCAATCTCCTTTATTGCTCTCTGCTTGTTTCAAGACACACTCTATAATATTCATTAGACCTCTGGGCTACAGGTACCAAAATGGTTTGGATGGTAAAGATGGGAACTCGTGGTGTTGTGCAGCCCCTCCGTAGCAGTCAGACTGGGAGCCCTTAGCCAAAAAATTAGAGCATTATCCTGCACTGTCAGGAATAATGGAAATTTTGGTACCAGCTGAGGAAAAGATCAGACCCTCAAGGAATTTGCACAGTGTTTACAACAGTTCAGGCAACCCAGAAATATGCTGAGGCTGCAAAGCAGGGGCTGCCTTGCTTAATGTGTTCTTGTGGTCTGCAAGAGAGGGAATGGTTTCTGAACACAGGAAAAATGCCTGAATTGTAAATGATGTTTATAAAATTAAGTGACCCTGGTCCTATTGAGAATGTGTGTTGTGACTGTAACTTGAAGCACTCTCAGGGGTTCTCTTACCTCTCACTTTCCCAACCTCAGAGAAATGAACCTGCACATTACTGCCGAATATCATATGTGGGAGACAACATAAAGCAACATTCATTCATTCATGTGTCAACAGAACTTTAGTGCAGCACTGGAGGAAGATTTACAGTCCTCCTGTCTGGACTTATAGCAGAGGAACTTAACTTCTAAAGCTTTCCATTTAAAGTGTACAGTTTTTAGATGGAATATGAGTTAAAACGAGCAGAAGGCTTCAGAAATTAGAAGCCAGAGTTTGTGCAAAGAACTTGTGTAGGTGTCACTCTCCATCAAGATGAATTAACACACATTTTGATCCATTATATTAGTTAAGGCAATAGGACTGACATGCTAGATTGGAGTGTTTAGGATATGCAAATTACCCAGATGTGTGTGCTTTGAGTAATATATCAGAGAATTTAGGACTCTCTGGGAAACAGAGAATTTCTACTCAATCATGGAATAGACCAGTGCAGCCACAATTTTAGGTTTTCTTTCTACAGAGATGTTGAAAACCTGCTACGGGTCAGAGCTGCTAAATCACAAAACTAAGGCAGGGCTGAATTTATTTTCCTGTCATTTTTTTTTTTAATTTCAATAATATGGAAGTTAGGAGAACATTTGACTGGAGGTTTGTATTTAATGAGAGGAGCCAAGGCACTGAAATCATGACAACTGTTTCCTTGTCTAGATACTATTTCTTTATATGTATGTATCTATCTACAGCTTTTACCTATACATTCAGATGCAAGAAGACCATAATATCTCTTTATATATTTGCTATCATTCATTTCTACTTGTATAATCCCACTTCTTTTTACAGGATTGGTGTAATAATTGGTTATTTTGCTAGGAAGGAGAGTGTGTACACTCATTGCCAGTGCTGATAGACATGTCCTTCAATATTAAATTAGAAATATGGGATTCTGTCATAATCTGTCTAGACCAGTGACTTTCATCCTCCTGTTGTCTGCTGCATCATGACAGTTTTCACGTCTTTCCACAACTTCATCTCCAATTTTGGTATGAGCAGCAGCACACATGGCAGCCAGAAATAGCCTGGCTTCCAGCAAAATGTCAGTCACCTGATAAAACCAATAAAAAGCCCAATAGCTTCTTTTTCCTGCACTGCAGTTTCCATCTCACACGTCAGGAGAATGTACGTCCAAGGCTGTGGGACTGGCCATCTGTTCTGCTTGCACAGAGCTGGTACTTGGGAATTACTCAGATGCTCTAATTTTTAGAGACATCTGGAACTGGTGGCCACCTATTAAAAAAATTAAATGCACAGCATAGAAAAAAAATTAGATAGTGCTGGGATCATGAGAAATTGCAGGACCAGTGTTCACAGAATCAGAAAATGGTTTGGGTTGGAAGGGACCTTAAAGACCATCTCGCTCCAGCTCCCTGCCATGGGCAGAGACACCTTCCACTATCTCAGGTTGCTCCAAGCCCTGTCCAACCTGGCCTTGGACACTTCCAGGGATGGGGCAGCCACAGCTTCTCTGGGCAACCTGTGCCAGAGCCTCACTACCCTCACAGGGAAGAATTTCTTCCAAATATCCAATCTAAACCCACTTACTGTCAGTCTGAGACCATTCCCCCTTGTCCTGTCACTCCAGGCCTTTGTCCAAAGTCCCTTTCCATCTTTCCTGTGGGCTCCCTTCAGGTCCTGGAAAGCCATAATTAAGTCACCCCAGAACCTTCTCTCCTCCAGGCTGAAAAATCCCATTTCTCCCAGTCTTTCCCCAGAGCAGAGCTGCTCCATCGCTCTGTTCATCTCGGTGCCTCCTCTGGACTCGCTCCAACAGCTCCGTGTCCTTCCAATGCTGTTAGTAAAATCAAACTGGGTGACCTGAGTTATGTACAGACAAGGGGCATATTGTGAAAGTCTTTAGAATGGAAGCACTATAAATAATTTTTAGCATTACAGTGTTAGCTTGTACAGTGGGATCCCGAAGGTGTTCTGATGTCTAAGACAGTTCTGTATTTCATGTGGGTTTATCAGAGAACCAAAGGGGACTTGGGCCCATCCCAGGAGTTAAACTAAGATTGCATGACATGATGATACAGCTGCCAGCCCTCCCCTGCACAAGTCCCCTGGGATCAGGTGTTCCTTGGCTGAACACACACGGATGTTTGCAAACATGGAAATATCTGCTCGCAGTGAAGAGGAGAAGCTCCTCCTTGGTGAGGACAGGAGGAGCAGCAGCTGTGAGGACTCGCTGCAAAACACAGTCCTCAAGAGCCATCGAGGGCTTCATCTGGAGGCACAGCAGAGAGAGGGCCCTTGATGAGCTGCCAAGTCAGATGGCAGGAGTGGGCAGAGCAGGGAGATGAGTAATAACTCCCCAATAATTGCAGCCTCAATAAACACAGTGTGTTGCAGGAGCACACACAGGCACTCAGGCAATGAGCCATCAGCACGGTCCCTTGTCCCGCCTCGGCTTCCTGGGGAATGGAGCATCTGCCACGGGCACTTGTGGACAAAATTGTTATCCCTGGCATATCTTGTGCTCTCCTGAGGCATTTAACCTGCACAAGCCTTGATTTTAAAAGTGGAATGAACGCTCTAACAATATAAAGAACATTTTTTTCAGTATTGAAACTATCGGAAGTTGTTTGCAATTCCCTCTTCAGTGTTTGAAATCTCCAAAATCATCTACTAGTCCTTTTCCTTCTGATGCAGCATTTGTTTCATCTTGACCACATAAGCAAACAGAGCAGGGAATTTTGTTGGAGAAGTTTGGAGATCAATTACCTTCAAATTCAGTCTTGCTGGGAAATTTCCTGCCAGCAGCTCTTGTGTAGGAATGTGGTTGTTCATGTGCTTAAATTTAAGTGAGCAAGTCAAACAAGCCAGCAGGGTTTCATATGGATGGAGCAGGTGCTTAACATCAACATTGCTAACACCATCCACTAAATCACAAATTAATCTTCCTAAATTATTACTTGTTTATAAAGAAATGAAAATATCCTCTTAATTGTACCTTCTCCTTGGTTCTGAAAGGTATATTTAGATTGAATTTTTAATCTTTTCATTGTAACCATGAAGTCTAAGTGTTGAATTTATTTTTTTCCATTAATATTTTTTATTTAATATGTGCTAAAACTCTTAGAACCACCAACTTGCTGGACCTGAAATTTAATGAAAGAGGAGAAAGCACCAAAGAGTAGAAAATTAAATTGAAAATACTTGGCTTCTTGGTTTAATCTGCTGTGGAACCTGTACAATGAAAATGCTACTCACAGGCTGGGCAAGTGGTTTATTTCTGGTGGTTTATACTTTTTTTCTAGTATTTTCTTCTTTTTCTTTATTTAGCAGCTTGACTTTAGCTGAAACATTTCCTCCCATGGAAAAACTTGAACACCTGGATAGTAAGTTATGAGATCTCAAGAAGTGAGATTTTATTGTCAGAACTGATATTTCTTCAACCACATTTCTGTGCAGAGCAAATGTTTACAAGGGAGCTTGTGAACCTCAGAAACATGAAATCACCCTTTAGGAGAAACGTTGCTTGTGGGGGGCTGCTAAAATAGTCAGGTTAGAAATTCACTTCCAATCTTTTCTCTGAATTACCATATTTTTATTGCTTCAGGTTTAAATATTAGCTGTTGTAAAGTAATACAAATTATGTGTATCTGCTGCAGGACATTATTCCTAACAGTGAAAATTGGAAGTGACTCATCACTTACTTAAGGACATGCTTGTTCATATATATCAAATTTACGTATCTATAAAATTCATATATATATTAAATGTTCAAGTGGATTTTCTGCCTTTATTGTAGCCAAGTAGTTAAATACAGGCTTAGTGTGCATTATATGAGTTGTTCCTTGGGCTTTTCTGCTGATACACGTGTTGAAAACCAGCCCCTCACTGACTCACATGCTTGGCTGGATCTGGGTGAAGGTGCTCAGTGCCTTTGGAGACTGAATCTTTGGAGGCTGTGAGCAAGACACAGATGGCAGTTTGTGCCAGCATCCCTGGGTTTATTACTGAACATCTCAGATGGCTATTTAATTTGTTATCACTTTTGGCTGCAGAACTGGCTGTTAGTGTAATCAAACGCCTGCTTTCTGTCAGGCCCCAGGCATTTATTTTCATTACTGGGGTTGCCTCAAAAAAACTAGAGGAGTGGCGCTGGAATGAACTTCTGTGGAGATCTGTGTGTCCATCTGGTGTGTCAGTTTGGAATGATTCCTTGTGGAATGAGGGCCTAATGCATCTTCAGGAGGTGTGAGAGCAGGATGCTTAATAAAGAGTCAGTGTGAACGTTGCCTGTCTGAGGATCACAAGATTCGACTCAATTCGAAAGGACTTAAGGGAGTGAGGAACCCAGAAGGCAAGGAAACGAAATGGAACTTTTCACCCTCAGTCCCCTCAGTTTCTCTGGTTGTAATTTTTAGCTTTGTTTCCAATTCCACTCACAGTGTGTTTCTCAGGGCTCCTGTTCCTCACAGGTTGCCCACCTCTGCCTCCTGGCTTCCCTCTTGTCTCCCAGCACAAGACTGCAGGATTCCTGTCCCTTCTGCTTCTTTCCTGGCTGCAGCTGCAGGGATTTGAAAAGCAAAAGCAGCTGTGAGTGTTGCAGGGCACCTGCAGCTCAAGACAAAGGAGATAAAGAAGACAGAAAATCAAAGGAAACAGAATAAAATGGGAAGAGGAGGAGGAAAAACAAATCACATGAGATAGAGAGAAATGAGGAGAAGAGAAAAAACAAGACTGAAAGTGTCTGAGGGATGCAGCAACATTTTTTTCCCTAAGGCACCGAGCAAGGTATCAGCAGATCAGGGAATGAAAAACATGACAAGGCAGACAAAATCCATTAAAATATTTTTTTATTTCTTAGCTGAAAAGGTAGTTCTGTGTCATTATGCTAAATAAACCAATTTAAAATTATTAAAAAAATTATTAGATAACAGGGATAGAAACGAAGGAGAGAACTATCTGGAGGAAACTCTCTCTAGTTTATGTGGACAAATGGAATAGGCTTAGACTTGGAAAACAGAGAACTGGGATGAATTTTGGCTTCATAAAGCTCTTTAGAGCTTTGTTACCTCTTTTATCAAAGCTGAGACTTCAGAATCTTGGAACTCATCGTGGATCAGCTGAGATCAGCTTCAATTCTCTCCTTGTGGCATGACTGGGAGGAGAGGCAGCTTCTCTGGGGGTGGCCCCTGCCTTCTGAGAAGGACGTTGAATTTCCCTTTACTGTATTTAATTATCTACATGAGACAGATGCCTTCCACGGGGTTTGGAAGCCCATGTTAACTAACACAGGGAGGATTTCTGTTTTGAAATATATAAACCTTGTGGTCTGGGTTTCACTGTAAGTAAGAGAAAGCACATAGAAGGACTTCCATTGTCAGGACTTCCACAGTGGGAAGGAAGAGTGGGTTTGGCACCAAGATGCTGTAGCAGCCTTTCCCTGAATGGTCCTGCTGGCCTTGCCTGTGCTGTGGCTGTGTTACCATGAGTGCCTCAGGTCAGAGAGCTGTGACACACTTAAACAGATCTTATTTTAGAACAGAATCAGCCTCTGAAAAACTAGAAAGGAAAAAGTCTTTCTTCTACTACTGATCCCACTTGGCTACCAAAGAAAAACACAGTGAGAGATGAAATAGAGATGAAACACATCTCTGCTACCCCAAAAATTTTTCTGCAGGGCTTGTGCCAGCTTTGCATTTCCTTCCACAAAGCTGAAAGATTAGAGCTGAGCTGGACAAGCCAAGCCCTGTGTTAGAACAGGGATCAGGCCATGCTGGGCCATAGTTCACCACATTATTGCTATTTGTTGACATGTTCTCTGTAATTTAAGAAACCGTCTGGCTTCTCTGGCAGTAAAGTCATATGGGTGTCTGGGATTTTCTGTCCTGTACTTGATTATTTCTTCTGTCTACACAGTAAGAGCCCAATCTGTCACTGGATTAAGTACATTTACTTAGCAGAGAGATTTTAAGGCTGAAACAACTGTGTGAGAACTGGCTGCTGAAATCCCAAGGCCCTGAGGTCTGTGTGAGAGAAATATTGCTGGGGGGGTTGAATAACAATATTTTGCACAACATGGCCAATATATGAAAAGCCACACAGTGAAGGCAAGAGACTCATTTCTTTCTCTCTATTTCTATCTTGCATGTGCTTTGTTTTTAATTCAGTGTATAGGTAACAGGCTTTTTTTAGAAGACAATTTGCCAAAGATTTTCTCTGGGTTGTTTTTCTTGTTTACAATTTAACACCCCTGTTTGCCTTTTGAGTTCTATTATTGACAAAAGCTGATGGAAAATGAAAATACCTGGATCCAGAATGAATGTTTGAGGTGCAACTAAAACACAGGGGAAATCTTTGGCTGGATAGGACAAAGGGTCTTCCATAACCCCCAAACTGGTCTGTGTTGCTCCCTGGGAGGTGCACTGGGTTGGAGCCTAACTGGTAAGGTTGGGAAATGTTATACATTCTCCAAATCCATTATATTTTTAACAGTGCAGCTGGAAGCAGCCAGAAAAAGCTGTTGATAGATCTTACAGTTTGTCTTTCACTGAAGAAAAATAAGCCAGATGACACAAACATACTGATACATAGAGAACTGAGGTTGGTTTTATTCTTGTTTCAGAGTACAGATTCACAGTCAGTGTTCTCTCATCCCCCTGTTGGCTCAAGTGACTCAATTACCTTCCCCCAAATATGACCCATATCCTCATGGTCCTTTGGAGGAGGAAGTGTGGCAAATGGCACAGATGTTTGTGGGATGGCTCCACAAACAGAGAAGTCAGAGCTTCTCCAAGTACACTGATTTATTTGTGTGGGAGTTTGTGGGTAGCTGTGAGTGACTCCTGGATGTTCTGACCTACCATGTGACAACTTCCACCGAGCTCTGGCCTCAGTCCTGCTCTACCTCTGAGTCATTCTTCGGATTTTCTTGCTTTTTGGGGGTTATTAGTGGAGGCACAGAAGATGGAAAGGGCAAGACCTCAGCAGCAGATGGTGCCTCCTTCACTGCAATGCACTCATGAGTTCAATAAAGCCAAACTGGATGGTGATGGAGCAGATGTTTATGGCTATTTCTCATTTTAAATCAGATTACAGTAATCTAGTGATTCAGCCCATTAGGGATTGTCCTAAAGTAACAAAGGATACCGTGTGTCATAGCTGGTTCAGGCAGCAACACAACAATGTGTTTGCTTCCAGTTCTTCCCAAGACTGTCTGGCTAAGCAGGAATTGCTTGCACCCATCCCCTCTTGCTGCATCTCTGAAATTTTTGTTCCAGCCTTTGGTCAAAGGACATGAAGTGCAAAGCTTGACCTTTCAGAATTAATCAATTTTTGGGGTTTTTTTTAAACACAAGTTAAAAAGCTCTCCAGCTCTGTCATGGAGACACAACCAAGGACACAGAGCAGTCTCACTGGATTTAACTTTGTGATACCTGATGCCTCCAGGCCATAGGTTTGAAATTCCTTTACAACCATCAAAACATGATAATGGCAAAGTAGGGACCTTTAAACAAAACCATGGAATTTAAATATTAAAAAAATATTTAAATTAATCAACTTTCGTCTGGAAGACCAAGAGATCAAAGGTCCATCTCCAGTCCTACCAGCAACCTTTGCTGTATTTTTACCCAAGTCCTATGAACTACCTGTGATGCAGCTTTAAAAATGTGGATAAAAGTAGAATGAGGGTTTTTTCCTACTCCAGGAGTTGAAATTTTAAAAAATCATCATTAAGACCAAGTTAAATCTAGAGGAAGTCGTTAAATCACTGAATTAAATATTTTCATCCAGCGATATTGCTTTTTTTTTTCTTTTTTTGGTTTTCTGGTTTCCTTGGAAACCAGTTTTTGCAGCCCCCTGTCTGTCTGTGTGTCCAGGCTGCTAAAGGAACCCACCAGTTGAGTTCTAAAGCTTTCACAGCAACTCTGGCTGGGCAGGACAGTGTCAGGCTCCCTGTGGTGGGTGTGCAGGTCACTGCAGAGACACCTGGCAGGACAGAGTGGGAAGGAATATGTGACAGGAAGGAATGTGGGATGGGAAGGAATGTGGGATGGGAAGGAATGTGGGATGGGAAGGGATGTGTGATAGGAAGATGTAGTACAGGTGTAAAGAAATCACAGAAATGCTTCTGTTTTCAATTACAAAAGTCAAACCCAGACACACATGTTTCATTAGTGCTCTTGTTTGAAATCCCTTGGTTCTTACACCTCTGACTATATTCAGTGGGTATTTAAAAAAAAAAAAACTTCCTTTCAAAATAGTTGTGAGGGTGAGATCCCACTTGTTTTTACGTTGAGGTTTTAAAGAGTTACAGGTAAAGCCAAAAATATTACAGGCAAAATGAAGACAATTTTTATCTTTGTAAATTTCCGATTTATATAAAATAAAATCACGTAGCAAGATTTTCCTTAATTAAACCATGAGGAATATTTAATATTTGTAGGATTTCTGTGTGGAAACACATGAGTGCTTCAGTAACCAGGTAGCAGAGCCAGCTGCCCTCCACTGCTCCCTGTCCTCCCCTGGGTACTGCCCTGGTAACACAACTCCAAGATGTAGGAATTCTCTCTGGCTGCTCTTCAAATGGACCATTTTAATTAAGACATTATAGTACAGGTAACTGAGTCCACAAACCTACTGCTTCTTAAAGAAATAGTCACCCTGAGAAATTTTTTTCTTGAAATAAATAGTATTTTGCCTTTGGTAAATGAAAAAATTTTCAAGGAATTTCTTATTTTTTAATGATTTTTAAAATCATTATCAAAATAAGAAAGAGGTTGGGGTTTTAGAAGGTAATAGTTCCTCATTTCAATATTTTAGATATCTCAAAATTGTAATGCTTCAAGTGGGAACAAGATATTACCAAATTACAAAAAAGAAACTTTTCAGCTGCACAGAACTTACGACAAGAAATCTGAATTTCTCTTCCTGGAGAATTTGGAAAGTGTTGACGGATTGTCCTGATGCACAACATGAAACATTTCCAAAATCTTACAGTTCTTCAGGGGAACAGGAAAAATCTTCCCACTCAGTTCTTGTCACAACGGAGCTATTTCATATTAAACTTTAAAAACATTGACAGATTTCTTCCTTCAGTCAAAGGAAGGCAGTGAGAGTTTATGTGTTTCAGAGAAAATTGATATGCTGGCAGACAACATCAATGTCTATGTGTGTGTCTTTCAAAATGCAATTGTAGTATGAATCATATCCTGAAGAGTTATATAAGCTTTGGGCTAGGAGTAAAATCTGGTGGGTTTTTTTTTCCCCCCCAAGGAAAATTTGAATTTAGTGAAAAAAAAAAAAAATATTATTTGAGATTTAATTGTAACAATTTCTGAAAAGCTGAAAATTAGGAACCTAGTTATCTGAGCTCAGTATGTTGCATTTATAAATGGATAAATATCAGTGTACAGCAGGGCTGTTTAGAGAACAGCTTTTCTGGCCTGAATTTAGAAACCACTCGATTCTGATGATAAGTAAGAAAGGTCCCCTTGGTTATGTAAAAAGAAGAGGGAATCTCACAGAATAATCCCGAGGGATTATAGAGTCCCAGTGAAAGTCAAGTATTAGCCAGCAGCCAATGGCTTCACATCTGGAATCGGGAACCCAAAGTCAGCAAGGGGGTGGTGGCACTCATTAAAAATAGATCTGCTGAACAGTTAAGATGATTATTGGTCCTGATTTGCAGGCTTAGACACGGGGAGCAGTCTGTCAGGCTATTTCTTCACTTGCCCACACAAAAACCTCCTCCAGGGCTCGGGCAAACCTCGACTGACGGCCAGGGAGGGGAGAGGGCAGCATTTGTGAGGAGGAAAAACCCCTTCCCTGTGCCCGTGTGACATTGTGCTCCCCCACACGGGGTGTCTGGAGCCAGGGCTGGGCACATAATCAGAGATTTGTGTGGCTTAAACACTGGAGATGTAAATTATTAACGCGATCTCCGCGCTTTAGGCTGTGAAATCTTTGCAGCCGGATTTATATTGCGTTTATTGAATTTGCAGGGTATCAGGGAGTTTGAAGGTTCGTTTCTTTGACAGTGAGGGTGATGGAGGCAAAAAACCAGTGCTGCAGCGTGGGATGGACTGAGAGCAGTGTATGCAATTCAGAGTTTGAAATTAAACACGTCAATAAGACTCTCAGTGTCGTGTAACTAAGTAGAAATAAAAGTATGCAGTGGTCCAACTGGGACCATTGTTTTGCTTGTCACTGTTTCTTCTTTATGGTTATTTGCAGAAGTGTTCTGTTTTGCAAGAAAACACATTACAAATATTTCAGATTTCATGATAGAAAATCATGCCGTTGTGTGACTAAACATGCAGATTCAATGACCTCAGGTATTTATTTCCTGACAATCCATTTCCCTTCATTTGCTGACACAATGATAGAGCAAACAATTTAAAATAATAAGCACATTCAGAAAAATTACAACACGTGCTCTCTGCCAAGGGGAGAAAGTTCATTTGTCAAAGAAATTGTTACAGGTAGCTTGCCCAGATCCTGCTAATTCCAATAGGTACAAGGAATTTCTCATAACTCCTGGTTTATGTGTTTGCTGATGGAAAATGGAATATTCTGTTGAATCATTTGACCACTGAGCTTTCAGCTGGTCATTAAGTTAACTGCTGGGCAATCAGAGCTGGACCTCAGAAATGCAGGTCCAGGGGGGTTATTTGGTAATTCTTTAATCAACAGCTCCTGCTGAATTGCCACATGAATTTTGTTTTGCCTGGGGCTGTGTCATGCACAGTTACAGTTCAGATTAACCTGTCAGCTCAAATAAATGTACTTTTCTAATTGGGTTTTTGATGTATGCATCTGTTGCTTGGACAAAATATTTAAAGATCCTTTTCCGCCTTGGATCAGAAACTCCCTCCTGAGAGGGGAGTGTTGCTCAGAAAAGCTTACCCATCTCCAACAGTCAATTCTCCTTTTGCAAAAGTGGGTGGATTCAATGAGGATCCACGTCTTGGCAGCACAGATAATAAAAGAGAAGCCCATAAACCCAGTTATTGAAGCCCTGACAGGCAGCAGCCCTTCCTAAGCCTAATGGATGCACACAGTGTGTGCTTTGGAGACAATCTCACTCAGTGCTTTCCCCGCAAATAATAATAAGATACAATGGATCTGTGGGAATTAAGTTCTTAGGAGGTGGTGATGTCATGTCCACAGATTCAGGGCACTACTCACTTGCTTTTGGGAAACATTTTATAGTTACGTAATATTCCTCAATCCATGTTCTGGATCAGCTTTGTTCCATCAGGCTTTTCCCATTTAATAACTTCTGCCCCCAGCTTCACAAGTTGTTTTTTTTTAAAAAATATGCAATCATATTTCAAAAGAAAAACAAAAAAACAACCCAAAAAAAGCGCCAGGGAATCCAGCATCCCCTAAATTGTGGCCATTGCTCACATGGGTATAAATAATAGGGGATGTTTAACTGAGGGCAGTTCATTTCTTATCTTAGGAAATATTAATGCCCCCCCTGTCATCTAATTCAGCATAATGTAAGGGGATTTAGTGGAGCTTAAGAGAGAAAGTGGGAGAAGGATTTATGTTCTTTTGGGCCATGCTGGTGTTCCCAGGAGTTTTGGCATCACTTCCATTAGAAGGGGTGATTGCTCTCCAAGGAGTTAAAATAATTGGAAGGAGAGGCAAGCTCTTACACTGCAGTGAAAAAGTCTTGAGGAAAAAAGATGCAATTGTTCAAGTTTTAGACTCCCTGCTCTGCTGCTGGAGAGAAACATCTTTGTTCTCAGACCTGGAGCCTGAGAAAAGGCCAGCAGCACTTAATCCTTAACAGCCCTACTCCTCTGCTTGGAAGAGAAACAGGCTCTGCAGAGATTCATTCCCTCGGGACGACACAGCGTGGCCAGACAGTGACAGAGCACAATTCTATAATATAATACTGTCAAACCAGTAAAATTAGATGTGCAGCTCCTTGGGGTGCACCAGGTTCTGGATTGTAACACATACAGGTGATATATTCAACGTTCCCCCAGTGAATGCATTGAGGTTTATGAATATGTATTGGATTTATACAGATATAAACTTTTATTTATGTATGGGGAAGCTATCTCAGAAGTCTGGCTCTGTTTTTCCTGAAGGATTTGATGTGATTTGTGGTATATCTAAGAATCAAGTCCCCAGATGTACCACTGCAGTTGAGAATTCCAGGAAGGCTGTGTGCCAGAGTTCCTCTTTCTAGAAACAACATGAAATATTGGAATAACATTTGCTCATCAGTCTTGGAGCCTGAAGTATCACCTTGTTTTCTGAAAGTCACATATTTCCAGAAGCATTTTGGAGAAGTGAGTTTTTCATTGCAAACTGACTCCTGATAAGCACTTCCAAGGCACAGAAAGTCTTATACAAGGTCAGCTACTCTTCTGTGGTTTTATGGGAGTGCAGCTGATGCCAGTAACAGACTCATGTAAATTGTGTGGGAGCCCAGTTGTGTTAAATAGCCAACAGTGACTGAAGTTTTCTTTAGCATCTGGGATCGTGTGTAAAATGCAAGGCTGACTTTTTTTCCTGTGGACGTGACATTGGTGGATATGCACAATTATACCTTGATGAGGAGGAAAATGTGATCCCTCCAGGGCAGGCTATTTATGACATTTGATCTTAGAGTTATGCTGGATGTAATTGCTCATTTTGGTGTTAACTGAGCAAAGGCAGGTTAGAAACTCTACACTTCCAGGCTGTGCAGTGAAACAAATACCACGTTTCCACACATCCCCCCTCCCCTCAAGTACAGCAAAGGATGTATGAAGGGCAGGAAAAATCTAAAATGTGAATTTTAACTGAGGAGAACCACCTACAAAATCACCCTTCTTCATCTTGGGAGTGTGGAATTCTGTGTCTGCCCTTCCTGGGCCTGCAGCAGACTTCTGGCCACGGTCTGTCATCACTGTGAGCATGGATCATGGACATTTGCTGTTTGAAGCAGGTTGGGGTAAATCCATCCGGATCACTGGGTTTTACAGCCTGCTCATTTTTATTGCTTATTATTCCAAGCAAATGGAGTAATCCTCTGTGAAGTGAAAGAGAAAATAAAGACCTGGATATAATAATATAGCTGTAACTATGGTGTCCAGTCATTTGCATTCACAAATGGAAACTATTGTGCTTTGTGAAAGTGAAGGTTGTAGCCATTCTCTGGCCAGCTTAATCCAGACAGTGATCCCATAATCCATGCTACATTTACTGGCTTCCCCTTCTAATCAGTTTGGAGTTGGCATGATTTCTTCCAAATGTTGATGAAAACCAGGGAGCACTTACTCAGGAAAGCAAATGGAAATAAAATCCATATTTCCAGCCATTATTACAGCTCATGCCTGACTTTGGGTTTATGTCACAGCACTATGTTGAGCTCAGCTTCCAGTCTTTGGATGGAATATTAGAAGAGTTTGATATGACCAAGAAAATGTTTGCTTAGGATGTCAAAGAAACAGCTTCCTATGGAATTCTCAGATATAAACAAACTTGTTTTGTTTAGGTTTCTTTTCCCAAGAACCATCAAAATTACATGTTGGATCTCTAAATTTCCTCTGCTCACCACCCTGTTTTCCATCTACTCTGGATGTGTGCAACCTTCTTGTTGAGCTTATCCCATGGTCACCTTTTGTACCAGCCATGCCACCCCACTCTGCTGTTATTTATTCCTCCCCAATCCTTGGACCACTGAGTGGATTCTCAGCAGAATCCCTTTTGTGGAACAGCCCCTGCTGTAGCTGCAATGCAGCAGCTCCTTCTGGGTGTGTATTGGTACATTTTCATTGCAGCTCTGTGTCAGAAGGTAAGGTGGGTGCTGCCCTCTCTTCAGTTTGGAATCCCTGGATGTCCTCAGAGGAGAGGTCTGGCAGACCCAGTGAACCAAATGGGAGCTCAGTGTAGTGATAAAGGAATATAAAGCTCAACTACCCTTTCTACCAGGGCTCAGCCAGGCCATGACTTGGTGTGAGCAGGCAGAGTTGTGACATGACACTGTAGACTGGGTGCCACCACCGTGGTGTTTGCTGTGGGTCCTGCCTCTGGACCAGAGGTGCTTTTCTGGTGCACTCACAGCTCAGCTTTTCTGAGCACAACCTCATTTGATTCAGCTGAGGATACTCCTGGCAAGAAAAATGGTCTGTGTTCATAAACCTGATGGAAGAGGTAGTTTACTTTTTGACTAATTTCCTCTTGATTTGTTTTCCATCTGAAGCTGTGTTCTTGGGTGACTTGTGGTTAATTTGTACTCTTCTGTGCAGGACCATATGTGAATTAATCAGACTTCCCTCCAATCTGAAATGAGACCCCTAAATTAGGCCTCCATGTCAGGAGCCTGCAGCAGGTTTCTTCACCACCACTCTACTTCAGTCATTCCTGACTCAATTAAGTGTGGAGACGCTGAATTTAATTGTGTTATTCCTGGCAAAGAAGGAGAAAAAAGCAGAGGAAAACTAGTTCTAACAATCCTATTTGTGAATTATAACTGTACACTCTAATCTAATCATGTTTCTCTTTCCCCAGATGCGGAGAATTTTAAGAGTGCCTCATTACCAACCACTAATTAAATCTAATGTGAAAGAAAGGTTGGGTGAAATCCTGCCAGCTTGAAGTTTCTGGCAAAACTCCCACTGACTTCAGTGGCACTCAAGTGTTGCTTTTTGGGTTTTGGTCTATTCAGAAGATGATGATTGCAATTATTTACTATCTAGTAGCACCTGAGATCTTCAGTTAGAGCTCAGGTTTCGTGGCACTGGGCAAGTTAAGAGGTCGTTTGGGTTTTGGGTTATTCATCGTGAGTAAAATGCTGAGAAGTGCCTGTGCATAACCAAATGATTTTTTCCTGGGGGCCCACAGACAGAGTCTTTTAAGGACGTGTATTTGGGTCTAGAAGAATTATCGGTCCCAAATCAGAAGGACTCAGGTGTTCGTGTGACAGCCAGACATCCAGGGCAATCCTGTCTCTTCCACGTGTGGGTGTTATCCACACATACAGATGGGGGGGCTCATGCAGGAGGGATTCATAATAACATCCATAACACTCAGGAGAAAGGAGTAAAACAGGTCTGGCTTGAGGGGGATGATCTGCACAAGCATCTGTAAGAGCTGCTGCCAGCAGTGAAAATCCATCCTATCATCGTACTCGGATCAGTGATATTTACAGCTGTGTCATGGCTTGATTGTGACTTTCCTAATTCCTTCCTAAAACTCATTTAAATTCCTCAGTGCTTTGTTTTTCTCTTCCCTATGGCACTCCTTGATCTATGTAGTTCAATTAAAAGGCAGCATGAGGGCAGTGTCTACAAGAAGTTGTTTATTTCCACACTGTCTCGAACAGAAGTGTTCTAAATGCTCAGCTTCTACAGCAACAAATTTTTCCCTTCTTTTTATTTCTCTCTCCCCTAATCTGCTAGAACTTTGCTTTGAATCTGCAGTGTGGGTTAACAAGTGTGTGCCCACATGGCTGTCTGTTGGTATAAACTGGATTTTCCATCTGTGACAAGATGATGATGTGTCAGGCTAACAGGGCACACAAAAAGTGTCTCAAATTTGGTTTCTTTGTTTTCCTCTTTGCTCACAGCAGCTCTGCAATGAAGGAGACTTTTCTAGGTGTGCTTTACCTTTGTCTTTCAGCAGCACTTTTGTACTAGATACCTTCCTGTTTCACCTGTAATGCTAATTGTGGATAGAAAAGGATGTAATTACGTCTCTGTCAAGGCACCACAGTGTGTTTGTGCCTTTGGGGTTTGGTGTGCGGGATTCAATGTGTCCCTTCAAGCTGCTCCCATGTTGTGCTCTGGGATGAAGGTCTCAGACAGAGTCTCCTTGCTGGCTGTGGAGGTCAATGTGGGAACCTGGGAGAAACAGAGGAGCATTGCTCTGGAGAGCAGATGTGCTGGGGATTAACTTGCAAAATATTCTTTGAAAATCTCCATCAGCTCCCAGGAGACTATAAGAGGTTATTTCCTTGGTGATACTGCAAGTCAGACATCTCCCACCAGCAGGTTCCTGTAAGACTTAGTAAATATTTTGTTTCATACAACCTCTTTCTGGAGTGCTTTTCCTGTGTTTAATGTACATCATGTTTTTTTCTGAGCATGCTTTAAGTCTGATTGAGTGTTTACATTGTCATTTGAGGGAATATGTGCGCCCTTAACCTGTAGTGCTTAGTTTGGCTAATTACAAGCCTGTTCAATAATTCCTTTTCATTTGCACTCACTCTAAATCCCTGAAGAAAGATTGCTTAACATGATGAAATTTGAAACACTCCATTGTGGACCATCACTGAACAGTCATCAGAAATCCTTTTATTTCTCTTGTGGTGTGACTGTTCCTGGGGAAGGGGAATGGCTGTTGTGGAAATTTATCCTAAGTAGTTTTTAATGATATTGTGTTAATGCAGTAGCTGCACTGCTTCAGGTTACCTTTGAAATAAGGAGAGATATTTCTTTTAGCATAGGGGAGGCCATCCAGGTTTCTGGGAGAAATCCATTTATCCAGCTGATGTTAACAGGCCTCCTAAAGTCCTGTTCTCAGGTGGATATTCAGTGCTAAAAATGGCTATACATCAATATCTGGTTATACATTTAGAAGAACTAGTATGTGATAAAAAATAATAAAACAGCCCTTTGCCTTCCATCTGCCCCATTTTCTACTGTGGAAGGTGCAGGTTATGTCTGTGGAGACAAATCTGAGGTTGTCAGTGGGATGGGAAAGGCAGTGCAAAGCTCTTAGCTGGTACTCATCAGTGGTGTCACAGGTAGTGGCTACACCAACAAGTATTGCAGGGAAACAGGGGCCGGCCAGGAGAGCTGAGCTGTGGTTACAGACCCAGTTTCCACATCATGGCACTTTGTTATCAATTGCCCTTTCAAAGCAGGGGTTCTCAGCTCCTTGATCACAGCTTGCACACCCAGATGTTTCACAAATCACTGCATGGACAAGTGCATTCAATCAGCAAAGACTCTGCATCTTCCTCCTCCTATCAAGAGAGCATCATATGCATGAACATTGCAGTATCTTTGGGCATTGCAGTATCGTTGTTTAAAAAACTGTGTCACTTGATTGGGACAGCTGCATTCTTAAAAACTGACAAAAGACACTCTTGGATGTCTCAGCAAAGGCGGCTCCCAGTCTAACTCTGGAGTGGGTCTGAGCCCCCAGGCCAGTTCCAGTTTACAGTGCCCTGCCATGCTTTTAAAAGGTGGAGGATCCTTGTTGTTCTGCAGCCAGGCTGTTTCTATTGTGACATTTTCTGCACAATAAAAACGCTCATCCTTTCAAGTTAAATCAACAGTTGTGGCAAAACAGCAAAAGGAATTGCAGTCTGATCCTCAATTGCCTTTAAAAGAAGAGAAAATGCTGTGTGACATTTGAGGATGACACTAACAGCATCACTAAAAGAAATTAAATGAATGTTATCTCTTTTTCTGAGTGGGTTTTAGAGTCTTTAGAATGCTTTTCAGATTGTTACTGCTAAGTACCATTAACAAAGTACCAAACATCTATTTCCTTGTAATTCATCTTTTGCAATATTTGATAGTCCTGAAGTAATGGAAGAGTCAGATGTAACTGGAAATGTAAGAAATGAAGCATCAGAAAACATAGGATGCTATCAAATCAGAAAGCAAACAAGTTGCTGAAATTAGAAAATGTGAGTTTTCAGCTTTCAGTACCTTCTCAAACAAAAGTGATAATGCCGTGCGGGGTTACAGGAGATTTACGCAGAGCTGTTAAGCTGCAAAGAGCTTGTGTAAATAGATTTAATTTCCAAACGAAATCAGACCTCACTCAAAATGAGCACTTCTCTCTACATCCATCCTTAAATGGCAAATTTCTCAGGGAAGTCTGAGCCCTGACTTCTAGGCTTCCACTCTAGAAGTTTGTGGTTTAAACTTGCATAAAGCAAGCTTGGCTGTAAGTTTAAAGTGAGAATCTCAGAGCAGGTGGGTTTCAGGGAGTTAACTTTGTGTGACTACTTAGGGTACCCTGCAAAAAAAAGAGAAAACTATGTGTTTTGATTTGTGAAGAGGTTTAAAAGCTAGAGATGACATAAATCACAGATAATTGTTTTGAGGAGGAGTTCAATTCTCCAGATGTGCTGTTCTGAGTCTGCAGGGGCAGAGTTAAAGAATTTCGGTGATCACTTTTGACTGGAAGGTTCACAAGCCCTTGCCCTTGGTCATTTGTCAGATCATGACACCATGAAGGTGCTCCAGCACCCTCCACCCTGGGATATTTGTGTCTGGATGTGCCTTTCATGTGTTCAACAGCAATACAAGCAGGAGCTCAAGGACAGGCGTTAAAATCCTGTCTCATCTCACTAATCCAAACTGCCATGATTATTCCTGCCCCATTTTATATATTATATTATAAAACAGTAATTCTCAGCTTTTGATGAGGTCTCAGAAGTCCCTAAATGAAGTTCCAGTGAAGGACTAGTTCCACCCAAGGCAAAAGAGTCCCCCAAAAGAACCTGTTTGTGGAATCACTGCATTACAATTAGCTCAGCACAACCCTTCTGTGAGGAATTACACGACCTTACTTGCAGCATCTGTCAAAATAATTACACCTCTCTGTGATTTTCATCCCTCTATTCCTTGTTTTAAGTATATTCATTAATTAAATGGCTCAACTTATTTGAATCTGGCCCTGAACTGAAATGAGCAGTACATCAAACTCATTATCTTCTGAGCACATTGCTGGGAACTCGAGCAAACTGAACACCTGTCTATCTGTTCATCCTCTGAGCTTTCTCTAGCTCTTTGCTTGTTCTTCTTATGGAGACAATACTGTAAAGTGAAAGGCTGAATGTTACCTGTTGAGTTGTAGGTGTCAGGTAACACCAGAGGGCTCAAATTGCCAGGTATGTCCAGAGGAAGTATGGTATGGAAATAGGTGTTGTTTGCCTCCTGGAGGCAGAAGGATGGTACAGACCAGGGTGAGTCAGGGAGTTTAGATGTGTTGGTTTAAACTGGGATAGCATTAATTTTCCTCAGAGCTTCTAGTTTAGTGCCATGTTCTGGATTTGTGCTGCAAACTGTTGATAATTCTGGGATGTTTTAGTTGCTGCTGAGCAGGGCTCACATAGAGCCAAGGCCTCTCCTGCTCCTCACCCCACCCCAGCAGTGAGGAGACTGGTGGGGGCACATGGAGTTGGGAAGGGACACAGCCAGGACAGCTGATCCCAGCTGGTCAAAGGACTATTTCCCAGTTGTGAGGGAAGGGTGAGGATGGGAAGGGTGCAGGGCTCTTGCTCCAGCTGTGGGTACACACAGCAGGACAGCAGGATGTCCCTTCTCTCTTGCAAAGTTCGTCTTTGCTCCTTGAGCATCTCTGATGAAACCACTCACAGGGAAAGGCAGATGAAAAAAATTGAAACCATCTGCAAAGAAGCAGTAGCTGAGGGGTATTTTAATGCAGTAGTTCTAATGGCTTCTCATTTCCTGCTCGGGAAATGTGTAACTAATTAAGTCTATGACATTCATTTAACTCAAACAATAAAACCTGCTCATGTCATCAGAGGTATTTACTAAACATACATTTTCCTGAGGGGAAGAGAGGAGAGTTTGTAAACAAAACATGAAAATATCTGCTTATCACCTTTCTGAATTCCAGATAAAGCTGTTGCTGACACTAATTAGGACTAGTGACACTGAATAATTAGTGCCTGCAGTAGCAGCACTTCTTCGAGATTAGGAAATAATGCTAGTTTTAAGGTGATGGCTCGTGTTTAAAGGTGGTCAGAGGAACAGGTCTTGTACTTCCTTTAGCAGATGTTGTATAAGTGTTTGCTTGCTTGCTCTGTTGCTCACTTGTGCCATGGGAAGAGCCCTCAGCGTGCTGCAGGGCTGTGTAGGAGGAGAGCTGGGATTGCCCTGTGCTCCAGGGGAAGTGACCTGCTACTTTTTCCTACAGTGACATTTAATGTGAGGGCTGAATACAAAATTACAGCAAAAAAGAAGCCTGTAGTATGAAGTTCTGAAAATAATGAGCAGTCTCTCAGAGTAAGCAGTCTTAACTGGTCACCTGAAAACTACAGCGGAGTCTGGGATCAAATGGGGATTGTCCCATTAAAGATCCTGGGTGGCTCCATAAAACAGCCTCAGTCAGGGATGCAGCATCCCTCCCTGCACACACGAGCACCCTTTGGAACCCCTTAGCAGCCAGAATAACTCCCACTATCATTTCTGTGCAGAGGAGCTGCTGCCCCTCAGATCTGGTTTTGCTTTGAACACACAGACTCTTCTGTGCCGTTTGTTGCCATCCAGCACTGGGGATTGCTGTGACTTTTCCAGAGGAGGCAGCTGCTTTCCAGGGAGCAGCAGAACTCTGGGCACTGCCAGTGTTTGTCCCTCATAGTCTCTACCTTTCACAAAGCTGAGGAATTTGCTTGGTGTCTCCTCACATTTTGGTGCAAGTGTGCCAAGAATTTGACACCTGCCCTTCACTGCTGCCCCAAATCTCATGCCCCCCTTCAAATCTGCTCATGTCTAGTCATGCATAGTGGCAGGGAACCCCTGAGCCTGTGTTTTGCTCAGTCTGCCCATTTAGCTTCAGTGCTGGGCACTACCTGATTTCTGTCTGGTTTCCTAGCAGAATCTGTTGTGTCTAATTGGAGATTATTCCAAGTGTCACAACAAAGACCAAATCTGACAGTCTAGCTGAGCACTGGAGTAATGAGTTAAATAATGCACCTTGGAAAAGTTAATCCTTTGGAAATCCGTTGGACATATCTTGTTTTCCAGGTCAAAGCAGAGCTATGTTTAACCTCTGAGAGGAATTCAAGAATTTGGGGATGGGGGACAAACAGAGGACTGAGCAGTTACTCTGTGGAGTGCACAATCTCACCTCAAGTTGCAAAACAAACTTGTTCTCACTGTGGAAGCACAACAAAAGTTGGATTTTGCTTCAGTCCTCCTAGATCTTGTCCCAGCAGATGACAGCCAGGCAGAGAAATGAAATCAAGTACCATATCAAAGAGATATTAAATCCTGCTGCCAACAATTCGCTTCATTTTTCTAGTTATTGATTGCTGTCAAGGTCCTGTCTGGGGAAGGCTATAGAGTCCTAGTTTATGACAAAGCCAGCTTTATTTTTCCTCTTTAATTTCAAGAGCAACCTCAGAGAGCCTCAGGACTTGCCACCTAATTCCCTAAACCATTTGGATTGTCCTATGCTGTATAAGCCACATAGATGTTGTGAATACAAAAGCCGTCCCATCCTCTCCAATCTGGAATCTTTTCTGCCTAACCATTTCTCCCAGGAGGCTCAAAGAAGCCATTTTCCCCAAGGAGGTGAAAGAAGTTGACAGCAAACTACTCAGGCCAGTAGTTGTAGCAGTTTGGGGGGTTAGTTGGAAGCCGTCACAAACAGCAAGAAAATTGCTGCCTTCCCCTCTCCTCACTACTTGCCTTGTGAACAGGCAGAGACTTTTTTACCAAATATAGGGAAATCTTTTGTAGATTCAGGCCCCATTCATAGTTTTCTTATATTTTTTCCATTTTTCTACATCTGTTCCACACAGGCCAGCCCAGCGCACAGCGCTCGCTTTGATCTGTGCACCAGAAAATCTGTATCAAGTCAGCTGCACATTTCTAAGCAGATTAAATTTGCCCTTGTGGTTCATCTGAAGCCTGACAGATCTCCTTTGTGTGTTTTGTGGTCCAAGATCCCAAAGCAGCAAAACCCTACAGCCCATCTGGAAGTTTAAGCACATGAGCCCTCCTTTGATAGGACTTACTCGTTTAAGGTGCTTAAAGCCTCATGCAACCAAAATCCTCTGCTTTTATACACTTACCAGTGACCTTCACCTGAAGATTACTGGAATTCTCTGAGCTTGTAACTTGGGTTTCTAGGGAAGACTGCTTTAGAAAAGTGAAAAAAGCCTACAGTCTTCACATCAAGACGTGGAGGCTCTTTGATGTTTGGTGTTTGATGGACACATAAGGACCTAAGGTTGGACAATAGTTTAAAAGACAAGCCAAGGACGTAGCTCAGAGTGTTTGAGAAAGTTGTAAGAAATTGTGTGTGGCACTGTGCCCTCTTTGGCTCCATGAAGTTACAAGTTCATTTGGTCTTTCCATGCCTGAGCCTAAGTTCAAAGGAAGGTTTGTACCCAAGAGAGAGACCTCAGGTGTAGGAAAGTCCAAGGACTTGAGGGAAGATGTTACCGAGGGCTGAAATGATGTGGGACTTGTGCTCACAAGCAGAACAGTCTGCTTTTCCAAACAGTAATTTGGGAAGGCTCATTTTGGGGACCTAACATCTATCCTGGGGTTCCAGGAAACAGCTTTACCACAACTTTTAACAGAGGTAAAAGCTCTGACCCAACTTTAGGCTCATCTCTCTCCCTTAAGTAACAGCAGAAATGCAGTGTTTTCACCTTTTCTTGATTGCCAAACAAAGCTGAAAGGCTTTCATGCCTGGGGAAATTAATATCTTGGTACTTTTCTATAAAAATGCCTTTTTCAGGTTGCTATATTTAGCCCAACATCTCCTGTGAGCTATATTTGAGTGTCATTCACAGTGGAAAATAGTCTTCTGAAGTCAGAAGCCAAATGCAGAAGGATCAACCCTCAAAAGTGTTCTCCTGGATGGTACACATCCTTAATTTCGGTGCAAATCATTTATCAGGTAAATTAAAAATATCAAGCTAAAATATTATGAAAGTAGTGGGAGCAAGAGGAAGCTGTGCTTAGTTTTCCTCTCCTTTTGCACCACCTTGTAGCTTTCTCAAAAGCTGAAAGTTTTTCCAAAATATGTTTCCTTTATTTATGGTTTCTGGTGAAATTCTAAGCTACTGATACCTTTAATTTGCATATTTATTTGGGTTTTTTGCCAAAAAATAGAGAGCAGTTGCTTGTGTGAACCTGAAATCTATTACAAACATCTCAATTCTTGACTAGGGAAGTTCAGTGAAATACTTTGTCTGAAAAATTAATTGCTCCTTTTAATGTTTTCAACCTGACAGGAAATAAAAGGATAATAATAAGAAAAGCAAAATTAAATTAAAAGCAAGAAACCACTTTTTTATTTAAATGGGACTGAGGGAAATCTAAAGTGATAGGGTGAATTCATGGCTGGTGTTATTTGTGGGATCTGCAGGTTCGAAAAGCTGATGGAGATAATCTTAAAGGGACACCTTTGATTTAGGTCCTAGGGCTGAGGGGATAAAGAGATGTCTTTGTTAACACTAAATTAGGAATGATCAGGGACTTTTATATCATTTTGATGTTACTGATAAAGCCATTTTGACTTCTTGTGCCTGTGACTTTAATTGCTGGAGTGAGACAGCCCAGTGGGTGATGCTAAAGCTGTGCCTTCAACATCAATCCCAGCCGGATGCTCCAAACCTCAGGTCTCACCCCCTCCTCATCCCCTGCATCTGCACTGCCCTATTTATTCACTGCACAGAGGTAGATGGCACTTGTAGCTCTGAGGAATTGGGAGATTTGTGTTTGCTGCCATCAAAACCGCATTTGGTATTTAATTTTCAGCCCATAAGAGTTGCAGCCTGTACTTCTAAAATACTCTCAGGGATGGAATCATCGCTGCTGCACGCGGCTGGAAAGGAAGAGAGGCAGGTTGCCATGTTTTCCCAATCCTTCCTCATAAAAATAGCCTTTGCTTTGATGTTTCAGGTGACCTTAGCATCGATCAACAGTTGCAACCCTCAACAGCTTATTCAGTGAGCTGATGTTTGTAAATAAAGAGGAGATTTTAATCCACCATAGCAAAAGGTCAGCTGGAGAGGAGGAATGATTTACACATGGATCCCGTGACCTCTCACAGAACTGGGCAGCCCCTCAGGCTGGAAAAGTCACAGACTTTTTTTGTACAAAATCAGAAAACAATTAATTTAATTAGATTGTGACTTGCTATGATATCAAAATAGCAATGGTGGGGAGGAATTTCTGGCCATTTGAGTTTGCTTTTTAGCAAAGCATCTTCTGTAAACTGCTCCCACAGTCTTTATTCACAAACCTTTAAATCTCTGGGAGCCCTGCTGATCCCAAAATATCTCTGCCATTGCTCTCACTGACCTCCATGTGGGAGCCAGCTCATGCCCTGGAATACCATTCTTCCTCACTGATTCCCTGCCAGAGGTAGAGGTCACAGCAGGGGCCCCACAGGGAGAGGTGCTCCCAGCAGCTGCCTTTCCTTTTGCTGAGCCACAGGCTCTTTGCTGACAGTTTTCTAGCTTTTATGATCTCTGGAATTCATCACTTTCAGTACAAAAAACCAGCATCTGTGTGAGGCAATGTCCTTGGTAACTCAGTGTAGAAGGGCTGTGTGCACAGAACAAAGTAAGCAGCCCAGAGCTTTCCTCCAGGTCTAGCACTGGTGACAGGAAAGGGAAATCTCCCATAAATTACAGTTGTGTTTTTAAAAGTTTGCAAGCAAACAGCCATGAATCAGCTTTGTTCTTCACTGGGGCCTGGGCCTGTTTGTGCAACACACAAGTCTGAGGGCAGTCCTTGAGCAATGCAGGATGCCCCCATTCAAGGTCTTCCATGAGTGCCACAGCTATGGGGCAAGCTGGCATCTGCCCAAAAATAAATACTGTGAGCAAAAGGGAAATGAAAAACTTTCCTAAATCAGATTGTTTAAGAAAGAAGCCTGGGCTGTGCTAGATACTGGATTGTGAGGGGGAGCAGTGAGCCTGGTGTTTTGTTGGCAGATTCAGAATAGTTTGGATTGGTTTGTGAAGCAGCTGCTGGTGCATCTGGCCTCATTTACCAGAAGTCTTATGTCAGTTATGTCTCTTCTAACGCTGAATGGACACAAATGTCCCCAAATCCAATGCAACTGCTGATGCAACAGGTACCTAGCACTGCCCCATTTTTTATTCTTGTGTAGCAGCAACCATTTCCCTGCTAATTGGGAATGGCGAGGAACAGCACAGAGCTCCCACAGATTCCTGCCAGCATGATTTAGGCAGCCCTGAAGCATGGGAATTGGAGGGGCACACCATGGATGTTGCAACACATCCCTATAGTTGTCTTTGTGGTCAGAGAGAAAAACACTCCAGTGTTGGCTGCAAGGCCTGTTAAAAAATACCATTATTTTAAGCACTGGTTATTTCATTACTGTGATAAAAGAGATTGTGGTCTTTTAAAAGACCATGATAGAGTCTGTAATATAATTAGATGATCCTGAAAAAGCAATACTGGAATTCAATCACTGAGCAATCCACATGCACTTCCTGAAGGTAATCAATCCCAGTGTCAAAGGAAGCCCATTGTTCTCGTCCCCCAGGATCTCCTGCTCCCACAACGTGCAAAGGGCTTTCTTGTCAAGACCAACAAATCTACTTCCCCAGCTTAGCTAAAGATAAGAAAACAATGTCTGGACTATCCAGACAACTTGTCTTTCTTTAGGCACTTTGCTGTTCTCTTTCTAAGTTTTACTGTTCCCTTGTTTAGGCAATTGCTGACGTACAACTGATAATACTTTCCCCAGGGTAAGGCTCTGCTCGTCTATACACAGAGTAAAACTGAAAATCAGTGACAATCATTCTGCATTCAGAACAGGGTACTGAAAGTAGTATTCACATCCCTAACTCCATGGCTCATGCAGAATTGGTAAGGAGTTACTGAAAATACAATCCAGCTTCCGAGCTCCTCCTTTGGTGGCCCTAATTTAGAATTAGACTTTTTATTGTCCCTTCCCACCTGTGTACTGTGAGATTTGATTTGTAAACACTGGCCCAGAACTCAGCATTCATTCATTAATGCTACCAAGAATGTTCTGTTTTGTAACCAGAACATTGAATTACCTCCTCTACTTCATTTTAATACTTTCCACCTTTTGTCTAGGAAATTATTTTTTTTGTCTAGGAATTATTCTGGTTAGGTTTCTTTCTCCACTGTGTAATAATTCACACACACAATTCTTCTGGGTTAAAATATATATGATGTCCTCCCGGCAGGTAAAATTCCATCTGTAACATACCTGTCTGAGCTTGTTGAGGTTAATAGGAGTTACGACAGTGAAACTGAAGCTGGAATTGAGTCTGTATCTATATTTTGTGGGAGGCCTCCAGGGCTCAGACAACCTGGGAGAGACAAAAATGAAGTGTCTGCCTCAGTGAAGCCACCATTAGCTAATGATTGCAATTGATGCAGTTTTATAAAGGGAAAACTTTCCCTGAGAGTCACATCCCCGGCAGCAGCGAGGGCCCAGCTGGCCCCTCCACCAGCATCCAGTGCTGCAGCAGCCAGGAGGGATTAGGGGCATTTCCCCAAGGCTTCCCAGTGGAATCAATGCCTGCTAATCTTTAGAAAATTACACTAACAAGCTCCAGGCACGAACTGCGGGAGCTCGGCACACCAGGCTCTGAAATCACGCACAGGCCATTAATGGAGCAAGGCTTTAATGAACCAGAAAATCTCTCCTCAGCAGAGGCCAGGAGGATGCCTTGAGGTTCCCACCTCTCCTAAGCTGGTCTTAGGGCAGAGAGTCAGCTCTGAAAGTAAAAATGCTACTTTTGGGACTCATCCAGGCTGGGGAGCAGGTATTTGGGCTTTGAACTCCACGCAAGTGAGAATCAGCTGCTCTTGAAAAATCCTGAACTCAGAAATCCTCAAATGGCAAGGAAAGCTGCTGGTGGATGTGCCATAGATGTGCTGAACACAGCTTCGAGGAAAACCTTCTTTTTTTCTCTTTCAAACCACTAGGCAGACCTAGAAGGTGCAGCAGGCACAGTGGTTAGAGAGGCTGACAACTTCAAAATGAATGAACTTTTGCTATAGCTTATATTAAAAAAAAAAAATACCCACCACTTTTTTTTCTATCAGTCATAAAATCTACTTATTTCCTGAGCAATATTCTAATTTGCTTGATGCTTATGAGATATATTGCCTTCTTCCTACTCTGTTCCTATTGGGCCAGCTGCAAGGTTGTCTAATCTCTAAAAAGGACAAGCATCTGTTTCCTCCATGGTCTATGTTTGATTTAAGGTAATTATACTCCTATTATATGGCTACACAACAAATCTTAGGGAAAATAAGAAAAAAATATGGTTTTTTCCTTAAAAGATATTTTAACTTGTAATCCAAGAGGAATGAAGACTGGATCATTCTTTAAAGGAAGCAACCTCCCAGCTTTTTTCCTCTCTCTGGGTAAGAGTTTGGTGCACTGACTCCATATCATGGCCATGTCTTTGCAAAATCAGCATCCAAGGGACTCTTGCCTTTAAAGTTCTCCCAACTGGCATGTCCTTGTCCATCCTGATACATCAACAATCCACACAGCCCAGGAGCTGTAAAGGTAGAAATAGGAAAGCTGGGGCTTTTTCCAAGAGAGAGGAAAAAGAGTGACCAGAAAGCAGAAGGAAAAACCAAAATTCTGGACAAAGGACAGAGTGCAGGAGGCAAAGTCTTGTAGCAAATCAGATCATTGTGTGGGGGCAGGGAAGGGATTTTCTCCCACTCCTCCAGGTTTTGAACCACTCTCACTGCAGTTCCCCTCACATGTTGGCACTGACAAGGAATGTCCCATCAGAGGTTTGTGCAGAGTATCAACAGAGATACCACCACATCTCACCAAGAAATTCACATGGATCTGCATCTTTATGTGTGGTTCTAATATTGTCAGTTATTTTTTAAAAATAGCATCTTTATTCTTGTCCTTTGTGGTCAGGTATTTGACTTTTGAATCCCTAGGGGCGACTTCCTCCAAAACAAAAGACACTTGCTGTCTCTTCTACCCTGAGGTGGAATCTCAGCTCCACTTTCATTCTTGGATATGGGGATTTTCTTCATCTCTATCAGCAGACCTTGCCTTTGTTCTGCAAACTTTTTCTACAAAGCAACTTTCCTATTCAGACAAAAACAACCAGACGTGCATCTTAAGGATTTCTGTTTTCCAGAGCTCCTGAACCCTCTGACCTCACTTCTCAGGTTTTAATAAGAAACTTTTTTGACAATTTTTTTTTCATATTGCTGATTCTGACATGGGGAAAGGGTAAGTATTACCTTAAATTTGCCTCCGAATTAAAAATGCTGCAGAATCAGCATTTTTTTAATGCAGCCTTTGAACAACTGGAATGTTTCCTTCCATAAAATCCTCAATGAAAACTGTGTCTGAGGCCAATATTTGCCCCCCTGCAGAGTGTGAAACCCACAGATTTCAGCACAGATCCCTGTGCTATGAGAATCAATTCCACTTGCAATGGAAATAGGATTTCATCCTAAAACACAATGGTCCCAGAGTACTTTGTCCCAGCTGAGGATCAGCCAGTAAGTAGGAAATTTAAAGCAGGAGGGACATACCTTAAAACCTTGTCATTTGAAAAAAATGAATTAGAAATAATTTCAGGTTCTTCTCTGTCAGTTTTCTGACTTTATGCTCCCCACATTCCTACTTGATAGGGTGGGGGGTTTGCTTTTCTCTGTTGTTTACTGCAACATAGCCCCAAACAGCAGGGGCAGCCAGTCATAAACAGAAACCAATCCCAAAATATTCCCCATGTACAAAGAGGGAGGCTGAGCCCAGATGGATTGACGTAGAGCCCTTTGATGAAGGTTGGTTTTTTAAAATTAGAAGTTCACTCATACTCTGTAAACCCTTATTCCCTATCCAGGGTGGGATGGGGTGGGGTTGTAATGCATTTCAGAGTGCCCTGACCCAGAGAAGCCCTCAGAGCCTGTAAACACAACCCCTGCTCATCCCTGCCTCTTGGAAACACTTATCTGCTGTCAACACTGCTCTGCTGTCAACCATCACCACTTTCCTCCCTTTCGCTGTGCCTTTTCTACCAGTCCCTGACCCCACAAAAGGTCAAAACTTGCAGACTGAGGAACGCAGGATAACTGCAATTCCAAGTCTTAATTGTGCTTTGGGGTGGGAACTATCATTGTGCTCATTTTTTTACAGTAGCTGAAACTCCAAAAGTCTTGCTCTGCAGTAAGACCTCTCCAATACTACACTCATCCTTGTGGGGTCAGCAGATAAAACCTTTTCCTGGGGGCATATTTTGGGGTGCACCTTGGCAGTGCCACCCCTTAATTCCCAAGGTCTGGGCTGACTGAAACATAAACCCCATCTTCTTTGGTTTGAACTGTTCACTTTATTTTTCCTTGCCTCATTCCAGACCTAGCCATAAAACCATCCCTCAGTTGTTTTTTTAGTTTCCTTAAATAGGAGTTCCATCCCCTCTGAGGTTTCCAGGATTTGCCCTCGCCTCCCGACCTCGGGCTCCCAGCGCCTCCCAGCATGGTGGGAGGAGGACCTGTGTGCCCTACAAGGACAAACAGCCTCAGGAATGGGGCTGATCCACCCCCTGGAAAGGCTCCAGCTGGCTCCAGAGGGAGTGGGATCAGTCCCATAGTGGGGAGGGTAATGATCTAGCCAGTTAGCCTGGCATTTGTTAGACCAGAGCAGCAGCAGCAGCACAGGCATTACTCATGTCCCAAGATATGCAGGGCTAAGGCCAAGATTCCTTGTGGATCTACGGGCTTGGTGTGGCTCCTCGGGGCCCTTTCCATGTCTCCATGGTTCTGGCAGTAACCCCTTGGCTTCTGGGCTGGCACCAGGGCATTCACCCTCCCCTGATCAGCAAGTCCCTCTTTTCATGGTGGCCCCAAACCTCCACTATGGAAGGAACACATTTGCAAAGCCCTCAATTAAAAATATGCTGCTCGTGTTTCAGAGAAACCAGTAATTATTCTCTACATCTGTTCTGCTTAGAGTATGGAATTATAAATGCCTTTGAGCAGCATATAATGAGAAGAAGGTGAAACAGGCTGAAATGCTTCTGGATGACAAGGGTCAGTTCGCTCTCAGCTTTTTGATTTGAAATTCCCATTCCACGCAAACAGAGTGGAATTCTACAGCACTTTTTTTTTTTTTTTTTGGTCAGAAAATTTGAAAACTGATGAAATTTATTCTCATTTGGCTTTGTGATATACCTGTCAAAATATTTTTGTTAAGAATTAGTGTTACTACCTAAAGTATATGTCTTCAGGCAGTCACTTCATAAGTATTGAAAACTGAAAATAACCACTCCCCTTTGGGGGGAACAGCCATTAGTTATTCCTGCACTGAACATGTTTTTCCATGTTTCCAGGAGCTGCTTTGTCTAATGAATCTCTGCTCCAGTAGATATATTGTGTCTAATGCCTTTGCTTATGCATTCCTGAGACTTTGCATTTGTCCCAGCAGCCGCCTGGAAGTTTCTGACTGTGACCCCCACTAACAGGCTGATCATGCAATTATTCACATGAAGGGATTTGCTTATATTCTCAGTTATTATCTCTTCTGATCTCTTAGCAAACAATTACTTACCAAAAAAAAAATCAGGATCAGACTCTGTGACATGCAATTATAAATCTCAGTTGGTGTAGAGAGGGGAGAGCAGCACGTTTTCTTCCTAAGAGAGAGGAGAAAACTGTAGGAGCTGGGCTGCTGTGCCAGGTCATGTGTGACCTGTGTGTAAGTTATGGAATTTCTGACCTAAATTCCAGTGTTTTCTCTTGGATATAATGGTGCCTTCCTATAGCATAGGCTGCTGGTTTATTAGTCTTCATTATCCCTTAATTTGAGTTTCCTTCTGTGCTTTCAACTGATGTTTAAGTATGTTTTCCTTGATAGTTCTTTGAATAACGTGTTGCTTTGTAGTATTTCACAATTATTGTATGTAAACTAATCAATGAGATGTTTAAATATGCCAGCTTAGGTTAATAACAGCTGTATGAAAAACTGCCTGTATGAGAATTCCGGACCAAAGCCCCAAAGAAGACTTCTCCTTGAGGCAGCTCAGCAAAGTATCCTAAGAAATTAATTGGCAAGAACTTCCTCCAATCCAGTTTTGCAACTTAATTTGTCAACATTGACACAGAGTTGGCAACAGTCAATGAAGGGTCCTCTGCTCAAGGAATTGCTGTGAAGATTTTTGAAGGAGTGAGAGAGCTGCCTTGAAGTTCCTAGAAGCAGGACTATCCAGTGATCCAGATGGAATTCATCCAACCTGGTGCTATGAAGGGGCTGCTAACTCTTACCCTTAAGACTCTTATGTTCCAATTAAATGCTACTTTGATTTACAAAGGCTGACTCAGATTTATGGCTGGCAACCAGCTCCCAAAGGAAAGAGCCAGAGGAATTGGAACTAGGTGGGACCAGGTGGGTTTCCTCCAAAGCTAATTTGGGAGAAGTGTGATTTCATCCCTCGAGACAAAAACAGGCCTCACATCTGAGGGACACGGATGCAGAGATGAAGAGACACAACTCGCACTTCCACAATGGCATTTCAGTGAAGAGTCTGGAAAAGCTCAGCTGTAAATGCCATAACTTATCACTCACAGTCTGGAACAGCTGTTTAAGTCTGCACAGAAAAGTAAATCTGCCCTGCTGCAAACAGCATGTCCTGGGTTTCTTTGGCAGAAGTGTTGAGTTAATAGAGGCAGAAAGTTTGCAATAACTGCCAGCTCTGCAGACATGAAGCTCCACATAAAAAGAGGTCGTACAGCATTTGTCTCCATTACTTTGGCATGAGAAGGATTTTCTCTCTACACAGGCATATAAGCTCAGCAAAATATGGGTGTGGGGCTCAGTGCCCCAAAAACCTCAAGCAGACTCATTGCTCTGATGCTGACTTTTGACATTTTGGCATCCTTCTTACAAAGACCCTTCCTGTGCTGGCAGCTGCTCCAAGGAGCTGTGGGAGGTGTCATTCAGCCATCAGCTAAACTGGCCTTGTCACTGTGTCCCTGAAGGACTTGATGGAATAAGAAATGCTTTGAATCCTCTACTCCAGCTACTGAGTCTCCACTTACTCCCAACACATGGACTTTAGTCTGCATCACTCCTTTGATGTAAAGTCTGAAGACAAAAAATATACAGAGGAAGAGCCTTTCACCCTGGGTAGAAGAGATGGAACTCAGAGCATCCAAACCTATGGTATTTAACCACACAAGAAGCTATGATTAAATTAATCCACCATTCTCCTTTTTGCAGCTCTTTGGGGGAATTAGGTCAAGAAAGTAACAAAAGAATGCCGCAGTCTGCCAATAATGTAATTAAGGAACCAAGCCTCATCTGAGCTTTCTCTTGCCAAAGACCTTGCTGGATGTAAGTAGGAAGAAAAAAATCAAATTCAAAACTTTAAAGAGAAGACAGAGACATATTGTGAGAAACTACTTAAATATTCAGCTAGTCACTTCCTCCTCCTTCCTTAACACTCTCAGAATACAGCAAACATGGATGATGAAATAATGCACCTACTTCAGGAAGATGAGGCAGAAAAGAGTGATTTCTTAGGGCTAGTTATGTTCAAGAACAGGTTAATGACTTTGAAAGACAGGTAGGCTTGGAAGGGCAGCTGGAACTTATGCCAAATCAGCTGCAAATGTTTGTCCCATACTGGGAAAACATTCTAAAAGAATGGCCCATGGGACTTGTGTGCTCAAAGGTCTCTAGGATACTTTCAGAATGTTCTCCTACTCCCACTAATTAGATACAAGTCACAGAGGCCTTAGATTGCCATGATTCAAGCTGGACAAAATCTACAACTACTTGTTCTGTAGAAATGATTCGCCTTAGAACATGTCCAGAATTGCTGGGCACTGAAAAATTCAGATAAATGAACCCTGAAGAAGCAAAAAAAGTTGCCAAGTGGTGCAAAACTCAAGTGTAGGTCTGAACTCAAACGCTGGCAAGCCCTGTACTCACTCTGCAGGTATTAAGTAGCCCCTATTAGGAAGAGCTATAACATACCCAGCAGAGAGATTTGATGATTAGATTAGATATTAAGAAGAAATTCTTCCCTGTGAGGGTGGTGAGGCCCTGGCACAGGGTGCTCAGAGAAGCTGTGGCTGCCCCACCCCTAGAAGTGTCCAAGGCCAGGTTGGACAGGGCTTGGAGCAACCTGGGATAGTGGAAGGTGTCCCTGCCCATGGCAGGGGGTGGAACAATCTTTAAGGTCCCTTCCAACCCAAACCAGTCTGTGGGAACATTGAGTTGCTCCGTTACTTTTTGAGGGGACAGGATAGAGGAGATGAACAAACAAGAAACACGCTGGAGATTTAAGTTTATGCGTATGTAAACATATAGAACTATGTAGATATATAGAAAGATTTATCTTTATATAACATAAACATAACATTACATGGCACCGTTATATAACACACAGTATTTAACAAGAACATTGAACCAAAACTGAAATAAACATCCTCCAGCACATAAAATTCACATGGGGAATGGCAAAAGCAGCTGTGTCCT
The DNA here is from genome assembly GCA_013397135.1 of Pachyramphus minor. NCBI lineage: Eukaryota > Metazoa > Chordata > Aves > Passeriformes > Tyrannidae > Pachyramphus > Pachyramphus minor. The sequence goes on from VYXB01009650.1 coordinate 379,208, forward strand.
GCCAAGCTGGGAGTGTACTCCCACGAGACCTAGAGGTGTGACCGTCCTCTGTAGCCACATTCAGCACCCAGGTCTGAAATACAATCTGGTTTTAGTGCTGCTTTCAATCTCAGCCTGGTGCTAACAGGGTGTTTAGAGAGCTTTTGCTTTGTGCTTAGCTAACAACACCCAGCCTGTTCTGCTCAAGCAGGGAAACCAATTGCTTGAGTCCCTGTGCAAAATTCAAACCACTGACTTTGTAGCAGAGGTGTCCCAGTTTCTCATGCTCTTCTTCTCCCACATGTACCCAAGCTTTTCTGTTCTCCTCTCTCTGCTTGCCCAAATGGTTTTGTGCATCTGCTCAGGAGTGGAACATGACAGTGAATGCAAAGCTTGTGGCTGAGGCACAGCGTGCCCGGAGTACCTGCAGGATCCCCTTTATGTCAGGAATGGGAACCACTGTAATAGGCAACATCTGTGGCAAAAAGCAAGTTACTGTCACCCAAAAAATGAGTGGCTCACTGGAGGACAATAACCTTCCCGTTAAAGAGACATTATTCAGATGGAAAGTTTTGTGCTGAGATAAAAGGTGGAAATTCTCCATGTGTCTCTCCCAGCCTGCTGAAGGATTCAGAAGGAATTCAACTGGAATACTAAACCTCAATGTTCAGGACCTCACACAGAGACAGAAGGGGAGGAAACCCCTTCTATTCTACTTCTCCTGGTGCCTTCAAAAAACTAAGTTATGTCTGACTGCTAAAACAAATCCCTTGCTGAGCTGAGGAATGAAATTGGCCAAGATACAAGCTATAAGCTGCCTCTTCTTAACTAGGGGTACATACATCAAAAAAGGACATTACCTGAGCTCTCTTGTGTTTTCCTGCCACACCAAACCTTGCAAAAGCTGTCTGTCTGCCCAGAGGCACGTGTGCACGTCAGGAAGCAGTTTGGGGAACTTTCTTGCAGGAAATTTTTTCTTTGTAATGCCAGTTTTGCATCTCTTGATTTCCTATTTTGAAATGGTATCTAATTATATTTATGCCCAAGCCAAGAGAGGATTCAAAACAATGTAAGGATGGAAGCCAGAGTCTGAGCTCTGTCTGGGCACCAGGAGACCGTGGGCAATGAGAACCAGCCCACTTAGTGGAGATTTTGGAGAGAACAGAGCTTGTATGTCCCCTTCAGACCAGGCTGGTGATGGAAACACATGTAATGACTTCCAGACACTCTCCTGAAGGACATAAAAGGGAATACTCCCAGATAAGCCCAGTCTGCAACAAGTCTGCTTATTGCTGTCTATCTTCAACCAGCTGTTTTATCAAGAGGTCAAAGGCAAGAGGGATTTTCTATGGCTTGTTTAACCCCGCACCTTGGAGAAGACAAGAAAAACTATCTGCCTCCCCATAGCAAATTCTTTAAGAGTAACGGTGTGATACAGCAAATGAGACTTGGGCTCCAAAATCCCCAGAACTCTTTTAAGAAATTCTGGAGCAATATTACTGGCTGTAAGTCCTAAAATCCTTGTATGAGCTGCATGGATGCTCCCTGCCCAGCCAGGTCTCTGTAGGGGATGGGGCTGTGCTGTGGTGGGAGCACAGCTCAAGGTGCACATCAGCAGCTATTCCAGAGAGCGCTGACGTCCTCGGAGCTGAGCTGACAGAAGCAGCTGGAGTTGTTTCAGAGCTCTAAAGACATTTCCCTTGTGGCTGGGCCTGGGATGTCACTTGGTGTCCTTGCCAGAGGGCTCATGGCCTCAGAGCAGCAGAGTGAAAGGAGTTCACTTGTAGTAGGATGTGGGATGCGGAGGTGAAGGGTTTCCTAAAGGAAATCCTACGCAAGCACGGTGCTGATACACATCTGGCCCTTCATCTGCCTTGTGCAGTGTTTGCAGGTGCCACTGACAGGCACTTGATCTATGAAGTTGCTATTTCTGGATGTAGGCAGGACACTTTTTTTATGGGAAACCATCTGTATTTGGGGCTACAGGCAGGCAGAGTTTTAGCTGGTTTTATTGGTGTCCATTCTATGTTCCCTGGCTCTGCCTTGTGCTCTGCCATGGGCCAAGCAAGATATCCTATGCTCTACATTTCTTGGGAGCTCCTGGAGCACAGTTGAGCTATTTTAAGGCTGGGGTCCCCAAGAGCAGTCCTGCTAACCCCAGGGAATTCAGCCTGGCTGCTGTGCACAGCATGGTAAAGGCTGTAAAATTGCTGTGAATCCACAGACAGGCTAACTTCCCATATCCTTCATTTTAGGGTGAAATCTGACCACCAGGGAGATTTCTCTGAGGTTTCCAATCTGTGGCTCGGCTTCTCTCATCACTCACACTGTGAGAACTTCACAGAACATCCCCCACCCCCATCCAAAACTTGCAGCAATTCCCACTGGCCTGAAGGAAAGGATCCCTGCTCCCCTCAGCCCCTCTGACTTCCTCTCCTACCTCCCTGCTGGGACACCAACTGCTCACAGAAGCCTCTTTGGAGACAAAAGACTTTGGGACAACAATGCCCCAGAGGGAACTGGCACAAGGGAGGGTGTGGGCAAGAACCGCAGCCCTGGCAGTCCCACCCAGAGGAATTGTTTGGGATGCACAGTGGTGTCCCCAGGGCACACGGCAGCGCAGCAGAGGCACGGCTGCACCCGCGGGAGAGCCTCTCCCCCAGGCTGGGAACCATTCTGCCCCATAATCAATAGGATGTTTTGATCATGTAGTCAAAGGCTTCCTGGTAACTCTGTTAGTGGGATGCAGAGCTCGGTGCGAGTGTTTCCCTAATAACATTCATCTGCTTAATTTATACCTCATATCCAATAAAGCTGGTTAAAAGTAGAGCCACTTTATATTCTTCTTTACAGGCCTTTCCAAATGGTCAGGGGCCACTTAACACTGACCTCTGCCAGGCTTTTCAAGGGCTTGAGGCCAGGTGCTTAAAGAGAATCACCTGTCTGTGTTTCAAATTGCTTTTGATCTTTTATTTCATTCTATAAATTCCCAGTGGAATTTGCTGGTAGCAAACATCTGGCACAGTTTACCTTGCTCAGGAAGGAATGAGTCCATACTGAAACACCAGATTTGGTATCTTCCTGTAGAGCTGGCCATAAAATAACCCCCTGGGTAAGGCTGTGTATTGTCTTCTTTCAGTGTCACCCTTCAAGAGATGCTGTAGGTTCTTTTATATGCTTATTGTCAGATTCACTCATCTGGATGGGCACATAAGGGACTCCTTTTCCTGGTAGTCCATGCAGGGAACAACCCCAATTGGCTGGATTAGGCAAATCAAAAAGTAGCAATTCTGGTATTGCTGCTTCAGGATATCTTACACAAAGCAAATGTTGGAGGGGTCACCACACAGGTGCAAGTGATGTTATCCATCATTGCTGGGGAGCCCAGCACTTCCTAAAGGTTTCCCTGGATTTCACATGGCAGATTGTCATGGTTTAATGGCATAGTTAGCTGAGGGAAGCTGAATCAGGGCTGTGATTCTTTATTTGCTTATATTCACAACAAAACCACTGTGTATTTACTTGGGTTTTTTCCTGATTTCCTCAAAGTGAGTGGAAGTCTGGCAGGTAAGTTCCCAGGGCTGAGCCTTCACGAGGCAGCCAGAGGAGCAGGGAGGAGCATTAGATTGTTTTTTAGGCACTGTGATCAGGGGAGTTGTTCTCCTGATGCATCTGATCCATAAGAAGCCCTGGAAAGGGCTCTGTCACCCTTTGCTGATCCCAGCACACACCTGTAGGTCTCCCCCAGGACACACAAACCCCATTCCCGAGTGGTACATCAGGCAGGACCTCCCAGGCAGGAGGTGAGGGGGAGGCAAAGCAGCTGCAACCTTTCCTTCCCACTGGATCAGATAATATCAACAGCTCCTAACCTGCTTAACCCCCAGAAAAGCATTGCCCTTTGTTGTTGGCAGCAGAACCTGCATAGAGCTGGCAAGGAAACAGCCCCTCGATAAAGAATTGCAGCAACACCTGGCATGAAGGTACTGTGATTATATCCAGCTAAAATGAGTCACCTCGTGCTGCTGGAGTGCTCTAAAGAAACTCTCTCTTCAAATAATCTTTCCTTAGAAGTCAGATCTTTCCTCTGGGAAAGGGGAAGTCTTGACTTAGGCTGACCTACCTTGGTTTTGGCTGGAGAAAGACATTTTTCCTTGGCTGTACAAAACACTCCGTGACTTTCACTCAGAACCTCCCTGAGAACATTTGGAAAAAACATTATTTAAATCACTCTAATCAGGCAGCAAGAATCCTGGTCCCCAAAAAACGATTTTATTGTCGTAGCCTGATAAAATGCCTGTCCCTTCATTCAAATCCACCTTCCTCACTGTAACAAACGATGCTGAGGGTTTCACAGGTCCCGGGGAGATGCTCAAGTCTCACCCCTGTTCCTGCACTGTCATCTGACAGCAATTTATGGTACTGCAGGATTTGCCTTATTGAAACCACTTGTGGAATGGAAATTCACGGAGATTCGTGCACAGAGGATGACTCCTTGCTCAGTGATGATGTATGAAGCAATCTCACTCAAAATCCTTGAAGGCAGCGGGGATTTTGTGTGAGGAGCTGCTCCACAAATCTCGAAGCAGAGAAATCTTGCCTTAGTGATGTTCTGTGGGTTCCCTGGACAAGCACATAGAAAACCACCCTTTTATTATGAATGAACACAACCAAGCACACTGTAAACTTTAGCTGACAGGAAATTTGCTGACTGCTTGGTTCACACAGGTTTTGCACCTGGCCAGAGGTGCTGCTTAGGTGTGGTTTTGCACTTGGCAGTTAATTTTCCCTCTTCCTTGTAATAATTGCTTTTAAATCATCATACATCATCACATACCCAGCATTTGAAGTAACACATCTCAAAAACCTGCTTACCAGTAAATTTTAAATTTCTAATTATTGCCAGTGGCTCTGCTTGTAAGGATTTGTGCCTGATGCCTATAATTTCTTCATAAGCTGCTAAGGATGCTTTATAGAAATGGTTGGAGCCCTAAACCTGCTGAGAATCGCTTTGTTAAACAACAAATTCTTCAGAAAGTCGAAACTGCTTCTCTTTTATCAGAATAGGTCATTCAAAAGTGAACTTGGTAAGACATGAACTGACCCTTGGTGGGAGAAAGGCACCTCCATTACTGAGGGAACTGAATTCTCTTTTGTTTTAGGTGCTGAAAACGAGAGGGCAATGGATATGAATGGGCTAAAGCTGTCCTGCAGTTGTCCTGTGACAACACAGCCCTGCCAGGGATTGCCAAGAGGAATATCTGGAAAAAGGTGAGAAATATATTCTTTTCAATATTGCTAAAAAAGTTTTCCTTAATCCTATACAAACTGTAAAACCCCTTGCCTGGTGTCCAAGGCAGACTGGAGGCAGAAGGATGCGAGGAATGGAAATGGGTGACTTAAAGGATTCCCTGCTGAATGTGAGTACAGGGCATGGAAGCACAGAGCCCTGGCCTAGGCTGGGCTGGTAGAACCCTTCCAGTTTGGTTGTGCAGATGGAAGAAGGTCTAATTTCAGCAAATCACTTACTCTGGGCCTAAGTTTCCCCAGCTGTTGGTAGGGACAATCCAGTCCAGTATTTCGGAAAGGTAAGATGAAATAGTTGTGTGCAGGAGGAGTTATAGTGTTACAAGTGTCATAACATCAACTTTCATTTTTATGTGAAGACCTTGACCAGCTGTTGAGTTTTGGTCCTGCAGAATTCTCACTGCTTTGGTGTACAACCCATGAACTGTAAAGCACAGACCCTGGTTTTTCCCAGATAAATGTCAAAGCTGTATATCTGCCGAGAGAAAGGCCAGTAAATGGTGTCTGAAGTAGCTATTAATCTTTAGAATTAGTTGCTCCAAGTCCAGATTGCAAGTATATGAAACATCAAAAAATGAAATTAAATTAGGGAGATTTATCGTGAACAGTTGTTTCAGCAGGTTTGGGTTCCAGCAAGAGCCCAGACAAGTGAAACATCAGCACAAAGACATAAATTAAGTAGGAATACTCTAAGGAAAAATCTTGTTTATTCTGTGCAAGCAGCCACGTCATTTGTCACCTTCCAGCACAGGAGTCAGGGCAGGGGTGGGAGCTCCTGGTTGTGCCTGAGAGGTGCTTTATCAAAGTACAGGTATTAATATTGCAACAAATAGGGAAGATTGGTTTTCAAAAAGAATTGGAGGCATCCTGTTGTGTCAGACAAAGTTCCCTGAGCAATAAAAAACAAAGTCACAGGTTGAAGTTTTATGGCAGTGATGTATTCTTCTCTGGATGTACTGAAGCTCTCTGGGTGTGCCTTTCACTAATTCCAGCACAGCTGCTGATTTCAAAAGGCTTTTGGATGAGATTTAGGTGGAGATGATGGTGCCCTGTAGATGCTGAGCTCTCTCTTCATCCCAGGGTCCCACTTCAGCCATTAGGGAGTCACTTTTCCATAGGCTGACCCATGAGAAGACCTAAGAGAAGACAGTGCCGAGGGAAATGACCTGTTTAAAGGAAAACTTGGATAGATATTGTTTTAGATGTGACTACAGCTCAGGGAGAGAGGAGAAGTGGCAGAATGGCACAAAGAAGGTGACAGGGACCTGGAGCTGTGCTTTCTGCTGAGATAGTCTGACCCTGGTGGAGGGTCATGAAGCCTCTGTGGCACAAAATGCTCTGCAGCCCAAATGCACACCCCTTGCCCCCCTGAAACAACTGTTCCATGGGGACACCTCAAATCCTGCCAGTTCCACAAAACCCCGCTCAGAGCTTAGGGAACAACTGACATGTTATTGCAGGAGCAATGCAAGGATCAAGTAGTGATGAAGGTTACACAAACACAGAGCAATATACCGTCATTGTATCTCCATGGGGATCTCCTCTCAGGACTCCTTAGGGAATCCACAAACCATGCAGAGGTAAGGCACCTGTTCTGCTGTCCCACTGGCCTCCTTGTGAGGAGGTTAAACTCCTCAGTTTAACTCTTCATCCTCTTTCCCCACCCCTCTTCTTTCCCCCCACAACAATAATTCGTGCTTGGCTTTACTTCCTAACTAAATTTCCTGGCATGAGTTGAACAGGTTTTGTTGCTAAGAAGCTTTTTATAGCACAGAGATATGGACAGAACTATCCCAAAGCACAGGTGCTGCTAGAAACCCTGTAAACACCTGAACTCTAAATAGACCAAATACATTCCCTTAAATACAGAGCTTTTAAAACCACACTGCACTCTTTTTCCAGGTTCCAAACACCATATTCTGGCAAGCTGGGAGATGAAATCCTTTGGCTGCCACCTACATGCAGCTATGGACACCTGGGATCAAAGTGACTTGCCACTGCTTTCAGGTACATGGAAGAACTGGAAGACTTTTTTTGTTTTGGCCACAGGGGGTAACAATCCTCTTCAGAACCATTTTAGAGTAGATGTAAAATAAATCCAATGCATCCAGCAAGCCTCCACTCTGCTCAGCAGGGCTGAGTAAACTGAAGGCAAGCAGGGCCTAGTGCCTGTGTCTCAACTGGCTTTGTGGTTCCATTTCTTCCTTTATTCGGATAGAGGCTGGACAAGCTGCTGGAGGAAAAATCCAGAGGGAACTATAAAATAAACAGCCTCCACATTTGGCTCAGCAAGCCCTGAACAACACCCCTGAAGGTTTACATATAGAGATATATACATGCATACACACAGGAGTAACAGCTGCCTTGTTCTCTTACTTTCTCTTCAGCACCTGCCTCTGCCTCAGCCCCAGGCAGGATGCTGGGATGCTTCCAGCCTGACTTCATGGGTTCATTCTTGTCCTTCAGGCACGTGGGTGCCTCAATGTCCATGGAGTTATCTGAAAGCCCACATCCACTCCTTCCGTCTCTCCCATTGTCAGGCGCAGCCTGACTCATGTCCCCTTCCTTGCTTTCTATTTGGTCATGTCATTCCTAAACCACCTTCCTTCCCTGTTCCCCGCCCATGCACACGGATTTGTTTTTTCGTAGTGGCCACGTCTTCCCCTTCTTCAAAACCATTTGCAGAGAACTAACGTCAAGTTGGTCTAATTAAAGCCCCTTAAAGCACGTTTATAGTGTCTTTAAGTAATTTCCTTCCAGCCATCTCCAGATGAAGTTATCACTTTGTCAAAACATGATGCACTACGGCACAGTGGGAAGCACACAAAGGGAGAGCCCAGTGCCTCGGAAAGTTTGGGTGAGCTGTTTGCTAAAAGCTGCCGAGCCCACCCCTCCAAGACCTTTATTTCCCCCTGAGGCAGCTGTCATCTGATCCCACGCTTTGGCTTTGAATGGGGCTCTCTGAGGATGCCAGATGTTGGGAACAAAGGTCTAAAAATAATCTTTCCAAGTAATCTTCCCATCTATCATTCAAGGGGAGCATGTGCTTTGTGTGAACATGTGAGCCGAGAACCTGATCTAACTTAAAGAAGTTCAACAGCAGCTCCTGACTTCTGCCCGTGGGCTCCTTTTTATTATTTTTTTATTTTTTTTTCCCTTCCCAGAAGCTGCGCAGGGAAAAGCGGCTCTCGGCAGCGCTCAGCCCTCGCTCTCCTCCCTCCCCGGCTCCCTCCCTCCTTGCCAAGACTCCGAACCGCCTGGATCCCGAGAGCCGGGCTCCTGGTTGGATCTGTCCTTGGGAAGATGCGTTCCGGGGTGCTGCCAGAGATGCGTTTCTGTAAGAAGATCTTCGCTGCAGCCCTGTGTGTCTTAGTTTTGCTGCCGGATTCGGGCGGCGCAAGGACCCTCTGGAAGCGCGCTCTGCATCTGAAAATGACGGAGAAATACGATGTGAGTAAGGCTGGAGGGATTTTGGAGGGGGAGCTGGGTGTGCTCCCCGTGAAAGGGGAGTTTTCCTTACGTGCGTGTATCGTTTCAGAATAAGGAGTGTTTGGATCCGCAGGCTGGCTCTTCATAAAAGGGAATCATTAAGTTTGCCAGGCTGTACGGAACTTTTGCCACCTAGCTGCTGCGGTGGGAAGCTTGGGAAGCACGTTGGGAGCAGGGAGAGGGCATTGCTGTGGCATCGTCACCGCTTTTCCTAAAAACTTCCCGCGGAAGCGTGGCTGGGGAGAAGGGGGATGCAAAACCTGCGTGTCTGGGGATAGATTTAGCGGAAAGAAGATAATGTGATTTATTGCTTAGAGCACGGAGGAGCGTGCCCAGGTGCTCCACTGCCTTTTAGGGTAATTTTTGGGAAATTATAGCTTGGGTCTCCAGCTTCCAGTGATAATGTGAGTAGAGGGATGGTGGCATTGCCCACGGTTTTGTAAATATTGGAGCACAGAGACCTCCAGATCCACAGTGCCAGAGGAACGTGCCCATCACATTAAAGGGTGTGGGGAGATGATCTGAGAAATCCACTCCTGTGGCTGTGCCTTGCCTGGCACGTTCCGAGGGAGCAGAGCTGCCCACAGCCTGGCACACTCAGTGGCACCATCTGTCCCTGACCATTTTTGGCAGACTTAGTGGGATTCTGAGCTCCCAAATCTGCAGTGGTACTTGGAGGAATAGTGCTGGATTTGGAAGTGAAGCAGCAACAAGTTACTGTAAGAGGAGGCAGTGATGGTGGTGCTGGGTCTTGTTCTGGTGTACCTGGGCCTGGGACTGTTAGAAATGGCCATGGGGGAAATTAATAAATAAATAAATAAAAATAACAGCTTGACTTTCAAGACATGCTGTACATAAAAGGGAAAAAAGAATTTGAAATTTTTACTTAATCCATTAAAGTCCCATTCTATGCCAGAAGTGACCCAAGGCTTCTGTCCCTTGTATCACTTCAGTGGAAGCCCCAGCCAGTCAGGTCTGATTGCATCTTCCAGCCATCACATGTGCATAAACAGCATCTTGGTGTCACATGTGGATTTCTCCATCTGTTTTCTGCAGTTTTTAATTTAAAAATGATGTTTTCATGCCTGTGACTTCTCGAGTGATGTTTGGGGATGGTTACATTTGGTTTGTGCAATTGCTGACTCAGAAGTGTGACACCCCTGAGGAATGAATGAATTGAAATACCGTTTTGATTCCTTGGAATATTGCAGAAAACATGGTGTTAATATTTGAAAGGCACCTGAGTATTTGGCAAGAAATTACCTTCATTGTATCCACTCTTGAGACATTGTACCATCTGCTTTGCAATTAATTGGAAAATGGTGCTGTGGAGAGCTGTGTTTCCTGATCCTTTTTTTTTTTTTCTAATTACTCACTGGAAAGTGTATTTATTTGTATGTTCTTCTGCCATATTTTGATGTGAAGCTCAAATTCAATAGGAACTAAGGAGTAAATGACCCAGAGAGATAATACAGGAGTAGGACAGGAATTTACACGTTGATCTTCAGATAACAAGCCCTGTAGAGGCAAAGCCTGCTCCCCTCAGGATATATCCTCTTCCTTCAACCTGCAGTTCTTCAAAGGACTGTTTTTCCTGGCAGACATGAATCCAGGTGCTACTGATCTGGCAAGCTCAGCTAGAATTGCTTATATTGACAGGAACATTTGTCTAGGAAAAACAGAAAATGCTTTCCCCCCCCCCTTCTCCTCAAATCCTTTTGTAAGGAGGGAGGTGTCTGGTCTCCATCCTCTTATCCACCAAGAGCATGTTTTGGCAGCTCCTCTGATTTCTCAGAGAGATGCTTTCTGTCCTACCAAATGCTGTGTGTTCTCTACAGTTGGAGAATGAGAGGGCTGGGGGTGGAAGAGCTGATTTGTGATTCACTTGGATAGAGGGATAACAGATGGAGGTGCTTACGGCAACACAGAACCATATGGGAGATGGGCCACAGACATCCCTGTGGGACCCCTGGAAGGACACAGGCCTGAGGGGAGGGGGTAGGGAGAGTTTTGTTGTCTGAGTCCAAAATATCTGAGTCTACAGTAGGAGGAATGTATCCACAAAATGCTGGATGCAGAATGACAAGCAGGTGTGATGAGGAGGAGCTGGCCAGGAGAATTTCATTCAGGTGCCTGGCAAGGGTGTTGGTTGGCAAGGAGGGGTCAAGTGGGACTGGAGAAGGAAGAAAGAGGGACTTCAGTGAGAAGGAAAACCTGGCAGTCACAGTGGAATGGAGGGCTGGGCTTCCAGCTTTTAGCTAATCCATGTATTTTACAGCCAGAGGGTCACTTGTCAAGTTTAGTGATTTGCAGCTGCTGTTCTGCAGCCCCCACAGAGTCCATGGGCTGTTCCCAAAGGACAGAGGGAGGCAGCTACCTGAGAATGGGCTTCAATTCATTATCAAGGTACCCACACGTCCACTGGGAAAAACTGGACCAGTCTGGATTATATTCCAGTGTCAACAACATCAAGTGTTGGAGAAAAATTTCCAGCCTCCTTTTAAGAATTCTTCACAGCTGCTGTAATGCTCTTCCAACAATTTATTTACCCTCCAGCAAGCTGTCATAAATCAACACTTAGGTCAGCACACCTCCTGTGAGATTTCTGTCCCACGTATCCTCAGAGCAACCTACGAGCAGAGCAGCCTCAGCCCCCACTATGGGACCTGAAATCTTACATATAATTCCCTTTTCCAGTCACTATTGTGCACCTCCTTTAACTTTGCAACAATCTTCCAGCACTGCAAACACCAGCACCAAAATGACTAATCCAGAGTCAGTAGCAGCAGAATATTATTCCTGCTGCTTTGGTCTTGTCCTTCACAGTATTTAACCTGCCTTCAGCCTGATATTTGCAACTTTGATCACCAATGATCTGTGATTTTCCAGGTCTTTGATAGAAATACTGGAGGGTTCTAAATTCCTCCTGGCTGTGTATTTCTTTCCAGAGGAAAGGTGGTTTAAGGCCAGTGTTTGGGAATACCTGCCAGGGACAGACCTGGTGCTGGGAGGCTGAAATAAAGCCCATATGTTATCTCAGGGGTGTCCATGCTGAGTATGAATTAACAGAGAACTGTGCATTGTCACAACCTCAAGGACCAGTTTCAGGCACAAATAATAGAACAAATCTGGGATTTTTTGCAGGCAAATTGCATCCCAAAAATACTATTGAAATTATAAGTTGAGAGTGAGTGATTCCATTTTCCTCATCTTTGCTGACCTTCAGGCTTCCTCAGCTGAACTCTGTACTTTTCCCTTTACTTTCTTTCTATCATTAAATTGATTTAATAAGTCTCCCTGGGAAACATCAATTTGCCTCCTGCATTGAAAAATATTCGTAAAGGAAGAAATTTTTACTGTTGTCACAATCTACAAAAATAATAAACCTGACTCTGCTCAGAGCCAAACTGTGAATCCTGGGAGAGCTTTTAAAAAAACCTTGTGACCCAAACCTGGAGACATCCTTAACCAGGTTATTTTGGGAGTAAGGGAATCCTGTTTTCCTCTGGGATGGTTTATGCATGCATAAACCAGGGGCACTGGTTTTATTAGATCCAATGTGCAAAATATTCTTTTGCCCAGGAGGTTTTTAAAGAAAAGGGTTCTGAGCAATAGGTGACCAGAGAAAATGGGCAGGGAGGTCATGAGGTCCAAAGTTATTTGGCTGAAGCTGTTATATTGTTCCCAAACGGAAATTTCATTCATGGAGCCAGCTGTTCATTGCAATTTTGGCTTCTTGGTTTCTGAATCATCTGTGAGCCAACTGCAATAATTATTTGTTGTTTGGTTTTTTTTTTCATGTGTGCATTATTTGCCAGTATAATTTTGGTCATATTTCCATCTGCAGCTGACCTTTAAAGTAGAATAATAAACTGTGACCTTCCAGGACAAACAGTCCCTCCAACACAGAGACCTGTTCAGTGTTTGGAACTGCACAGATTTACTGTTAAATGCTGATTTATATCCCAAAATTACACTTGGTCCAAGCATTTTCTTTTTTCAAAATCTAACTACATTAAAAAAAAAAAAAAAAGAGGTGTATTTTCAATATCTTCCACTCAAAACCATGTTATTTCAAAGCTGGAGTTTTTGCAGCTTTTGAGGAATGGAATAATGTCAGAGCTTGCACCTTCAGCATGGAAAGTAACATTAAAATTAGGAAATCTTTTATTTTCAAGTCTATTTTGTGGTTCAAACAGCCTATCAGTTCCAGGGAAAAGAACCTCTCAGAAGGGCTTTTGGGCAGTGTCTTGTTGGCTGAATGGAAACAGTTGGACTTGATAACTTTACAGGTCTTTTCCAACCTTGATGATTCTATGGAACAACTAAGAAAAAAGCCAAGAAAATTGTTTATTGATATAGGGAACAGGGCAGGAGGCTTTCATTCGTGGAAATATTAGGAATTCTCTGTCTCTCACACATGGACACACACATATTCTCTACATTAGACTATCCCAAGGGAGTGAAGAAGACCTTGTTTTCACCATTATGGATCATTAATTGCTGCTTGGACACACAGCAGAGCCCCTGTAGACCAGGTCAATCCCCAGGCCTGCTGGAGCCTCTCCTAGGGCAGTTTTTTGGAGGATACACATGGGAACACACTATTTTAGAGGCCCACGTGCTCCAAAGGAGCCAGTGGGAGGTTTCAGCACTGAGGATGGAGCAGCAAGTAAATACAGAAGGGTGTTGGTCTAACCTCAGATTTCTCCATAGCCTGATGGTGAAATTTCCTAAAGAAACCTCAGGGACAGTTGTACCACTTTGTTTCTTGGAATAACAACCTCAGTTGCTCATCAGTGATTTCTTAACATAACAGTGATTAGGCCAAATATATATATGTGTGTGTGTGTGTGTGTATATATATATATATAAATAACTCTTAAACTCACAGCCTGCTCGTGAGGGCATAGCAGTGCTCACTTTGTGCCTCTGGCTTGATGCTGATCTCTTTCAAAGGTGCAAATTCAGAAACCACGTTTTGATTTTATTAGTGCTTATTAATGGTTGTTAATAAACCTGGTTGCCCTGAGTACTTTGTGCTGCCCTGGGGAGCTGAGCTCGAGCCCAGAGATGAGAGGTTGAGCCCCAGGTGAGAAAGGAGTGGGCTGGGATGATTCACCTCTCCATAAGAGGGACTTGGCTCCCTGCTAAAATGCCACCAGTGTGAATAATATTTGAATGGTGCTTCTTACAAATGTTTCTGGTAAAAACCTGTGTCTATTAATCCACCTTAAATCTCACTTGTCCCTTTGGTGTGCCATGAGCAGCTCAGCTCCTTTCTACTGTAGTCAAAAACACCCTCATTTTCTTTGGGATTAAGCCTCACCCCTACAGATCTCACACAGAACATCTCATGTTTGAGAAATGGTCTCTGATTTAACAACCCAGAATCCCACAGAAGATAAGCTTGAAAGGCTACCCTATCAATTCTGGTCCAGAAGAAGGTGATGAAGGTAGAAGGAGCCCTTCTGAGGGCTGCCAGGGACATTTGTTCCATGCCCTATTTGTGGACATAACCACACTTCCACTGCTTTGCTATCAGAGTGTTTTGTGTCCTCATCATGAGGATGCCTGGAGTCTTTCTTTCCATTTCCCAGACAAGTATAAAAGGTTTTTAAGGACTTATTTTTAACCTCCTAATTTTCATTGCAATGATCTTAATTTCCAAATGATTTCTACACAGTAATTTAGTGTTTTGGTGTTTCCAATGCAGAGTGCTGGAGACAACCGGAGGAGCCAAACAGTTAATTCCCCTCTCTAGTGAATACTTGAAAAACCACTTTGAAAATCTTTCCTGTGCTTCAGCTGATGCCTTAAAATCTACATTATATAAGATTTTAGTGTAACTCCTTAGTACTTTTACCTTGCTAAGTACCTTTGTGCAGGATTTCTGGAAGTGCTGTTTGGCATTCTTTGCTAAGAATTTCAACAAACAAGGGGTTTTAACGAGGTGAAGAGTTTTCTTCCTGTAAAATGTACTGAGAAACAGACATGACACATGATATAACCAGTCTAGAGCTGCTTAGAAGCCTTGAAACCATTCCAGAAGGCATGATGCTGTGCAAAGACCAAGAAACAAAATGAGGAAGATGAAGATATGGGGTCCTTGAGACCACCAACTCAAATTCGAGAGACGTGTGTGAGGGTGGCAGGATGGGATGGACAGTTTTGGAAATGGGTGTAACAGATGAGGTAATGTCCAAATATTGTAATTAGCTGACAGTATAAACTCATAGCACCTATGTAGTTCAGTAAGGACATCTTGGAAAACATTCCTGCTGTAATAAACAAATTGCCTTTTGCTTTCTAACGCTCAAAAAGAGCCTCAGGGAGCTGTTTTCCGGCTCTCCGGCCTCACAGCTGGCGGGAATGTTTGGTGCCCACCCTTATGCCAAACCTGATTTCATTTTCTTCTCTTTGCAAGGATTATGAGTACCCTCTTCATTCTCACAGTTCCCACTACCAGAAGAACGACCGCTGTCCCCCTCCGCCGCAGACCCTCCCCGAGCGCGCCTGCGAGGTGCCGAGCTGCCGCTCCGACTCCGAGTGCGAGCGCCACAAACGCTGCTGCTACAACGGCTGCATCTACGCCTGCCTGGAGTCTGTGCAGCCCCCACCAGGTAGAGTGGGGCCTGGGGCCTTAAAATCCGTGTTATGCAGGGTTTTGGTGTAGCTCCTTGGCCGAGGAAACCAAGCGCAAGGTTTCTGAAGATGCTGTTTAATGTTCCTCGTCAGGGATTTCAAAGGACAGAAGGTTTTAGCAAGGGGGAGAGCTGCTTATCCGTAGAAATGTATAAGGAGGAGACAGGACAGACTCACACCACTTGATATAAATAATCAAAAGTACCCAGAGGCCTCAAAGCCTCTGGGGGAAGACAGAGATGACAAGGAAGACAAAGATGAAGGGGTGGTCGCTTTAGGACCACTGACTAAAATTTGGGAGGAGTGTCAGAGGCAGGGTGAAGGTAGTAATGTAGGAGGTTTGGGAATTGGTGTAATGGATGATGTAGTGTCTAGATATTATAGTATAAAACCTGTGGAACCTCTGTGATTCAGGGATGTACTTTGGAAATGATTCCCACACCCCCAGGGCGCTATAAATAAACGAGTACTTTTTGTTTTTTAATACTCAAAAGGGATTTAGAGAGTTATTTTCTACCTGCTTTTTAGGCATCAGGCTCCTGAACAAACTGAGAGAGAGAAGCATTCAGAACTGGTGGTGGTCATCCCTACATGAGTTGGGTGTTGGGTGGGAGGCCTGAGTGTGGCTGTGAGCTGAGGATGACGCTTCAGTTCCACACTTTGGATTTCTGGGGTGATTGCTGAGTCAAAAAATCACATAAGGCCAGCTGGTGTTGCAAAGTGTCCACCAGCTCAGATTGTAGAATTCACTCATGGACAGTTCTTTTCCTGGCATGACATATTCCATGCCCCATCCCTGGGAGTGTTCAAGTCCAGGTTGGATAGGGCTTGGAGCAACCTGGGATAGTGACCTGCTTGGTGTAATCATGGCAGGGAGTTGGAATGAGATGATTTTTAAGGTCCTTTCCAACCCAAACAATTCTGTGATTCTGTGTTTTCTGTATTCTTGGAATGGGCTGCCCAGGGAGATGGTGGAGTCACCATCCCTGGAAGAACTTAAGAACAGACCAGAGGTGGCACTTACTGCCATGGGCTGGTTGACAAGGGGGTGTTGGGTCAAAGGTTGGACTCCATGACCTCAGAGGTCTTTTCCAACCTAGTTGATCCTGTGATTCTATTCCAGACAACAAGGAATGCTAATCTGAGTTAATGCTCATTGCAGCGAAGCAGCCATCTCATCATTCCTCTTGCCATGGGAATGGAGGATGGGAAGCAACAGCTGCTTTAGCCTTCATGACACCAGGCTCTTGTGGCACTGAATAACATCCTTGTCTCTCTTGCCACTGGGACAACAAGAGGTGAATATAAGTCAAAATCAAATCCATTCTACAGAAGCCTGGCAGCTTCACCACAGGCTCTTAGACGAAATCCATGACTTTTCCATAATTCTTGCCCCATGCCTACTCCACCTTGACTCTGTGGTTTCTTGTTTCTGTCTTCCACAGTCTTAGACTGGTTGGTGCAGCCCAAACCCCGCTGGCTGGGAGGAAATGGGTGGCTTTTGGATGGCCCAGAGGAAGTCTTACAAGGTACAGTACATTTCTCTGTCTTCTCTGAGATATCAGCAATTATACAGAGGCACTGGATAAGATATTCCTCATACACAGGGCTTTCCAGGGATGCTGGTCTGCTGCAGCTGCTTGAATTTGTCTGAAGTTTCCATAGGAATAACACTGTGGTGCTGGGGGCTGGTTTCTGGTGCAGTAAATAAATTCTTTTTATGGATACAGATTATCCAGCAGAGCTCTAGGAGTGCTCCAGGGAAGCGGACGTGTACCCATTCTTCAAATAATCAGAAATATATCTTCCTTTTAGAAAAAAGCTTTGTCATCATACCTATTTTCTGCCAGCTTCCTGATAGACCGTGAGCAGACTTGGATTAGGAGATCCTTTAATCCAGAGTGGCCTCACCACACAGATGCCTCGGGCTGGGGCTGGGGCTCCTGGATCTGAGGGCTGCTTTGGACAGGAGCCCTGGCAAACTGCTGCAGGGTTGTGTCAAGCTGACATGGAGCTGGAGCATCCAAGCTTGGGGTCTGCTAATGAGATTGGGCTTCTCAGGTTAATTCCATAGGGAAAGGCCTTTTAATTAATGTGTTTTCAATGTCTCAAATTGAAACAAAGAGTGGGGTGGTGGGAAGAGAAATTTTCTTCTATGAAACATTCCCATATGTATGAATACCTGAAATTCCTGATTTTTTTCTTGAAAAAGCTACTCCAGCTTTTACTCAGCTTTAATCAGACACAGGTAGTGCCAATAAATTACCCTCTTTGGTATTACACAGATGCTATCAGACTCACTGAGCCTCGACTCTCATCTATTATGGAAACTCCAAGATCTTGAAGAGAAAATTCTGCCTCCAGCTCATTGGAGCTGCACTGCTAGAAATAGGATAAAATAGGTTCCTCCTCATCCATCCTTGTCATGCTTATATTATTTGTTCTTATCTTAACACCTTCATCTCAGCTTCAGGGAGTAATTAGGGAAATAAGAGCCATCAGTCACGGCATGAGAATTACAGCAGAGGCCCTTAAAACTAAAATCCTGCAAATGAAAGGGTGGAGTGTCCCTGCATAGTCTGTACATTTAATGGCCACAAACACTGCCTGGACCCTGCTTTACTTTCCCATTCTGCTCTGCACTTGCTGGATATCCAGGGTCAGGGAGATTAAAGCCTGTGTCTGGGAGAGGGGGTGGCACTGCCTTACCCCGTGAGTCACACCTGAGGTTTGGATTCCCCAGGTAATGGGTGTGGAGCACAGAGCAGAGCAGCACACTGCCAGCTTCCTGGTCACGTTTTCCTAATCCCTCACCCTGCCCAAAGTCTGGATGGAGCAGATTTATCCCTGCTTGGAGGGAATAGCTGCACTGAGAGATCACCCATCAGAGGGAATAGGGTGGGGAGCAGTGGGTGGTCTCCAGCACACCCCAACCTCACACAGACCCTGCCCAAGAGGCTGTGGGAGGGTGTTGTTGCAGATAATGGGGCTGACCTGCACTCCCTGTGTCAGGATACACGTCAGCTTTAGTGTAAGGTGTGAACTGGATCACCTGCCCTGACAGGATTCCTTGGAGGTGTCAGCTCCCTGGTACTCTGACATGGAAGGAGTCGGAGGTCCTGCCTGGCAGGAGGTGCAGGAGGAGGGGCTGTGTTGTCAGATTTTGGTTCCCTGTGGATGTTAAAGCCCTGGTTTGTGACCTGCAGGCTTCTCTTGCAGCTGAGGCCTGCAGCACCACCGAGGATGGGGATGAGCCCCTGCACTGCCCCACAGGGTACGAGTGCCACATCATCAACCCGGGCAACACGGCCGAGGGCATCCCAAACAGGGGCCAGTGCATCAAACTCCGTGGAAACCCAGGTCAGTGGGCTGGAAATCTCCCTCCCTCTTCTCAGTGCACACTGATGTTTGCGTGACAGAACAAGAAAAGAAGGGACCAGGACACCAGTGTCCTCTGGCATTGTGTGAGCAGAGCAAGTAGTGATCTGCATGTGCCGTTACTACACAGTACAAAAAATAGAAATATTTATATATTTAAGTCTTAAATATGAGTTTCAAATTGCAGTTTTGACTTTGATTTTGCTTTCTGCATCCAAAATGCAAGTGGCCAGCAGTTCCCACTCCTGTGGCAAGTGGGTTGTGTCCACATAGCTTAACAATCTAAATAGTTTTATAAGAGTTTATAGCAGCCCACACTACTCCAGCTACAGAGACCTTTTACTGTCCTCATTGGGAGGTTATTATTTCCATATCTACAACTTCTCTGTGCTGTGTACAAAAGGCCAGAGTTTAACACACATTTTCATTGTGTTCCTTCTTTTTCAGATGGGCACAACCTGAGGCATAAGTATTACAAGGAATATTTTGGTAAGCTGCTGGCATGAAGTGTTTGTTATTATAAAGCTTTATAGTTCTTGCAATGCTTACAAGGAATCTGGTATTTATGAAATGAAGGTTTGTACATAGCAAAAAGAGATTCTTTAGCCTCAACTTTCTATGTCTTTGTCAGAAGATCTTATTTTAAGATCTGCAGAGACCAAGGTGTGGATTCTGGCGAATCAGAATCTCCAGCTGTGATAGGAGGTGTTAAATGGTGTGGCCTCTTGCCAGGGCTTCTCACCCAGAGGGTGGGAAACACACAGTCCAATAAGCTTTTGTTATTTTTAAGTATATTTTCAGAGCTTTGCTCGTGGCCCGGGACTCTGTGTGGCTGAACACAGAACTCTTGTCAAAAACAAGGTCTTTAGCCACTGTCCTGTATTGTGGTATGTGATAAGACATGAGTGGAGCCCAGTGAATCAGTCCTTTGGTGTTACCTGCAGCCATAAAGGGTGCCAGGTCCCTCTTACAAATCGATAGATCTGTGTCTCAAAGGAAGCAGGAGCATCTTCCAGATGATCTCTTTCCTCGTGGCTTCCAAGCTCCTGTTTTCTGCTAACTCTTGGATCTAGAGGGGGGACAGTCACATCAGATTGGAAGTGACAGTCAGGTATAACTACAGAACACCTTTGATATGATAAGATTTACAAACAGCCACATTTGGCCAGTTTGGCTGATAAAACTAGGAAAGGATTTCCCTTCCTCTATTCCAGTGTGGGCAGTCACAGCTCTCCAAGAGAACTGCTAAATAATGAGAACTGTACTGCTGAGAGGACCTTGAGGAAACATTTGACACAGCCTAACATAAAATCTTATTTTGCTGGTATTTCCTTTGCAGGGAGCAATTCCAACAATGTGGTTGGCTATGTGAAAAACCAGCAGAAGCATTTGGGCTAATCCAAGGTGTGCCTGGGTAAGTGTCCTGTGAATAAAGGGGGAGCTGGGTGGAAATAGTTGGTGCTTGGTATGAAATTATTTAAAGAAATGGTTGTTTGAAGGTGAAATCACCTCTCATCAAAACGCTGGTATAAGTTTAACACCTTAAAACTCTGTACAGGTACATATCTCAGCTCTAAGAAACATTCTCATTTCACAAGATGCACCCCATTTCTTTGAAGAGCTTTTGCCTTGTGGGTGTTCAGAGGATGGAGAGAGCATGAAAAATAAATGCTGCAAAATGTGGGCCTTAAGACTTTAAACTTTCTGTTTAAGGGCTTCTTCTAATGCAGGTGTAACTACTCCTGCAAGACAAATCAAAAAGCTGTTTATTCTGGACTGACTCCAGAAAGGGTCAGTCTTTTAAATACTTCAGCACATGGGTGATTTTGAGGGGTAGTTTTATGAGTGTGAACGGTTGTGACGAGCAGTGTGACCCACTCATGTGAGTAAAGGTACATTTACGTGACCAGAGCCAAGCCAGCAGCAAAAGCTCCAACCATCTTATCAGGGTTGAATTTGGCAAGACTGAAAATACTTATTATACCAAAGGTTCTCCCTCAAGACACTTTTCTAAACACTTTCAGCTTCACTTTAAAACTAACTTGAGCTTAACTGGGAGTTATGAAAACAAAGCAGCCCAGTGTGTCCCTCTGTACCCACGTCAGGCTGGCTGTTAAGATTACTCAGCTACTTAAGGACAAGTTTTGTGCAAACATCCCAGGATGGATAAATATTTTAATTCCTCTTTTTTTGTTGTTTGTTTGACTTTCACCCAGCTGGACCCTTCTGTCAAGGAATGCTTTACCCAGCAGTTTTCTATTTCGGAAGAACAGCTCCGGTCCCAAATCTCCACGAGCACATCTGCCCATCACTGATAAAAGACTCCAAGGAACAGGATGAGTCTAAATTTTAACCTATTAGGAGAGGGAGAAATTTGACCCCCTGAAGGAAACCACACTGTTTATCAGCTGCCCTTCTACAAATGGAATGCAAATGCCTCCAAGGGATCCCTGTAAGCCACAGTGCCATTGCCAGGCTGCTGGCACAGAGCTTGCCCTTTATGTGCTCCTTTTGTCCCCAGTTCAGATTTCATGGCCATGAACAAAACTCAATTTTAAAACAATGAAGTGACATCAGATTTTTACCCAAGTGTCATATCTAAGTTGCATTAAAATAGGTAAGACTAAAGAGGCTCTCTGGATCAAATCCAGTGCCTGCCTGTCTTCAACAACTACTTTAAATAAGCTTTTCTACAAGCTTAAAATTCAGAGAAATCTGCAAGTTTCTTCTTTTCCTATTTATATCTAGGTTTTACCAGGTTTGACATCCACTCTACAAGCCTAAACCTGAAGTCTTAAGAATTTGAGGAAGTCTGAGCCAGGAGCAAAAACAGTTTTATAATTTTTTTTTACGTTACCTTCCTTCTCAGTCTGGTAAGCTGCATATCAGGATCTAATAATGGAACAGGTTTCTTTCTACAATATCTAAGCAGCCACATGCATGTGCCAGGCTTTGTAAATTCCTGGTTTTAGCCAGCACAGATAATACTCACAAAATCTGTGGTTCTGTACCTGCAAAACCTCAGCAGAAGGGCTGAAGTCTGGATTATTTGTTGAATGCACTAGAAAAGCGAATTCAGGATAAATTCGTGTGATGAAAAGGATTGTCTGGCAGATGGGCCACTGCTCCTTAGAAGTCCTGTACCTTTATGTTGACTTCCACAAATCCTTAAGATCAAGTTATTTGCATTTGGGCCTCACAGCTTCTTTTAGCTGTTTAGCCCTACAAAATGGAAAACACATTTTGTATTGACATTTTCCTGTTCTGTGGCAGTTCTAAAGGGACATTTGCATTTATTGTGACAAATCTGCCAGAATTGCTCGGCAGAAGAAACCACGTTTACTCCCTGGTTTATTTACATGTCCACATCTGCGTGCATGAAATTAGCATTTTAATTTGCAGAGTAGTAGCAGTGTATATAAATGCCCAAATCACAAATGCAAGGGCCTGCTTCCACTCAGAAAATACAGGAGGTTTTTTTCCTACCCACAAAGTAGTTTAAGCCAAAGCCAAGACGCCTATAAAACACTTTGCATGTAACATTTGCAGCTGGAGAGATGGAAGATGCCAAACTGCTCTTCTGTTTCCTATCATAAACAGGCACAGCCCTCTGTGCTTTACAGAGCACAGGAACAGCTGAAGGGCTCCACACTTTCCTAAATATCCTCAGTTGTTGATCTCCATTCACTCCTTTGAGCTTTTTTTTTTGAGGTGTTAGATGTGAAATGCAACACAGTATTCAGACAGAGGTATTTCTAGAATTTTATCATATACAACTTCATGTATATCTTAATTCCTGCTCAAAGAGAGCAGTCACAGAACTATAGAATTATGGAATGGTTTGGTTGAGAGGGAGCTTAACTAACTTTCATTTAGTTCCATCCCCCTGCTGTGGACAGCGATGCCACCCACTCTATCAGGTTGCTCAGGGTCCCATCCACATTTTACAGTTCCAATCCCAATTTAGACCAGAAACTTGTTATTTATCTTACTGCAGCCTTGCTCCTCAGTGTTGCTCAGTGAAATGGATTGATTTTTTCAGCATTTTTTCAGAAAAAAAATCAAATTTTGACTAAAAGGGCAGAGCCCTTCAGTGATCACTGCTAAGCCCCAAAGAGTAAATACCAAAATGTTCTATTTTAAGCTAAAAAAAAATCAGTGCCTAAAACCTTGTGAGGATCTAATTGAAAAAAACTTCTGTTGAGCATTAACAAATTTCAAAGATTAAAACTTCAAATCTCAACCTAATCTTTCAAAGCAGCCAAAAAAATATGCTTAATTTGAGTGGACACAGTCAACTTAAGTGTCTGCATTTTTTGGAGCTGCAGAAGCTCATACCTGACCACCTGAGTGAGACAGTGCAGGTATTTTCTGCTTGCAAAAGGAATTTTTAAAAAAGAAAATTGACAAATCAATAATTTTTTAGTGAATTTCTGTTTACTGGGTGTTATCAAAGCCGTCACCCTTCCTCATGGTGCTACAATACTCGGGGGTTTTTTTCATGTTGATTCAAGTTATTAAGTGTCAAACTCAGCAACAAAAGCCACAGAAGAGTTTTGTCCAAGTGCTGTGTTTTCAACACCGACATCCATCACACATTGAAATGAAAACACAGACCAAGTGGGTTGTCCTCAGCTTGTCTTCTCTCCAAAGACAAATGTTTTAACAGCAGCTAAATCAGTCTGGTGCAGCACAGTAGGAAATCACTGTTGTAGGTTGGTTTTAACGTTTCCATGTACACTTTACAGCATGTTTGGTGCTATGACAAACTCCCCAGGTGTCACTGTGTGCTAGCAATGCCCGTGGCTCCCCTGATCCTCGAGGATCTGGGCAGCCCCAGGCAGCCCCTCCCTGGTTTGTGTCCCTGGTGCTCAGACCTGTCCAGGCTCTGCCGCTTCGGTGCTCAATAAAAAGTGACCAGCCTATTTTTCAACCCTGCCTGGCTTCACTTGTGTCTTCCTGGCATACACTGAGCTTCAAATTATGAAAAAATGGACAATTTATATTTTAGTTGTTGGACGAGGCTCAGATAACAGAGATGCAAGGAGACAAAAGTCATTTTGTCCACTGGAAGGGAGGGGACAGGCTTTCAAAGCACACCTACCACCCCTGTCCCCTCTCAGAGGGGCCACCTTTGTGGGTCAGACACTCAGCTCTTGTCATCTGCATGCCTACTGCCCAAAGAGGAGCTGATGGACAAGGCTGTGAAGAGGCTGGAGATGATGCTCCAAGGAGAAGGTGACCCTTTTGTCTGTCCTTGTTGGTTCAGTGCTGTTGGTCGCTGCTGGCTGGGTCTCAGCTGCCAGCTCAGGTGGTTTGGGCCACACAAGCAGCTCCTCAGGCAGCTTTGCAGGAGGCCAGGGCTTGCTGGAAGGGTGGAAAAGCAAACCCAGCTGAAGGAGGGCAATGCTGGTAGAGGAGAGAGGTTGGGCTGCTGAGCTCTGCATTTCCAAGGAGCAGGCAAGACTCCACCATCCCACCTGCTCCACCCACATCGGTCTTGCTTAACCTGCTTGTCAGGAGTGGGCAGGAGTCCTTCTGCGCTGCCTCCCTTCTGCCCTGAAACCCTGTCAGGGAGAGAAACTGCCTGTAATTTAGCCATGGTGGGGATAAGAGGGTGTCAGTGCTTTGGAAAGGTGTTCAGGGGGAGATTGAGAGGATCCCAGCCAGCACTAGTTGTCAGGATACCTCTTCACTCTGTCAGGGAAGCTGGGATCAATCGTATTTTTCATGGCAGTGCTCACGGAGACTGTTTGGAAGGGGAGTGTGACATGGACCAAATACCTCGACTTTCAAGAAAAGGATCTCTTTGGTGAACACCACAAAATCATGTTTTAATTTCCCCTTGTTTCCCTGTCAATGCAATCAAACAGTTCCTGTTGCTGTAGCTGGGTAATGGTCTTTGTGAAAAAACACAGTGTGACCTAAGGCAGCATCTGCAGCTGACACTGAAGTGCTGTCCATGCATCCAAGAAACCAACAACTGGAATCAACAGAAGGATCAACATAACAGATCCTCAAGAAGTCTGGAATTATAACCATAATAATCAGAATAATACAAAAAATTGCTCTATATCTGACTGCCTGGTTTAGGGCTCCATGAAGCTCTGTGGTGAAGGAGTGTTCTGGTTACCTTCAGGAAGCTGTTCCATGGTTTGATGAGCAGTGAAGAAGCCCACGAGGTGAAGAAAACCTGTAAAAGAGTCTTTGGAGACTTGTGTGACACAGCAGGGATTTGTTCATGCAGGGGGCTATTTTCTTCTCCCACCTCACACTGCCTACACAGGCTGGATTCCTCTCTGGAGTTTGGGTCAGGTGAGCCTTGGTTGTCTGTCTGTGGCAAAAGGATTTGCAGCATCATTTAGGATCCTTTAAAGGTACACAATAAAACTCACTTTTTGCTGGTGAGTCAGCAGGGGTAAATCCTATTTCTCCCGATTATTTTCTCCTTCTTGTTACCTTTCTACACAAACAAAACAGCAAGAACCATGAGAGAAGCCCTACAAAACAAAAAAGACCTTTAGAGCATGTCCCAGATGGAGATGTGGATGGTGGGGCTCATTTCACCCAGTCAGAGCCACCCACCAGGTGAGTGTCCCGATTTAAGCAGTGGGGACGGTGTAAAAAGAAACCAAGAGCTTTAATTAAATTCTTCCTTCCTCATTCCATACCTCAGGACACCTAAGGATTTCACTCAGCCTTTATCAGTAGCACTGACAAGATGGAAAGGAACCACGGCCCAAAACTCTGTTCTTTGCATTTATAACCAGGAGCAGGGGATGTTCTGCTCAGGGACCTGGGAAAATCCCAACCTGAAAGTGAAGTATTTAGATTTTTTGGTAGCTGCAAACTCAATTCTACCCATGCAGCAGAGGTTTTTTCCCCTCAAGGTGGCACAAGAGGAACAAGAGTGTGACAAGCCCTTGTTCAGCCAGGGAAGCAAACAAACAAACTGGGAGTTTTGAACTGGAAGCAGCACCCTGACATCACAAGCAGCATCCTTTTGGTCTCAGGGAATATCAGAGCACAGCTCCTTTGCTGTGTGTGTCTTCATAATAGATTTTTTCTATTTAAAAGGAAAAAAAAAAACAAACAAAAAGGTTTCCCAAATAGGATGTGGAACTTTATTATCCAATTAAATGGGAACTACTATAAGGGCATTGTCATTGGGTTGTGTGTTGTGCTTTTATAGTGTGAAAATGAGGTCTCATACCAGAGTGAAGAAACACAACTTGTATAACTGTTGTTTTCTTTACATTATAGTCATGATTCAGTTTATTCCCAGCGTTTTCTGAGCCATGACATAGCAAAATGCATGAATTTTTCATCAGATTTCCTAACAGGCAGAAAAAACAAAAGCAGCAAGAAAATGACACTTGAGTCCATTCAGCAATTTCACCAACTGGCAAACAGCAAGAGCAACATTTTCTTTCTGCATTTATTCCATTTCCCTGGTGCTGAAATGGAATTTCACGTTAGAGAACCGAAGCAACATAAAGATGACAGAGAGGACCACGTTCCTGAGCCCAAAAAGTGCTGTTCCTCCCAAGCTGCCACTCTGATGTGTAACAAAGCACCCTGCACTGGTGATTGTGGTGCATTAGGATGCTCATCAACTCATTTTTCTCCTTTTCCATGCCCTGCTTGTTTTGGGATTTCTGTTATACCACTCACTGCGTCCCTAACCCAGGATGTGGCGCCTTGGCTGTGTCCACATTATGTGGGTTCTGGATTTTGTGCTTGTGTCCATAAGCAGCCACTTTTTTGCCAAGGAGATGAAGTTGAATAAGGAAAGCACCAGGCTGATGCTCAGCTAGCAGCAGTGTCAGCAGCACTTGGCTAAGGAGAGCCACGCTGGGGCTACCCAGGCCACGGGCTCACCATGCACAGCAGAGTCCCAGGATGTCCAGGCTCCTCGTGGGCAGCAGCTTCAGGGATGATGGGTGAGGATTTGGGATGAGAAAAACAAGAATAAAACCAAAGACAACGGGTTTTTTCTACCTGCTTATAAAGGGGGGAGATGTTTTTCACCTCTTTTCTCGCAGAAACACGAGGATTTGGAGTGATCCAAAGCTGTGGCTGCTGCAAATGCACTCGGATGAGCAGGAGAAGGTGTTCCCTGGCAGACAGTGCTGCTGTGCCTTGTCAGGAGCAAAGCAGGGCCAGCTGGCCATGCTCCAGACCCTTGGAACAGCTGCAGAAGGGGGGGATCAGTGTGAAAGCATAAATGAGCCCAGAGGGGTCTCACCTCCTAATTCCCTTACATTTCCATAATATCCAAATCCCTGTGTACCACTGGGCTGCTCCAAGTCCCAGCTAAGCACCTTACCTAAGTCCTGGGCAGGGCCTGGATGTGAGATTCCCAAAAATCAGAGCCCAGCATTGTCCCTGGATGCTTTCCCATGGGAAGGAAGGCTGCTGAGACGATGCAGGAACTTCCTTCATCTGCCTGACGCATCCAGCTCGGATCCTTACGAAAGCGTTGCTCAATAGGGAGCCGAGGGTGTTGGGAAGCACCAGCTGTGTTTTCCGAGAACAGGGCTCTTTGCAGGGTTTCCCAATCCCTTTGTTTTCTCCTCAGTCTGGGAAGAAGCCCCTCCCTCCACAGGGGGTGCTCTCTGCAGCTTCATCGGTGCCAGGGGAGTGTCCCACGGGGCTCATCGGTTTTTGCTGGAGCTGGGAGATGCAAATAAGCAACGCTGAAGTTCTCCAGGGGAAAACACGGGTTTGGTGGAATTTGGGCAGGTTTTGGGTACCGTGGGCTGTCACACAGGTGAGAGTCTGGGGTCTTGGTCTCATCAAGGTCCAGGTGTCACCACCTTCTCCAGAGCTGTGAAGTCTTGATCTCCTTGGAGAAAACTATTCTCCTGCAGGAAACTGCACATCTATTTTTCTCCTGCTGGGAATGACATCTATTCCCTTGATACAGTTTTTACTGTCAAAGGAGTATCTTAATCTCACAGTTTACATCTCAGAGACAGTTTAAGTGTAAGTGAATCCCACAGTCATGATGTCTGGGGGAGGATGTAGTTCTCGTGGTACCAACCAGAGCATGATGACTCCTGACAGGCAGCCGTAAATCTTTGGAAGTGATGTAACTGGTGAACTTTATCAATCATGGAATGATAGAACAATAGACTATCCTGAGTTGGAAGGAACACATAGGAATCATCAAAGTCCAGCTCCTGACACTGAAGTCCAACTTTAGCTGCATGTTGTGATCTACCATGAAAGCACAAATAAATGATCATCACAAATTCCCACATCACGCATTCATGCCCTGTCCCTGATGCAAATACTTATAGACACCGGCCTTCTGCTGACTGGAGCGTTTCCTAAGGAGGATTACCCCAGCCTGGAAGTTTACAAACAGGCCGGGCAGTGTGTGTAACCTGTTCTGCCTCTGCACGCAGCAGCCTTGCCAAAACACCTTCCCTATCTGCTGCTCGGGATGTGGCACCGCCGACGCTCCTCCCGCAACAATCTTCCAGAGGGCGGAGGAAAACCTCAACCTGCTCTTCAGGTGCTGTCACACACACACACGCATCGAGTTCACCCGTGTCCCAGGCACAGCCAGGCTGCCCCAGCAGGGTTTTACGGGCAGCACCCTGCCCGTGGCTCCGAGGGTGTGCAGCCTCTCCCGGCACCGCCGGCCGAAGGCGTGACTTGGCGGCAGGTAAAGGTGCCTCTCCCTGCCCCTAACCCCAGCCCTGAGCTCGCAGGGGAATTGGAGCCAGCGCTTCCAGCAGCCCCATCCCGGTGGCCCTGGGGCACTTGCCACCGCGGCGCAGAGAAGATGGGAGAAGGGGTTTTCACCAGACTCTTCCAGAAAAGGTCGTTTCTCCGCTTCGTGCAGAAGTATCAGCCCCTTGGAAGCGGCGAGCCGGAAGAGGAGGTGAGGGTTGGCTGTGCCTCTTGCCTGGACCTGCCGAAATAGTTGGTGTAATTGGGGTTAATTTTGGCTACTTTGTCTGCTTCGTCCCACCGGTAACTCGATATTGCTGCCGCTGCGCTCTTCCCTCTCTGAGCAGCCGAGTCACTCCCTGTGCGAGGAGATTAATGTTGTTTACCAGGCAGTGGGGAGCAATGGGGAGCCTTGTTTCTATGCAATACTCCCAGGACATAAAGTTCAGTCCTGAGTCCTGCCCAGGAACGTTGTTCTCTGCACTGAGGAGGCTCAAAATTAAGGAAACGTGTGGGAGAGCACACGCTGTGTGGCCGTGGGTGCTGTGTGAGCTCTGGAGGGTGGGCACAACGTGCCAACACTGCCTCAGCAGAGGGGAAATGAAGAGCATAACCCTGTTCCCAGGGGTCCCCTCTGCCCCAGCACTGGTCAGTAGTGGAGCAGCTGTGACCCCTTGGGCTGTGACCCTCTGTGCTGTTGCTGCAGTCAATGCTGGTAACGAGTGGCCAAGAACCGCTTTGGCTCAGACCTGCAGAATCCACTTGGAAGTGGTGCTTTCTTTTCCTCCAGAAATGCTGGTGTAGATCACTGATGTGCCCTCCCCGCTCTCACAACCTCTCCTGGGTGCAGATGGACCAAAAAGTGGCCAGTGGTGGTTGGGTGCACACGTTTGCTGTTCTCCTCGATTTTCATCACAAAATTTTTGGGTCTGGGATTATGTGATTATTTGCTCAGCACAGGGTTTTCCATAGCCCAAGCCCTATTTATTTTCCCCACATCACAAACTGGTTGGGTGCTCTCTCATGTGAACCCTGTTTGTCCAATTCTTTTAGCACATGGCATTAAGCCCTTACTCCCATCCCAGCAAGCACCATCCACACACATGCAGATATTCCTGTATTTTTCCTTACAGTCTGACTGAGGCCTTTTCTCAGATGACATTTCAGCTAATCCCCTGCTCTCTTCTGAGTCTTGTCTGTCCAGTGTGGGGGTTGGTGAGTTTTACAGGGAGAAAAAAATAAGACATTGAACAATTCAATAAGACAATTGAACTCTTACCCTGTACACCACAGAGTGGGGTGGGAGATACTGCTCTACATTGCTCACACAGATCCCCAAATCCCAGGAAAAGAGGATCTTGATGAGGTCACAGAGAATATCTTTACCCTGGCTTGATGGGAAGCTGAGATTTCTCATCATACATAGGCAGGAGACCTCTGGCAATTAGTCTGGCTTGTCCTTTGGCTGCACCATTTCTGCCGTGCAGAATAAATAACAGCATGCATTTACTTCCAAACCTTGAATTTTAGCTCTGGTCTGTGCATACCAGGACAGGGAGACAACCTGAGTTTTGGTACAGGATAGGAAGTAGGCAGCAGTGTGAAATGAAGCCCCAGTGCTGGTCACTGTGAGGTGATGGTCAGTTCGGGGGCTCTGGGGATGGTGTCAGCCGGGGATGGCAGGACACTCACCCTGCACATCAAAACATAAGAACAGCCTTTGTTGAGACTTTGTTGTATGTGGTTCCATCTCCATTTCTGCAGTGCCTCGTTCAGAGTCAGGGACATTTTCATGGGGACAATTTGCAGTTTACAAGAACTGTGTGTCTTCCTGCAGAAATCCAAAGAACAACCAAAGATTTTTCTTCTGAGCATCCCAATGTGTGTGTGTTTATGTGTGCACATGCACAATCACAACTACCTGTGTGTGCACATGTGTGTGAAGGTGAGAGAAAAGCCTGTTCACTGTTTCTTTACATCACTTCCCTCTGACTGTGTACCAGGGTCATGCCTGTAGCCCCAGTGAGTCTGGGGAGTACAATCCCTGCTTCAGAAGGAGCTGCCTCCTACCCCAGGCACGTCTTGTAGTAGATTTTAATGCAATAAGATCTTCTTCAGAGTTTCTTTAGATCTGCCAGGACTTTTCCTTTGCAGCTGTTTTGTTTCTCCTCACCCTTTTGATCCTTTCCCCCACAACACCTGATCCACTCAGGATTCATTAGCCATGAGATGGAGTAGAGCTACTTCCCAGCCCTGTCCTACCTTCAGAACTAAATTAGTATCTCAGTTTGTGTAGAGTTTTTTTTCCAGTCCTGGTTTCAGACCAGGGAACATTTATCTCCAGGAGACTTTCACAGGCTCTGTATCCTCCTGGATATGCAGAGCATCCTTATCAGAACAGTTTTATTATCATACAGGTACATTTTTTTTTTGTATGCCCTAAATTAAACTGAACAGTGCAGCTTTTCTTTCAGGTGAGGAAAAGAAGACCATGGGTTTGCCTCTCAACAGTGTGTGTAACACCCTTACACACATGTGGTGCTTTCAGTCTCTTAGAGGTGTCAAGCCCAATTCCTCATGATTGAAAAGTTTCCAGCAGGCAAGGAGTTAAATCCTTCTCTCCAGCTCCCACAGGTTTTTGAGCTGAGGACTACAGACCCTCCCTCCCAAGAGACCTTATATAGGAAGTTGCCTTAAACTCCTGGATTTTGGTTTTCTTTTTAACCTGAGTGGGACTGGCTTGGGTGAGTGAGGAGGTTCCTTGACTGGGACCAGTGTTGTCTATGGAGCTGCAGCAATTGTGTTTTCCTGCAGGGATGGAAATGCTTCTTTCAGCTCAAGGGACTTTGCTTTACATTAAAGGGAGATGGAAGATTTTATTTGATGCATTTTTTATTAAAGTGCCTGAGGTTGGGCACTGCCCACCCATCCTGAGTCAGCCCCAGTACCCCTGGGGCCAACTTAAAATCCAGGGAATAGTTTGAAATCAGCTTTTCTGCAAAACCCT
This sequence comes from Pachyramphus minor, assembly GCA_013397135.1. Taxonomy (NCBI): domain Eukaryota; kingdom Metazoa; phylum Chordata; class Aves; order Passeriformes; family Tyrannidae; genus Pachyramphus; species Pachyramphus minor. The sequence continues at coordinate 410,697 of VYXB01009650.1, forward strand.
TGGCTTTTTGAACAACCAAAGGGACTATTTTGAGGTTTATATCTGCAACCAGATGCTTTGTTTCATGTCAAAAATATTGGAATTCTGGGATAGACATTTAACAGGGGAGTGAGAAACTCTGTGTGAGAGGAGCTGAAACCATGGTGGTGGATGGGAAAGGGCTGGGAGCTTGGATAGGGAGGCCCAGCAAGGCAGTCCCTCCTTTACAGGGCTGAGGGTTGCTCTGGGTTGGATTCTGAATTGTTCCTGTACCCCTGAGACAGAGGGGTTTTGCCTGCTGTGTCCACAAAAAAAAACAGGCATGTAAAGGGCTTTGGAGGACATGGTTTGATTTATTTATTGCATCCTCGGTAAAGATAAAGTTTATGCTTTAAGGATAAATGTAAAGGGCTTCTTGTAGACTAAATAACCCAGCCCACTCTGGATTACAGTACATTAACTGGTCCAAAGCAATTTCAGACTCAGGAAAAGAATTATGCAAAGTCTCAGTAAAGGCAGAGGTGGGGGAAAATCCCAAGAACTGATCTTTTGGGCTATTTGCCAGAGTACACAAAAAGGGCTGTGTGCTCTGCAGAAAGCCCTATGCTCTCTTCTTCCCACATGGGCTGCTCAGTGTGACAATTGATGGATTGTTTCGGGATGAGGGATGTGCAGGTACCTCCAAGGTGGCTCCTGGCCCCCACCAGCTGCTCTTTACAGCCTCCAGTATTTCCTGATCTTGCAAAGCAATAGATATACTGATAATTAGCTTTTTGTTACTTCTTCCTGCCCTGCTGCGTGGAGTTGTGCACTCTTGTGCCTAAAGGATAAAGGTTATAAAAGTAAATGGATAATGTGAATAACCCACATCTGCTTTGCAATGCAAATAGAAAAGCAAGTGATGCTCCAAGAGAGGTTTGGTTACGAAGAGGTTTGCTCAGGACACTGCCTGGTGCCCAGCATCCATGGCATGGGATGTGAAAAGGGGCTCTGCATTGGCAGAATGTTGCAGAGGAGGAGGGAGATGGGCCCCCACTGCTGCATTCCCAACCTGTGCATCACTGGGGCTGTTCATCTGGTGGGAAAATCGCAGAACTCATCCCAAAAAAGCTGTTCCTTTCCCCACAGCCCCCTGGCAGTCAGGAGAAGGGAGCTGTCAACATTTTGAATGAAACCACAGACAGTTTGGGCACATCTTTTGTCATGTGTTTCCTCCACACCTTTTTGAAGGTAAATATTAGTGATAAAGCTGGGCCCTGATTGCCCTGTTGGCTCTGGGGACTGCAGGCATGTCATCCTCATGCTCAGGTCTCTTCCTGCCTTCCAGCTGCTTTTATTAAAATTTAAACTCCTTCAAGGCAAGTCTATACCTTGATACCTGAGTGTGTCACCTGCAGCACAGAGGAGCCTGTAGAAGCCACTTTAATTAGGATGGTAATGAATGCAGGGATGTATCTATCTGTGACAGCCCTGGGTTTTCTTCCCACCAAGTCCTTCCATCTCCTTAGATACATGAATGGTTCTCAGGCTTGCAGTGTCTGGGTGTCAACAAAGTTGCAGGGGACTGATGAATTTGCACAACCAGAACACACAAATAAGGATATAAATCATCAGTGTTAAACATGGAAGGACTTTTTTTTTTTTTTTTTTTTCCCCTTCTAGGGCTGTTTGTTAAGGAGATGTTGAAATAAGAGTGATGTCCAGTGCTAGTATGGCTCAAAAAAGGGGACCAATATTGCAGCTTCTCTGGGCAAAGTGGGATCACCAGCATGAGGGAATCATGAGAGCAGGAAAATCCTTGGAGATCTTGGCCAGTTGCTGGGGTCTGGGGGAGGAAGGGTGCTCTTGGGGCAAAATGGCTTTTAAATGAACCCTCCCCAGTCCAGGGGGTCAGAGCAGACTCCTGTGCTTTTCTGCTGGGAGCAGGTGGGTATCCCACGTGTTGGCAGCTGAGCTGTGGGTCAGGACACGGCCATAAAAAGGGGGCTGCAACAGATGGATGTGGCCAAAGCCTTTTCAAGGAGCAGGGTTTAGAGACTCTCCTTGCTCACCTGCTATGATCTCTCCAGAAATCACAAGACCGAAACCAATTCCATGTCCCAGTGGGAGTGAACAGCCAAGGAGGTTTTTCTGCATTTATCTTACATTGCAAAGCACTGGATGTTCCTAGAAAGCTCCTGAATATTCAGGAGGACTATTTACCCAAAGACTGCTGCAGGCAGCCCTGAAATCCTCCAAGCCTTGCTCAGCTGCAGATGAGCCAGACCTGGATGCATCCCACAGCAAACACCCCTGGATGCTGGCAGCAGGGAGAGGTAATAAATTCCTCCCAGGGCTGAGCACCACAATCCCTGGGGATGCCTTTCTTAATTAACACACACTCTGGTGCTTCATGAATGAAGGTAACTAGGAACAGAATCTCTGTCCCTTGGGAAGGGTGAGATTTCTCCCTCTCTGTACATACTCTGCAGTAGTGGTGGCACCACTTCTGTCATGGGCCTGGCTGAGATTTCAGGGAATGCTGCTGCTTTGGAAAGTGCATTTTTGATAAGAAAATGAGGGATCTTGAAAGGAAAGAAAGATTGGGGTGCTGAGACCTTGGGCTGCCTGGATGGAGCAAGAAGACTTATCCTTCTTGGAAGCATTTGCGTAGTCAGTGGTGGAGCAAAACAGCCCTGCATTTGGAAGAGGAGATTTCGCTCTATCTGCTGGCTCAGAGATTTTCCTAGCTCACATTTTCAGTTCTTTTATTATGTCTTTAGCAAGGGGAAAGGGGTTTTTCCTTACTCTGAGTGCTGAGTATGCCGTGGGCTTGTGAGACGCTGGGATGGAAAAATGCCCCTCTGGGACAGGACACCTCAAATATCCTGGCACACTTTTCTCCTCAGCAGCTATTCAGCTCCTGATGGCCTTTTTTCCACTACAAGAACGTGCACCTGGCTTTGAGGCTGTAATCAGGGTTAATTAGCGGATGGTATAAAGCTGTGATTTGGGAAGTGTTGTAGCTAATTGAAGCTGCACAACTAGCAAGGTGAGGGAAGGGAGTGGGATCAAGGGAAGAAGCAAAGAGGTGCTGAAATGCTTTCATCTGCTCTGCTCTCACCTAACGATTGCTTTATCTTGTTTTCTCAGCCCCGTGAGGAGTGTGAGCTGAAAATAATTGAGCAGGAGAAGGAGGTGACAGTTGTGCCCCCGAAAGATGCCTGTAAATGCCACAAGGAAGACTTGGCAAGAGCTCTGAACGTAAGGATTTGTGCAGGTCTTTGCCAACATGGGATGCAGATGGTGGGATCTGCCTGTGGGAAGGGGCTGAGCAGCAAAATCTGTCTTTAAGTCTCATGCAAACTCCTGGAGTGCCCAATTCCTCTGCATTTACATGGGGGGAATCCTTGCCCTGGATGGGCTCGAGGGTCAGCTTTGGGAATTTGGACATGGTTTGTGTTGGGGAAGGGTTTCACTGAAGTGAACTGCTGTGTGGGTGAAAGAATTCCCTTGTCCAGCCTGGAAAACAGAGCCCTGGCAGGGGCTGAGGCTGAGGAGGGGCCCCAGCACAGGCTGCATGGCTCAGACACTGGGATTCAGGGAGGAAACAGCCAGGGAAAGTTATAATGCTTGGCTATATTGTGGTTTCTGACCTCAGTGTTTTTTTTAAAATCCAGGCAAAATAGCTCTTATCCCTTCTGCTTTTGTTCTCTTTGAGTGTTGTCAGAGTATTTTTATTTTACTTTTTTCCTTTAAGTATACACTGAAACCAGAAATCGATTCTTTCTTTCACAGTTTTGTTTTTCTAATTTATCTCCTATAGGGTTTCTCCCTTTTGGAAATACATTTTTTTTATTATTAACTTGTGCTTACTTTAAGGTTTTCTCTAATGGTTGATCGTAAAGTTTTATACTTCAACAAAAACAAATAACTGAGCAGAAAATGAGTGGGCAGATTTAAATTTTTGTGGGGAACTGAGCCACGAACATCTTGCCTAGTCTGTTTAAAGGGGTTTGACATAACCTTGCCTGAATAAGTTTTCCATAACAATATATAATATTTGGGTTGGGTTTGTGGTTTTTTTCCCTCTAGGTTGATTTACAGACTGGACTGTCTGAGTTTTCCGTGCTCCAGCGCAGGGTAAAACACGGCTGGAATGAATTTTCAGTAGAGAAAAAGGAGACGATATGGAAGAAATATCTGGACCAGGTAAGGGATTTTCTGCACAGATTCTCATTTCCTGGCAAAGTTCCCTGGCTGAGAGTGTCTCTGCATTGAACTACCCAGAATTTCTACTTCCAGAGGTTCAGCCTTGGACCAGGCTGTGCCCTGGACACAGAAACTGTCCGTTCCCTGGGAAAACCAGTGTGAGGTCCTGATGCAGAGAGTGAAGATAACATCTTCAAGCAGAAATAAACCTTTTTATCTCCACACAGCCCACAAATCAAAAGCTGTAGATCGGTTCCCTGATTGCTGGAGCACATTTATTCCCTTTAAGGCAAGTGATAAAATCATGAGAGGTTTGAGGAGAACCAGTAGTAGCTGCAAGCTGCCCTGATTTTGGCTGCTATAGTGAGGGAAAGAGCTAAACTTCCAGTGAAGGGGCAGCTGTGGAGCCCAGGGCAGTATCAGTGATACATCACTGACAGAATCATTCATAGATGGTGCCAGAAACTGTGAAGATCCATAATTTCTTTCCAGCTTCCCCAAAAAGGCAGGCAGAAGGTGATATGTGCAATCTTGTCTTCCCTCGGCTGAGTTATCCTTGAGTTTTGCTTTTATTAACCATTTCTCATAACTACTTAATGCATCTTTCACCTCTCTTTTAGAGCTTTTCACTAAACAAGAAGAGTCTGTTTTGTTTGGGTTTATTTTTTTAATTTTCAACCAGTAATTTGACTGATTTTATTTTTGCTTAGTTGAACCATGAATATTTGAATTGCTTTGAAAGACTTCATTTTTATTTCATGGTTTATCACTTTTTCCTACATAACTGATATTCTTCGAGCTCTTGGTAATCATCTCTACGTCTCTTCAAGTGAAATGGTGTTTTTCTTCTGTTCAACCTTAAAAACCAGTTTCTCTTAAAGAGGCACCAAAGGAATTCTTTGGGGCATCTCTTAGTCTGCTGCAACCTGTTGGTGTCTCTGGAGGAGCTACTGCAGCCCCACACCATTCACCCCCTGCACTTGAGCATCATCCCTCAGCAGACATTTGCTGTTTACAACTGCTATTTTTGTAAACATCCCCTTTGCCCCAGTTCTCTAAAGAGAAGTGGAGGGTTAGGGAAAAAACAATTTTTACCTTTGGTCTCAGCAAGGAATACATTTAAACCCTGGCTTTCCTACTGAGCATCCCCACACAGCTGTTACCCAAAACAGGCAGTTTATCTACTTAATTCCTTTCCAACAATTCCCATATTAGCTGCAACATTCTCAAGTAGGAGAAGGGGCCTTAAAATCCATGTTTAGAAGTGAAAAAGTGAATACCTGGCTCCCACAGCCTCAGTCCAGTGAAGAGCTGAGCTGATTAATTAAAGAAAAAATGAAAAAAAAGAAGAAAGAGGATTTTTGGTTTCAAATTCTAAAAAGACAAAAAAGTCTTTGTTTGTACTTATTGTGCATCCAAGGAGCTTTTGGAGTCAGCCCCGTGCTGTGTGTCTGCAGAGGGGAGCACTGCTTGTGCAAAGAGGGGAAAAGTAAGGAAAATTTTGGCTTGTCCTGCTGTTCCCCCAACCACCCTGTGCAGGACTGGGATTTGCAGATGCCTGGCTGCAGGTGCTGCACCCTCTGTCTGGGCAGAGCAGTGCTGCTGCACGAGCAAGGGGGGTCCCTGCAGCAAAACCCCACCCCAATCCTTCCTGTTGAGCTCTACCCCAGCTCAGCTTCAGTGGCTCCATATTTAATTTCATACTGCAACTTGTTCTTGTTTTTTTCAGTTCAAAAGCCCCCTCATCCTCCTGCTGCTGGCCTCAGCTTTGGTGAGTGTCATCACAAAGGAGTACGAGGATGCAGCGAGCATCACCATGGTAGGTGGGACCTGTCCTGCACCCCAACCCTTGGATGGTTCCCCGAGCTGGTGTGTCCACCCCTGTAACTCCTCCCTGTTCACAGGCCGTGCTCATTGTGGTCACCGTGGCCTTCATCCAGGTAGGTTGCCCAGAGCTCAATTCCATTGCCATGGCTGTTAGCAGAGAGCCCTCTCCTGTAACTCCTGGCCTTCTTCTCCTATCTCCTTTAAAAGGAATATCGCTCAGAAAAATCTCTGGAGGAACTCAACAAACTCGTGCCCCCCGAGTGCAACTGGTGAGACATTCCTGCTGCAGGGGTTTGGCAGGGATGGGGGCAAGAGGGCAGAACCACCAGGTAAAGAAAAGTCCTTCAGGGTGAAGAAAATTCCTTCAGGTTGTCGTGGACATAATGGGACCCTGGTCCTCTGGAGGGGTGGCACAGTGTGTGGGTGCAGCTGCAGGTTGTGGGAAATGGGGATGAAATAATTAAAGCAGGCACCCTATATTTCAATAAATGCTCAGAGCCAGGAAGGTCCCAGAAGTGTCCCACTCCCCACCCTGCATAAAGATCCCTGCAGCCTCCTGTGTGTCACTGATTCCCTGGGCAGGGAAAACCTCACCTGTTTATTTTTGGGGGACTTTAGAGTAGTTTTACTCCTAAAAGATTGGCACAAACCAGCACAGGAGTGGAGGTGTTGGGCTTCCTTGTTGCCTGCTTCCATACATATGTGTAGAGCACAGCAGTTCCACAGCCCCTGGAGCACCTGCAGGGTGTATCAGATCCTCCTGCCCTGAGGGCTTTGATGTTTGCTATCAGTGCCTTAAATTACAGGAAACGTTCTTCCTATTAAAGTCTCTGCAAGTCAGTTTTGTCACCGCCAACATAAATAAGCGTTGAGGCTCAGGGAAGCCTGGCCCTGCCAAAGAGGTGTGGGGTTTTCCTCTGGTCCAAAGTTCACCCTGGTTTGGAGCTTACAAACCCCACTGTTGGTTCTTTATTTATTTATGATATGACACCATAAGCATCTGACCGTTTGGAAGGCTGTACTTTGAATGCAATAGTGGAATTCCAGGGCTAATTGTAGCTTTAAAAAGCTTCCTTTTAGGCTAAAGAATCTGCATTTCATTATTTAGAGCATGAAAGCACACCCTCTTGTCACTCCTATCTATCATATAAATACTGTTTAATTTGCTTATTGCTGAAATGTAAATCATCCATAACTTGCCCATCTGTTTATGAATTAAAACTGAGTCTAAACTGAACATAATCCTCTTCTCATCATTCTGAGGATTTCATGTTCTTATTTACATTGAAATTTCTTTGGGGCAAGGCTTCTTGTTTTCCTTGCCAGTCACATTCCCAAGCCTGCAGAAGGAATAAAAACCTCACACCTTGGTTTGCTTTCTTCTTTTTCCATTTATCTGATGTAGCCTAAGGGAAGGGAAACTGCAGCATCTTCTAGCACGAGAGCTGGTGCCTGGAGATATCATCTACCTGTCTGTTGGAGACAGGGTTCCTGCAGACCTCAGGCTGATAGAGGTAAATACAGCTATGGAAGAGCCTGGCTTGGAAATTCCTTGTCCCAACCGTGCCAGACACATGTCTCCTTAATTAGGTTACAGATCTGCTGGTGGATGAATCCAGTTTTACTGGAGAAGCTGAGCCTTGCAACAAGACTGACACTGTGCTGCTGGAAGCTGGAGACATAACCACACTGAGCAATGTGGTTTTCATGGGGACCCTGGTGCAATACGGGAAGGGAAAAGTGAGTCCTGGCATCATCCATCTTTTCCTTGGCATTAGTTACAGATCCTTTCAGTGTGGGCATGGAGTGATAGCACAAGGGGGAATGACTTTGAGCTGACAGGGGGCACGTTTAGATAAGATATTAAGATTATTTACTGCGAGGGTGGTGAGGCCCTGGCACAGGTTGCCCAGAGAAGCTGTGGGTGCCTCATCCCTGGAAGTGTTCAAGGCCAGGTTGGACAGGGCTTGAATAACCTGGGCTAGTGGAAGGTGTCCCTGACCATGGCATGAGTTGAGATTTAGGGTCCCTTCCAACCCAAACCATTTGGGGATTCTATGAGTCTCTAGACTTTTTCATCTCCATCTGTCTTCCCCCCCCCCCCCCCCNCGTCTTTCCCCCCCCCCCTTTTTTTTTTCAGGGCATAGTTATTGGCACAGGTGAAAGTTCCCAGTTTGGCGAGGTGTTCAAAATGATGCGAGCAGAAGAGGTAACACAGTCTGTGTCTGTGCAAATGCTGGATGTCCTGGATGAAAGTGTGTGAGCAGGAGCAGTCCCAAGAGTTAATGCACTGGGTTCAGTTCTGTTCCTGCTACAAAATACCTGTGTGACTGAGGGACACCAAAAGTGCTGTATCTGAAAGAGAAGGTTATTAGGAGGACTTAGGCTTCTAAATCCAGACTTGTGATATGTAGCTTGTATCTAATTTCATACTCATCTAAAACTTGTGGGTTTTTCTTTTTTTTATTTCACACACATATTTTCTAGTAGGTATAAAAAATTTTAGCTTCTACACATGTCAAGATTTCACCAGTCAGTTCTCTGAACTAACACAGTTGAAGGTCTTGAAACTAATTAGCTCTTGATCCATTAACACAAGAAATCACAGGAAAGCAGAAGCAGCCACTTTTCTGTGCTGCTGTGATGCTCTGCAGACCTTTGCAAAGTGCTGCTGCAGGAGAGGAGCTCAGGTCTGGTACCTTCCTTGGCCTGAAACTTTCTCTGAGCTGGCTCAATGGAGGAGAAGGGTCTGCTCAGCTCTGCCAGGTCACAGACAGACTGACCTGGAGAAGAGAGCACAGACCATGGGGAGTGGGTTCAGACTTTTTGTCCCTGTCCCAGAGGATTTGCACACATTATCCAGTCCTGGGCTCCATCACTGAGGTCCTTTCAAGATTTAGCCTTTAGTCTGTCTCTATCTTGCATCCCCAGCTGTAAACTAATATAATTAATCCATCTCTTCTCCCACTTTTTTGCCTGTCCTGAGTGCATTGAGGCAGAGACTCACTCCCTGCAGGGTGTTCTGTGCCCAACAGACTCTGTTGGGATTTGGGTGGGAGAAGCACTGGGTAACTGTAGGGACCATGGAAAAGATAAGCAGGACTGTGTGGATCAATTGTTCTGGGCTGACAAGAATCTTCTGATCCCACATAACAAGCAAAGAAAACCAGATATTTTCTGATTTTTTTCCAGACTCCCAAGACACCTCTCCAGAAAAGCATGGACAGACTGGGGAAGCAGCTCAGCCTGTTCTCCTTTGGCATAATTGGTGAGTGGGACAATGCTGTCACTTACAGGGTTGGCTGTGAAATCCCTCTGTGCTCCAGAGCTGCTTTCCCAGAAGTACTTGTTAATGTGGGTTACCTGGACTTTGGGGCTTCAAGCAGAGACAACTCTGAATGAGAGATTTGGGTGCCTATTGCATTTTTAATTTTAGAACAACAGCTAAAGACAGAGATTTATGAATCTCTTTAAGATTTTTTTAATTTTTTTTTCCCCCTCCAGGTCTGATAATGCTCATTGGGTGGTTACAAGGGAAGCATCTCCTCAGCATGTTCACCATTGGAGTCAGGTGAGGTCTGGAGAGCATCTTTCTCCATGATTTCTGATGAAACACATCCCAGGTAATTCCCTGTTCAAAACAAGGGACCTTTCACAAATGATAACCTGAGGAAGACCTTTCCTAAATACACATTGCTCTTGCACTGGTGACATTAATGTGAGCTTTGAACAGTTCAGGAGAACAGAAGTTTGAGGGTTTACTTAATCTTGGAAATTGGCATTTTGAAAATCTTCACAAGCATCTCTACCTCATCATGCTGTGAATGCCCTTTCCTATCTGTACTATGAATTTAAGTGGGAGTGTAGCAACAGCAAATATTACTCTTTGCTGTTCTCACTGGACTTACGTCTAAAGATATGAATGCACAATTCATGCAGCATAAAAGAGCATGCACAGCCTCTTAATCAAACATAATAAACCACGTTGCTACATTTCAGTAGTGCCCATAAACCATCTCACTTGGGGTTGTTATGGCTCTAAAAGCAATTCTTAAAAAACTACTCTGTGGAAATTGAAACAAAACCCTGGGTGAGGAGACAACAGAGAAGCCAAAATGGCTCAGTGCCACCTTCCTGTCTGCCAGGGCCTGTGGTGGCAAAAAAAAAGTGGTTAATCCTGAGTTTTGGAGAGCAGCCTATGGTTCTGAAAGCCCTCCTTGATTATATTTTGTACAGACCTAAAACCATTCAGACCTTCCCAAGGAATATCTAATATTGAACACACAGACTGTGGCTGGATTTCTGCAGTGTATCAGGTGTGGGAGGGTTTGGTATTGCACCAGTTGACTGTGGGGATATCTGGGGAGCTGGTTCTGCACCTTCATAGAGGGTAAGAGAGGAGATGAGGGGCTGCATGTGGCCAGGAGCCAGTAACTAATGTGTGAGCCATGATGCCAAGGAATATTCAACTTCCATCCTCAGAAAGTTAAATAAACGAAATGAAATCCAACCACTAAATCCCTGCTTAGCCAGAAATTAATGCTCTTTGGCAATTTAAAGAAGAAAAATAATTACTCTGTCAAAAATCATCCAGAAAAAGGTTGTGAAGGGTTGGACAAATATCCTGGGTTTGTATTTACAGCGTGCCAGGAGTCCCAGTGGTGGTCCCAGGCAGACACTCAGAAAAATTCATGCCATGGGAATGTCACAGTGGCACATTTTGGTCAGTATGTGTTGTTTGACCCCTTGCTGAATCTGTTGTGTCTCTGGTGTTTCCAGCCTGGCCGTGGCTGCCATCCCTGAGGGCCTTCCCATCGTGGTCACAGTCACCCTGGTGCTGGGGGTTCTCCGGATGGCCAAGAGAAAGGTCATTGTGAAGAAGCTGCCCATAGTGGAAACCTTAGGTAAGGGCCACACAGCTCAGTCACCTGCCAGGCTGCAAAATCTGAGCCATGGGCTGACCCTGTGAGCCTTGGTTTGATTAAAAACATACATTTAGAATATGCTTGCTGGGACAGAGCAACCCACTCAGAATTCAATATGTTTTCTACCCTCTGTTTCTTACCCTTTTCCCTTGTTTTAGTGGTATGAACAAGGGCAGGTGCTTGGAATGATGCACCCTAAGCCATGGTCCATGGGGAACAGACATGCATGCCCTGCCTTGGGTTAAAAGCTTGGTTTTTGCCTCCTCTCCACACTCTGGGGTCATCCTGCAGGTCCATTTTATCCACTTCTTCAGTGTCTGGCTAAAAACCTCCCAGCCTCAAGTCAAGCCTGGCAGCATAAATACATTTATCCTTCTGCAGCCTGGGTGGCCATCTCCCTGATATCCAAAAAGTCATGGGGAACAGGGACAGAGTGACCTTGAGAAGGCATCCAGCCCATCCTCAGAACTTCAGAGCAGAATGAACCAGAATGAAATTATTCTTCCACCTCCCCTTATCTTCAAACAGGCTCTTAATCCCAGGTGGCTGCATACCTGGGTCAATGTAGCAGGGAAATGGAGGGGGAGACACTGTGGTGTCTGATTAGAACCCTCATTAAACTCATACTAAATGCCAAACCTGGTCTGTGCAGAGTCCCAGATATCTGCTGCACAGCCAGATCCTTCAGTTAAACCCTGTCTTCTTTGGAAACCCCGCTATTGTTTGAACTGCCCTTGTTTGTTCTGCAGTTAAGAAATCTTATCACCTTTATTTTATTGTGTCTGCCCTGACCCAGAACATCTGAAATGGCTTTTCTCTCACGAGGAATTTTGTTCAGGTAGGGCTGCACCCAAGGAGGTGGAACTGCCAGTGCCAGGTGGCCAAACCTGTGCTCACCCCCACACTGAGAGTGCCAAGTCTGCTAAACCCCTGAAAAGGAGAGAAATAATCCTTCTCCTCTAATTGTAACTAAATATGTGGTATTGGAAGTGACAGCTTTGCTCTCTGCTCTTCCTTCAAAACTGCCATTAATTTAATTGCAGCCCAATCTGCTTTGTTCTCTCCAGGCTCTTACCTGGAGGTCGTTGTGCTCATGGGGTCTGCACCCAAGCACTGCGGCCATCTCCAGAGCCAGGGAAGATACTCAGAAGGGAGCTGGAGTCTGATTCTCTTTTTTTGTTGTTTGTTTTTTCTATATTAAAGTGATTCCCCCCCCCACCTTCTTGGGAGTGGAAACTATCTGGAATGTGGTGTCTCTGCTAATCCACTCCTTTGCTGCATTTTGTAAATGGGTTCTGAAAAAATGTGCTTTACTGAAACAGGATTGGCACAAAGCAGAGCAAAGGGGCAGCTTCTTCTCCCAGCTGTGGATCTTTAAGTATTTTTTGTAACAGTCTTTAACCCATCTGCTCTCCCAGTCCCTCAGTGAGTCAGGGAAGGGCTGCTATTCCTGGTTTAGAGAAGCAAGGATCAAATGGCCCCTCTGAGGCAGCACATGGCAATGGGAATTTGAGCTGGCTTTTTGGAATATAGCAGCAGTTCTGTTGTGTGATATTGCAACTCAGAAATGCTGACCAGCTCTCTGGACATCAATGCCCTCTGACTGCCCACCATATGATGCCCAAGACAATGTGGCCCTCTTCAAATGTCTCCCACCACATCTCACACCCAAACTGTGTGCACAGTACCCTGAGTGCACTCAAATCCTTTCCTTACACACCCTATCAGGACACTCATCCATTTCCTGGTCTTTTCTCTCTTTTTCTCACTGGTGCAGTTTAAATAACATCAAGGAAGCTTGTCCCCCCTCTTCTGAATCTCGTTGTTGGGCTGCATTATCTATCAGTTCTGATTAAGAACTTTTCTGCATCAGGTTGCTGCAATGTCATCTGCTCGGATAAGACGGGCACCCTGACTGCCAACGAGATGACGGTGACTCGGCTGCTGACCTCGGATGGCTTCCAGGCAGAGGTGGGCATGAGACAGTAATTCAGGCTTTCCTGTTGAAATTCAGCAGGGCTCTTTTGCCTTTAGTTCATTGAGACCCAAATGAAGGAGGCTGGTCAGCCCCAAACCAAGCAGTTTGTTGCACACCACCAGTTCCATTAAAAGAGGTGATTTTTGCAGCACTGGAGAGAGGCAGAGGTGGGGCTGAGGGTACAGAAACTGCTCAGATATCACAGAGGTGTTCACTCACGTAACCTGCTGTTCTCTGTAATTATTGTAAATACTGAAACATGCCACTGACCTTTGTTGGTCCATCTTCTGTAGGAAGATGTGTCTTAAACCTTCTGCTCGGTTCATTTACCTGTGTGGAAAGTGAGTGAAGAATGCAGGCATGCAAAATGTACAGCAGAGCAGAGACAGGGTAGGATTTGGACAAATCCAGTGAACCCACTGCTGCCAAAGGGCTGGATTTCTTACCTGAGCTGCAGGAGAGTTCTGAAATCATGGTGAACAAGTTCTGTACAAGACAAGTTGACTCTTTTTGTTCCTGTGCAGCTATTATATTACCCTGTCACTGTCTGCAGCCTTCCCTATGAGCTTCAGACAGAAAAAAGAATCCCAGAATTCCTTCACAATTACAACGTTGCAGAACAGTCCTGTCTGGCACAGGGAAATATGTCCTGTCTGTCTCTCCCTCCCTCAGGTCAGTGGAGTGGGCTACAATGGAGAAGGAAATGTTTATCTTCTGCCAACAAAGGAAATTCTTAAAGAATTTTCCAATGTCTCCGTTGGAAAGCTAGTGGAGGTAAGTGTAACTTTTGAACAAGCTTATCCTAGTTAAATTCAATTTTCAGTTGTAAAAATCACTTTAGCTAGTGTGAAAACAAACAAACAACTTTTGTAACTCGAAAATGAACTGTCCTGCTAAAACATTCTCATGGAAAGATGCCGAGTGTGATGTGGTACTTGAAGTTTATGGGTGAAAGGGAGCGATCATAAGACATGCAGGGAGAGACCAGAGTGTTCAGTTTCAAGAGTCAATGATATTTTGGATAAAAACACAATTCTGTCAGAGGAGAGACTGACTTTACCATGTTCAGGTTTTAAGCGTGGACAGATTCTAGACTTTAGCCACATAGTCAGTTTAGAAATGTATTGTGGTGATCTTTGCATTCTGTGTCAGCATTAAATAAAATTTTGAACATTCAGCTGTAGACTAGAGTGTTTGGGTGGTGCAATGGTCTGAGCTGAAATCTCACAAGGAGATTAGGTCTTATCCACACTGCACATTAGAAACAATAAGAGGGGAGAGACTAAGCTTTCATTACTGTATCCTGTGGAATAGGTGGGTTTAGAAGGCATAAGAACTGATATCAAGAAACACTGCTGTGGGGAATCTTTTCACCAGTCTTTTGGGATGTGGCTGCTTTCATTCTCAAATCTTTCATTATTTCATTTAAAGAGATGGAAAAGCTATGAATCTAGTAATTAAAAAAATAAACCATGTAAATCTGTCCCTTTCTCTAGGCTGGTTGTGTGGTCAATAATGCTGTTATCAGGAAAAACAGTGTGATAGGGCAACCTACAGAAGGAGCTCTCATTGCCCTGGCAATGAAGGTAAGGCTCTTATGGTTTAAAATTGTCCAGATATTTAAAAAATAAATTAAAAAAAAAATCTGGAGTTGTTAGGTCTGGCAGCAGTGTTCAGACTGCCTTAAATTCCCCAGGCTGGTTCTAGTCTTTCCTTGTCTCTTTTTCCCAAGGTCATATACGTACACCTCTCCCAGTCAACCTTCTTGTCGTGGGCAAACACCTTCCCCGAGCTTCTGCACTAACAGCAATAATTGTTTTGTTTGGTTAATCATGCAGTTAGGCTGTGCAATGGTTTTCTTTCAGGGTCAGACTGGACAACCTTTTCTATATTTTCTGCACATGTCAATTAAGAGTTCAAGAGGAAGACAAGAGTGAAACATGAGCAAGAACAGGCCAGGCTGGAAATCATGTCAGAGGGTCACCCTCATTTTGAGTCATCTAACAGCTTTTACATTTTTTCTCTAGTCATGGTTATGTTAAAGAAGATTTTTTTAATGGATGTTGCATTCATGCTTGTAGGCAGAGTCTGTAAAATACCTCAAGGTATCACCTAATCAGCAAAACACAGCCTGTGGCTTCAGAGCTCAGCTGGGCTGTAAAGCACAGAAGGTACCTGAGGAAAAGATGCACCTCCTAGCATCTGATTTTACCTCCTATTTTTAAAGCTCATAACTAACAGCAAAATCATGATTTTTTAATTATTTTTTTTAAATAATATTTCACTTCCCTAAATGCTGAACTAAAACCTCCCTCCTGCTCTGGCGTTCAGTAGCCAAGCAATAGCAGAATACGTGGGAGGTTGTCTCTTCCATTTCTCTTTTTAATTTTTCAGTTTGGTGAATTGCTTTTGGAGTTCAACTCATCAGGAAATAATTTGAAACCACAGCTACAATCTACCATTCAGTTATTTGCAATTTCCCTTTTTCTTTCAAGTAGAATCACTGGGAAATAACCAAAGTGGGGGAGCCTGAGCTTGGGCTGGAAGAAATCTGTCCAATCTGTTGTTTTGCTGAAGGTTTAAGGAATGGACTTGAGCCTCCTTTGACCCAAAGCCCCACCAAAAAGGCGGAGCAGCTCCCTAGTTCTTTCAAAAGTTAACAGGAATCAAGCTTTAAACTCCAGTTTAATTTATGTCACATGAGGCACCAAAAGGAAAAGATGGGTTTGAAATATGAATTTTTCTCTCCTCCTCTTTTCTCTTGAGCTTTGTGGTATCTGACAGCCTGGAAGAACATGGTCAACAGTCAACACTTGTAATATGTGTATATATATCTTTAAACTTTGGCAATATTCAGTGTTACAATGCTCTCTTTTTTTTTTACCTTCAGATGGAATTAGCTGACATAAAAGACATTTATGTAAGAAAGAAGGAAATTCCATTTAGCTCTGAACAGAAGTGGATGGCTGTGAAATGCACACTGAAAAATCAGGTAAAGCAAACAGTGGTGGTGGCTGGTTTCGTGTTTCTAATTGTGCACCTCAACAATGGGCATGAAATGGTATCTCTTCAGCAAATAATGTTTTCAGGAGTTAACTATGTTGGGACAAAACTGAACAAACCTCCAAATTCCCAACTTGGGTGTAATTTTACCATGTAAAGCTGTGTTTGAATGGGAGGAGAGAATACCTTCCATACACTGGTTTGAGCAGGAAAACAAAAGCTTTTCAGAGACAACTGACAGGCAAAGAGAGATATGGTGTTTGGGAGAAAGAAGTTGGCCCTTTATCCCTTACTGGGTCAAGGAGCTCATTTTGGCTGATACTGTACTGGTGAGGTTAAAAACTCACCAACTTTTTCATTGCCATTCTATCTCTGATGGCTGAATATGAAAAATGGCCAGAACAAAAATATCCCATCCCATACATAATGCAAGTTCCTGGGCATCTCATGAAACAGGTAAAAGAGGAAAAAAAGATGGTTTGTTTTTTTTTTTAATGTGATCTTTTTTTAAAAAATAAATTGTATTATCTCCTTGCTTTAAAGGATCAGGAAGATATTTACTTTATGAAAGGAGCACTTGAAGAAGTTATTCAATACTGCACTCTGTACAACAGTGGTGGCATCTCACTGTCACTCACACCCCAGCAGAAAGCCTTCTACCAGCAGGAAGAGAAACGAATGGGCTCCTCAGGACTTCGAGGTCAGTTGTAAATTTGTGGGTTATCATGTCCTAGTGGACAGAGGCTCAGTCATCACAGATTCACAACATGCTTTAGGTTGGAAGGGACCCTAAATCTCATCTCATTCCACCCCCTGCCATGGGCAGGGACACCTTCCACTAGCCCAGGTTGCTCCAAGCCCCATCCAACCTCACCTTGGACACTTCCTGGGATGGGGCAGCCACAGCTTTTCTGGGCAACCTGTGCCAGGGCCTCACCACCCTCACAGGCAAATACTTCTTCCAAACATCCAGTCGAAATCTCTTTCAGCTTAAATTCATTGGTTCTTAAAATCACTTGCATGATCCAGTTGCATCCCTTGTAAGAGTTTGCCAAATGCCATGTCTTAGGTCTGCTGGTTGATCTGGTTTTTTTCCTGGATTTAAATTAATGAGCTTGAGAGGAACTGAAATAATCATTCCATGGAATGTTGTGATTGCCTGGGATATAGTCTAAATGATGTACTGAAAAGCTTTGTGCTGGGCCCCATCTAAGCACAGCTCTGCCAAGTTTTGCTTTCGGAGAAACTGCCTCAAGAGCAACAAAAAGCCACTTTGAAAGGGCTTCCAAACATGGGCTTGGGTGCTGAGATTTTCATTTGAAGTTCATTTCAATTCTTTACTAGAACCAAATCTAACAATCTCATTTTGATCCCGACTGTGTGTCAGTGCACAGCCCACAGAAGTTTTTGTACACGTGTCATCTCCTTCACCACTAGAAACATCCCTTCAGAAACACCTTAGCCTTTCACACAGTAACAAAGACACCGTCTCCTGTGCATGTTCCCAGGTTTTAAGTAGATGAGAACAAGTCTTGGCAGCTGGATCTGGAAGATGGTATAGTTAATGCACATATTCTCCAGCCCCATGTCTTTGTGGTTAGTAACTCGTGTACGGTGCTTGCTTTACAATATCCAAATCATCTGCCCTTGTGGTAATGGCAAATTATTGCTCTGAAGGGAAGTGATTAGCTCAGGCAGCTGCTGCAGCTTATGATTCCATCATCAAAGCAACACTGACACAAACCCCTGGCAAAATATCCTTGAGTGATTTAATGATTGAATGATATGGATATATGCACCAGGAACAGAAACAAAATGTTCAGAGCCTTAATGTTTACATGATAGAAGTCTCACTGGTTTAACTGAATTTACATTTCACATTTTTAGATTAAAATAAAAAAAAGTGTAAGTGCTATTGTTTAACTTTGCAGTTTAATGGTGTCTGGTCTAACATTGCACTGTCCTGATTTAATCCATCTGTGTTCAGGGAAGATGTGGTAGATGGCTTAAAATTAGAAGGAACATGTCAAACAGAAGTGCTCTGATTCAGAAGAACTATTATTTAAGTGGACTGAATTTTTGTGTCCATACGAGATCTGATTGTAATGACTAAAGATCTGGTTTTAATGACTTTTTCTGCTGGAAAACTGGTGATTTCGTATCTCCTCTAAATATTCCTTTTAATGTATGGAAATACATTATTAAAAATTTACTCTTGTCATCTTTTTTCCCCCCTTCTGTTCCTAGTACTTGCTTTGGCTTCAGGTCCAGAACTTGGCAAACTAACATTTTTAGGTCTGGTCGGAATAATTGATCCTCCAAGGGCTGGAGTGAGGGAAGCTGTTCAAGTCCTCTTTGAGTCGGGTGTGTCAGTAAAGATGATAACTGGAGATGCCCTGGAAACAGCTGTGGCTATAGGTACCAAACTTTGCTTCTCCCCTGGGGACCTATAGGATGTCTGTCAGATCAGTCAAATGTTACATCACTTAACAACCAACTTTATCATCCTTTTTGTGTGTGCAATAGAGGTTTTAGAAGTCACTGAGCTCTTGCTTTTTCGTTGAATCAAAACTTAAATGCAGTAATAGACCAGCTACGAACTATGAGCCAAATTCCAATGACTTAATTCCACTATTTTAGCACCAGAAATGGCAAAATCTGAGTGTAAGACCCTCAAAAGACACAGATGGCATTGCTGGGCTTACAGAATCCACTAATGTTCAGAGTGTGAGTATCTCTGCTCCTCGCATTTTTTTTTCATCTTGCCATGAGAAATGCACAGAGCAAGCAGCAGAGCAGAGAGTGACAGATTTAGTACCAGCTCCAGTTCTGGGTACAACATTCCTTCTGTAATTCCCGCTGAGTCAGCATAGGATGACTGGCCCAGTCCCAAAGCTGTGTGTCCTGTCAGATGCCCCAGGTTCAGATATATTTCCCAATAAATTCTTTAATTGTTGCCTCTGTTCTCCAAGTCAGCAGATAGTTGGCTTTTTCCAGAGCTGATGGGCAGATCTCATTTTGGGTGTTTTCTTTGCAGGACAGAACATTGGTCTCTGCAATGGGAAGCTGAAAGCAATGTCTGGGGAAGAGCTGGACCAACTGGAAGAGGCAGAGCTGTCATCCACTGTCCAAAATGTAATGGTTTTGATTACATAAACAAGGCCCATTCCCAATAGCTTCCATCCAATACAAGACTAATTACATTTTATTTGTTTTGTTTTTTCAGGTTTCCATTTTTTTCAGAACAAGTCCAAAGCACAAACTAAAAATAATAAAGGTACTAAAAGCCTCTCAAATCCTTTGTATGCCTCACAAAAACAAGGGGGATGGGGAGTCTCAGTTCTCTAGATGACTTAGTTTTTCATGGCAGGATCAGCTCAAACTGAAGGACTTTCAAATCTCAGCTAGAGCATTGGCACTATTTACACTGAAGGTTTTAAATACAGAGTGGAACTCAATGATTCTTGGGGGTCCTTTCCAACTCAGGATATTCTATGATTCTATGATTTCTCTTGCAAGTGTGGCCTGGGACCCTAAAAGACACTAGTGAGCTATTATCAAGTATAATATCAGGAGAATGATTTCTGAGGACTTGACTCCCCTCTTCTAACTTCTGCTGGAGTTATGAGATGCTCTATACCCCTGAAAATCCAGTCTCTTAATTCTTGGTCTGAGTTTTGTCCTCAGTGGCTGCTAAGCCTGGTTTACCCTCAGAGTCACACAGCACTTTTGCTCTCTCGATGTTACTTGCAAAGCCTGTGATTGCCTACAGGACTTAATTCTCCTCTGGCTACAGTCACCTCTCCTCTCCCACAGGCTTTGCAGAGGGCTGGGGCTGTGGTGTCCATGACAGGAGACGGTGTCAACGATGCCGTGGCCCTCAAATCCGCGGATATCGGGATCGCGATGGGACAGGCCGGCACAGACGTGAGCAAAGAGGCTGCCAACATGATCCTCGTGGACGATGACTTCTCAAAAGTAATGTAGGTTTAGCCACTTTCTTGCCAGCAGGCACTTTCTCACTCCAGATACTTTCTGGCTACCCCATGCAGCAAGTTTGTTGTGTAACTAGCCCCGGGAACAAGGTGAGATGCAGGACACGTAAGTGGAGATACTCAGTGTGGATCCGGCTCATTTTCAGTTGCATACACAGCAGTTTGATCCAAGAGGTGGTGACAATGCCCCCTCTCACCTGAAAGCTCTGGTTTCTCATTGCTGTAACTAACCAGGGGTCTGAGAGCACCCAGAAGTCTGGCTAGGTCAGAACTTTTTTGGCCAAAAGTTGGGCTCAACAATCTTGGAGTTCTTTTCCAACCTTTATGATTCTCACTTGCTCACCTCCTTATCCAGGGAGCTCAGAGGAAAAACATACTTTGCAATGCTCTGTTGGTTCTTAACAACAGAGAGAGTGTGCAGGGTCCAGTGAGGATATAAATAGGTCCTAGGTCTACTTCATGAACCAAAACCTGGCCATGTGACCCATGTTTTCAGATCTTCTAGTTCTGATAAAGTAGTTGTAAGTGAGAAGCTGCACTGACAACCTCATCCTGAGCTGTGCTCTGAATTTCAACTGAAATAGGGGCTAGAGAAGACAACTTGTGCTTGGAGTGTCACAGGGAGCTCAGTGTAAAACACTGTGAACACTCTTTACTTAATAAACTCTCCTCTCCCTTCCAGGAATGCAATAGAAGAGGGAAAGGGAATATTTTACAACATAAAAAATTTTGTCCGGTTCCAGCTGAGCACGTAAGTTCCTGTCTGCTTCACTTCCAATGAAAGCACCCTGAGGAGAGTCCCTGCACAATAAAGTTCTTCTGTGCTTTGCAGGAGTATCTCAGCTTTGAGCCTAGTTACTCTGTCAACAGTGCTCAACCTACCAAATCCACTCAATGCTATGCAGATCTTATGGATCAACATCATCATGGATGGGCCGCCAGCCCAGAGGTATGGAAGAGCCACATGAGTAAAATACTCCTGGCTTTGATTCCTCATCAGTGCACTAATTATTTGGTGGATAGATAAGACAAATTGTGCTTTTGTTCCCTCCTGGTCTCTCCAAAAGTGTTCATTTCACATTTGTGTGTTGGTGTTTCGTGGTAGAATCCCTTAAATATGCCATTTTTTGTCTGTTAGCCTAAGAACATTACCTGCTTATAGGCTGGCAAGGGAATACTGGGTACCTGTGGGGATTTATGCCCCAAAATCACAACACTTAGGAACCTCATCCAACTGCTAATTACAATGACAACCAATTACAATTACTGCTTCCACAACATGGAAGAGATGTTGGCCACAGTCTCACAGTCAGCTCTCCCTCTGGCACAGGGAGATGATATGATATAATGTCATTTTAGCAGCTCCATATGCAAAAAAGACATTTGGTGTTGGTGTCACAGACAAATTTGGGGCCTTATGTCACCCTGCCAGAATACTCATGCTGTATTCCAAAGAACTGCCTCCTCCAGCTCCATGCTGGTGTATCAGCAGTACCATTTTTGGGATGCCCTGCATCAACTAAACACATCCCTCTGCTTGTCTTGGAGGCAGCTTGGGAGTCGAACCTGTTGACAGGGACACCATCAAACAGCCCCCCCGGTGTATCACAGACACCATACTCAGCAAATCCCTGATCCTGAAAATCTTCATGTCAGCTCTCATTATCATCAGTGGAACCCTCTTTGTCTTCTGGAAGGAGGTGAGGAAAATCTGCAATCGGATCTTGTTTTCATCGGGGTGCAGAATGTCCTTTCTCAAGGACATGCAAAGGACTTTCAGGAATGCATCCTGTGGGGAAGGATCAGTGCAGGCAGAGGGTTAAGAAACCAGGGTCAGCTCATAGCTCTGCTTCTGCCTTACTGTGTTGCCTCCAATTTGGAGCTTCCTAACTACAATAGGAAAACTCTTACTTGCTGTGGTAGCGATGCTTTAAGGGACTTTCCACTTCTCCTTTTCCGTGCAGGTAGAAAATGCCAAGTGCTATGGATTGCTGTTGGTAAATAGTGATTGTTACTTTAACAGTTTAGGTAATTTAATTTAGAATGTCATTTTACTCAAATTCACATCAGTTTAAGAATATGCAACATGGTTGATAAGATCATAACCTCAAACATTAGTAGAGAGAAATTAATGCTACCTATAATAGCTAGAACCTGATTTACTCTTTTGTTTAATTACCTTTTGATATGACTGGGATCATTAAAGGGCCTATTGAATTGACATATTCTTGTAAGGCTTAACTAAGCCCTGAATTGTAAATGTGCTTCCAGAATCCAAAAAGTGGCATAACTCCTCGAACCACAACGATGACTTTTACCTGTTTTGTGTTTTTTGACCTGTTCAATGCCCTGACATGTCGCTCTCAGGTGAGATCGCTCAGTCAGCAATAATTTCTTGTCTCAAATCACAAACATAAACATTAGAATACCAGCATTTTGCATAGTGAGGGGGTTTTTAAATGTCATTTAAAGCACTATGATTTTTATTAACTTTTTTTATAAATAAAGTTATCCATCACAGTTCAACTGCAACTACTTTCAACTATGTAACTCTACCTAAGTTAGTGTTTGTGTAAATTCAAAAAAGGGAGTTTGTGTGTAAAGAAACACTCTGACATTATGTTCCAACAGAGATTGGGTAAAGTTATATTTCTCTTTTCCCCCCTCTTTTTCTCTAGACAAAGTTGATACTCGAAATCGGCTTTTTTCGGAATCGCATGTTCCTGTATTCTGTGCTTGGGTCATTCTTGGGACAGCTGGCTGTTATTTACATCCCTCCACTACAAAAGATCTTCCAGACAGAGAATTTAGGAGTGTTAGGTAAGTTGCAAAATAAATAATGGTTTGGTTTTTCTTTCATGTAAGCTACTTTAAAAAGCAGATGCCATTCCCAGTTTGTTTCATGTTACCCCCCAACACATCCCTGGTAAGGGAAGTCAATCAACAGCTTCTATATCTTTATATTTACACATAACTATACACAAAAGTAGTAGTATTTAATGATATTATCCCAGCCTAGGTCTTGAATTTTGATTTACTGCACAAAATTGCAAGAAAATAGAGACGTGCCAAGATCTGCCATGAGTTCTGATCTTTCAGTCCATAAATCTCTCTCAGATCCTTGTGCACTCCCTCCAGAAAGAGCAGGGTGACTGTTTCCCAGCTGAAATGCAATGAAGGTTTTTACCACTTGGATCAGCACACTGTGTAACATCCACATCAGGCCTGTTGTCATCAGCAGTGGTCAATGATGCCAAATTATTGATGGAGAAGTTTCCACCCCCTGAGTGGTCCCAGCTATGGATCCCTTCTCCACCGCAGTGGGTTCCCTAATTCTCCAGCTGGCAAAGGCAGAGCAAGGCCATGCACCCATGGGTTACACCAGCACAAATGCCAGCTGCAGGAAGGCCCTGAACGGGGATTCTTGCCCAGCTGAGCTCCCCTGCACCCTGTTTCCTCCCCCAGACCTGCTGTTCCTCACTGGACTGGCTTCCTCAGTGTTTGTGGTGTCCGAGTTCATCAAACTGTGTGAAAAACGCTGCTGCCACCCGGGGCACACNTTGTCATAAGCAGTGGTCAATGATACCAAATTATTGATGGAGAGGTTTCCACCCCCTGAGTGGTCCCAGCTATGGATCCCTTCTCCACCGCAGTGGGTTCCCTAATTCTCCAGCTGGCAAAGGCAGAGCAAGGCCATGCACCCATGGGTTACACCAGCACAAATTCCAGCTGCAGGAAGGCCCTGAACGAGGCTTCTTGCCCAGCTGAGCTCCCCTGCACCCTGTTTCCTCCCCCAGACCTGCTGTTCCTCACTGGACTGGCTTCCTCAGTGTTTGTGGTGTCCGAGTTCATCAAACTGTGTGAAAAACGCTGCTGCCACCCGGGGCACACAAAGGGATGTCACAACTGATTCCAAACTCCTCTAAAACATGCTTGGAACAGAGCTGTGATGCTGGATAATCCACATGGATCTCTTTCTGATGCCATACATCCTTCCTGAAGATACCCATGTGCATCTGTACCAACAGAGTCTCCTCTACACGCTCCACCCGAGCTGTCCTACAGAAACCTCTGCAGCAGCTCCTGTTTCAAACCAAGAGCAGGTACAGTTTTATAACATGTCAAGAAGGCTGTGATAGTCCCAGACAAAATAGGAGTTTCACACCTGTACAGAAAAATATATTGTGCATAAACTGAAATTTTATTTATTTAAATCAAAGTCATTTTTATTAATAAAATCTACATTTTTAAATGTTATTGACAAGTATCTGTGTGAGACTTGATTTAGACCCATCCTTTTACATTAAACTAGAAGACTGGAAAAGACCTGCTTTCATTAGCATTTCTTTTCCTGTAGTCAGTCTGTAGTGTTTTTAGATTCCCAGATATCCAGCCTTGATTCAGGAAGCCTTTCAAGGAAAGTGTAGGGAGATGTCAGAGTAGAGAGCTGAAGTGCCAACCCTCAGCTGCCACTTTTGTAGCTGTGTGACTAAGAGGAGCAAACTGGAAGAGAGATGTGATCCTAAGCACGGCAGTGCATGGATTTAAGGGGGAAGGGAATTGCTTTCACAAGGATCTGAGAATAAAGATGAGTCACCTACGGAGCAGGGATGTTGAGCTTTGCAGTTGGATCAAGAACTGCACAAAAGATGTTTAGATCACAGCTAAGTCCACTGCTGACAAATGCTTTCTAGATGTCTTAGGTGCATGAGCAGGAAGCCCAGAGTGCTTAACCATTAGGTCCAGGGGGAAAAAAAAAAGTTAAGTCTCTCCCAAGCCCATCTTTTACATTTAAAGAACAATTTTGAACTATCTCACCTGCTGGTTGGATCAGTAGTGTCCTAGTAAATAATGCTTCACTGAGACATTTGCTAAGGGGCCATAGTGTCTGTTTTCTTCTTGCCCCAGCTTAACACCTTCACTTCAAAGTGAAGACAGAGAGTCTCAGACACAAACTTGTCAAAAAAACCTACATTTTCAGAGGTCACAATGCTATGCTGGTTGTTACAACATGATGTTTAAACAGGATCACGTTTTAGATTCACAGTCTAAAAGGAAGCAGCTATCCTGATGCTTATTATAAATCAAAGACAACTTGGCCACTGAAATCCTTACAGCAAAGAGTAGCTTTGTGAAACTCACCCTTCCCAGACACAGTCTGCTCACCTTTTTTTTTTTTTTTAAACCCTTGCAAATGGTTTCAGTTCTCAAAGACAAGTTTCTGCCTTCTAACAGAAGGGAAATAAAGTCTAGCTGTTTATTTTATGTGTAACTGCAGAAATTCAGCTGCCTCACTCCTGTATGGCATCCATATGGATGGAGTACTCAGTGCCTAAGTGGAAAAGACCTGTGAGACTTGTGATGGGGGTTTGAGAATGTTCAAACAAAAGCTGGTACCACCCCACCTACAGAGAGCTTCATGTACTGACTTGCTGTCTATACAGCACTCCCTACATTGTACTATTTAACATTCTTATTAATATATACAGAGGAGATAATTATACAAAAGTATCAGTGCAATTGATTTCCTGCTTACATTTTTTTTTCTATGTGCTACAAACGTGGGAGACTTTCAGGTTTATTTAAGCAAATACAGGATAAAAGGACATTAGTTCAGGCCTTTCACAGCACACTCTGTACTGGAACAAACAGCATAGATGGCCCAGTCATTAGTTCAGGTAGTGTACAAAATGCACATTTGAGTTCTAGGATGTCTGTCTGGAGTGATTTCTTCATGCTCTCCTTTCAAGGCTAAGTTGACTTTGTTTAACAAAATCTAAAAGAATGGGACCTACATTAAGGCACAAGTGCAGATTATTCAGAATATTCAAATCTGGCTCCCTATGAAAAACAACAGGTGGGGAAAGAAAAAGACCACGCACAAGAAAACACTAAGGGAAAGAATTTGAAGGAAGGCCACGTGATCAGGAATTGCAGAATTCTGGTACATTTTTTGCTCTAAGCTGCACAGAGGACAAAGTCATGGCAGGTTAAAGAGGATTGGATACAGCCCTTTTCCTCAGGAGGAGAAAGGCTGACAATTATAGACACCAATAATGAAACTCTATTTGCTGAGTTAGAAATTACACTCACTGGTAGAAATTAGGGTTATTTTTGACAAGTTAATTACACATAGAATTAGTGAGGTCAAACTAATTACTGATAGATGGGAACAAATTCAAGTAGAAAAAGTCCTGAGTACAAGAGACCTGACAAAACTGGTGCTGACTGGTGAACAGTCACAAAACAGAGCAAAAACCCCCAACCAACTGCAATTCATATTACTGCATTATGAAAAAAAATGCCTGCAAGGATTAATTATGGGGAAATAAAGTGTACAGCAATCTTCTTTAAACATTTTACATAGCCCTGATTTTTATTTCTTTTCCAAGGTATTTGCAGATCCTATTCCCAATTAACTGGCTTCCTTTTTACAGCCTGATCATTTAGTCCAGTCTCAAGTGAGGCTACTATAGAAGTTACCTTCCCTGAAGAATTTCTGCTGAAAGTACAGCCCATTTTTAGGAAAAAATATGGCTGAATGATTCCAGTGATTCTGTTTTACTAAATTTAAAAAAACAACAGACAAATTTCTACAGAAACAGCTGAAGTGAGATGCACTGAACTATAGGGTAGTATTATAAAACTTGTTGCTGTATGTGAGTATTTTGGACATCTTACAGCCCATATGGAGTCACTTGCTAAAAAACTGACTTAGAAAATGTGAAATTAAATGCTTTAACTGAAGCAATGCAAATTAATAGCACCCTTCATATGGAATCATGTGGACTATTCTCTGTTTACCAATGTAAGACATCACTAGAATTTGCAAGCTTCACTGATTAATTTCATTGCATGCAAATAAATATGTGCAGTTGAGGTAAAGAGCCTTAATCAGTGTCTTGGACAGTCTTTACAGATATATAGATATAAATATGCACATATAAATTCTTCAAGTCAGTAAACCATGCTGTCAATATCTTCTGCTGCTTTTAATTTAGTTTGTAGACATGACCTATGGGGAATGCAAGCAAATTCACATTCAGCTAGGACTCAGACATGTCTAATGATTGTGCCCCCAGTTATTTTTTCTGTCCTCCCCAAACAAAACCCTTCAGGCAGAATATTGGATTAGACCTAAATATTATATAAGTACGAGGCTTAAGCTTTGTCCCAGATAATTAGGTACATTTAAGGGGAAAAAAAGAAAAGAGGGAAAATACCCTGTCCAAGGAACATTAAGAAAATAAAAATAAAGGGGTTTTCATTTTACTGTGATTCCTTCAGTTCTCATCATCCTCATCCTCTTCAATGGGTTCCCGGAGACCTTCACTCTGACGACTTTTTCCAGCCATTTCCAACAGGGCCTGAGCCTCAGGATCCACATCCAGGATACTCTTCTTACCTTTTGTCTGCAAAAGAAAATAGAATATAGTCAATTTAAAATGTCAATATCAGGCTAGAGACACACTCAAAAGTCCGTAAGTGATATGGTTTGCAAGCTTGGCACAACAGAGCAGACACGCTTTCCAAGTAAGGCATTTAAGATTCACTGGGATACATCAAATTATTTTTATAGCTGCAGTCACACAAAATAGCCATAAACTTCTCCAAAGATGACAGTGAACTATTTCAAGTTTATTCAGGTTACAAGCCAACCAGAACATCCTGGCTAACCTCCCCTCAGTCTGAAGTGCAGAAGTAAGGTTTTTTTAAAAGAAGAGATTCAATTACAATTTGACATTTTCTGTAAACAGTTTGTTCTGTTTCTATTTAGAGCTCTGTGTCCAGTGAAGTCAAGGCACATGAATTTAGTATAAAAAGAAGTAAAAATTTGAAAAAAAAAAAACACCAACACCAAACTGTACAGACCAAACAGTTTAATATGAGAATAAATTACAGGGACAGAGGAGACTGGAAAGTGGGTTCCTGCTCATTCCCAGAAACAAACCAATGCAGAAAGACTGGTATCAATCTAATCACATAAACTTCTTGTAAAACAACAGTAAATTTAAAGCTGCTGATAAAGAAATCTTTTGGGTCTGTTCCTGAACTACAGTTTGGGCTTTACTTGAGAGATTCCAGTGCTTGCTTTCTGTTTTATAAACACTGGGTTTTACTGAACCCCCTCCAAGGAGGTTCCTGGCCAGTTATAGAAAATATTATTAATTACAACAGAGAGTTTAATGAGAAAACTGCAATTGTGAATCTTGCATGCTCTGTTCCAACCAGGACACCATTTCACAGGTTCACCTACCACGCTTTCAGGGACATCTCCCACTGCCCAGACTTCCATGGCATCCAGTGTGAAATCCTCTTTGGCTGACAGCTGGGGGCTGTTGTAGGTGGTACATCGAGGTTTGGCTTTGCTGTGTCCCTTCCCGTAGTCACTGTCTATCCAGAGCCCGAAGTATCCATGTTGTCCACCCATACCCTGTCAACCAAAGCAGCACATGAAACACTTACTGCACAGGTAGAACAGACTGGGAAAGTCATGAAGCCTGGAGAATAAATTCCTGTGCTCAGTGCTTGTGCCACACTTCTCTGGGTAGGTTAAAAAAAAAAGGGGATTCTGAGTGAACCTGGGCTTCTGTACACACATCTTGCATTCCTGAAGATAAACAAGAATTTACTTGAGTGATACTGCCCTCCCTCTGCACTTCAGAGAATACCAGTGAGTTGGACCAGAAATTTAGCTCCTGGTTTTTGTTTATTGACTAACAGTCCCATTTCAAACAGGGTGACACTGCCCTGGTTTGCTGCCTCTTTTCCACTTAGAAAGGCACCTACAGAAACAAATAATGTAACTTGATGTTGTGCACTTTCTTTGGAGCAAATTTATTCCAGCCTGCTGCAATTCCCAAAGTTATGGGCACATAATTCTGCAGAGCTCCAAAGCAGTTTCAAAACATGTGGTGTGTTGTAGCCCTGTGGAAACTCCTCTGCAGCTGGAGAGCTCATTTGTGAATTTGAGTAAGAGAAGCTTCTGCCGCTGTAATCACACAGCAGCAGCAGCAGCTACTTGCAGTGTTTGCACTCTAATTCTGTTGGGCTTTCTCTGCCATAATTCAAAAAGCTGTTATTGTGGCAGAGAGCAGCCAGTGGAAGGATCCTCAGTTACACAGATCAGCTATTTTGTGCTGCTCCAGTGCTGTGGATACGTGCAGTCAATTCTTCCAGGGAGGACACCTAGAAGGACTTCTGTGATAACCAAACTTGGCAACAAGGTTTCTTCCCAGAAACTCCAGAAATCTAACCTACATAAAGGCCACCTGCTTGGGTCACACACAAATAAATTCAATCTTAGTTGATTCAGTACTTCAATATATATAATTAACTGTAAAGAAAAGTATGGGCTCTATCAGTGCTGTAAGCAGGGATGCAAACTTCCTCAGAATAAAAAGTGAAATAAATCTGCTCTCAGAAACAGAAAAAAACAAACAAACAAAAACCAAACAAACAAACAAACAAACAAAAAAAAAACAAAAACAAAACAAAACCTCTTCCAAACACAAGCCACAAATCCAATTTCCAATAGTCATTTCTGAGTACTTACAAGTCCATTTGGCATAGTCTGTTGGCCATTGTTCAAATACATGAAGTGGTCATTGTACCCTGTGTATGTGTACACAGCAAGAGAGGGGAAAACAGAAAACAGAAAGCATCTGTTGTCACCTGTAAACAGAAAAGTGCCTGAAGTCAGACAACTGGTCAAGCAATAACTTGTCTACAAATAGGATAGAAAAATTAATGGGAGAAGTGAAGCTGAATAGCTCAAAGACAGCAGCTACCATCTCAGAAAGCCAGTAACTACCTCTCAGCAAGATCTACTCCTGTTGTTTACTCTCAGTTAACTCTGTGCAGAGTCACAGAAATGGATGCAATTATAAGCTGAGATCAAGGGCAGAGACAGAGGCATGACTAGGACATTATGTCACTGTGTGAGGACACACCTACCACAGGCTGCATTCTGTCATCTAAAACTGGCCAGCTGCCAGATCTGCCCACACTGGTGTGAGTGCAGACACCTTTAGTTCTGGCTCCATCGATATATAGATCAGGTCAGACTCAGTGATTTAGAGCACAACTTTCATTATGGCCACTTTGGTGCTCAACGGGACCAGTGCTGTAGTCGACTAATACACTGTATGTGCTATTCTATCTGGGAAAAAATACAAGGAAATTGTGTAATCAACATAACATAGTGACTGGAGTGGTAATTATCAAATACTGATTAAGTATAGGAAGTGAGTTTCTGACGTAGCCAAAGTGAGGACTCCCAGCAGGACAGATTATCTAGAGCCTATCTTTTCTTTATTATTATTTTTTTTTTCCAAAAATCCATCACAAAAGTTCTTTCCAAAGACTTATGAACAAAAAACCTTCTCTTCTCCACTGAGGTTTCAAGGGAACAAAAAGTTTAGCTTGTCCAAAGAACCCCTTGGCTGCTGGATTTTAGAAGTGAAACAAAGACAAGTAGTACATAATTGGCAACAGCAGGCTCAACCTGGTGTTTTGCTCAGGTGTTCCTGATGGAACACTGCCATCCTGTGGACAAATTATTTAATCTCCAATCATCCATGCTGTACTTCCTTAATTTTCATTTAATTTTCAACACATCCAGCTACAAGGCTTGATAAATTTCCCTGAAAACTTGCTCCAAGATCAATAAGTATTGCAACTTTAAAGGTCTTATCAAACAGCAAACTATAAATATTAATCTGTAACAGGCTTGACTGCCATACTAAGAATAACTCTGCCTGTGTTGTGTACTTTTTGAAAATTAATGGCATTTTTGCCACAGAAAAATACACTTGGAAGTGTAAGAAACACTCTATGTCATGAAAGTAAAGTGACAGTATCCATGAAGTGGATATGAAGTATCCATTCTTGTGCCTGCACAGAGCAGGGAATGTTTACCAGAGCCATGGGATACAAATTAAAAAAAAAGAAAAATGAGTTTTACCTTGAAACTGTGGCTTCACCTCCCAGGAGTGAGATGCAAACCCACCAAAGAGAAAACCATCCAAGTCCTTCAGGATCACTATGCAAGGACCTTTGTTCACTATGTGCCCACACAACTGTGAAAAGCTTTCCCCGTGGAGCCTGGAAGAAAACAGAAGCTGCCACTTGTGCTGCAGCTCTGCAGGCAGGTGGGAGTTGATGTATATGATGGATGGGATGTCAAAGAGACTGACAAGTCCTCTTCCTTTCATGCCTTTGCAGCGGGGAACCAGGTTGAGGATGTCATTGGTTTGGTCTGGGATGGAATGGAGAACATGGAGGCCTTGCCTGATCACGACACTGAGGAAAACTGAGACCTGGGGAACTCTGTACACCCAGTCCTCAATGACACGTGGATCAAAACTTGTCTCCAGCAGTTGAGGACCCACAGGTTTTGTCCCATCTAAATAATAAGACACATAGAAACAGGAGTAAGTTTCCCAGTCTGGAAAACAATCAGCTGATTTTTAAGTGTAAACACAGTATTTCCTTATTTTAATGGACAGGAAACCACACATGAAAGAAGCCATGACAGTAAAGTGTCGACTACATTAAGCAAATGCAACCACAGAACTGAGAAACATTTACCTGTGACATTCATTTGCTGGGCTGTTGTAATTTATAAACATGGGCTCCTGGCTACTGCTTAGGGGATGTTCTTTGCAAGACAGCAAAATCTGTTATTACAGCAGTTCAAAGATGGACCTATGCTTTGTAAAAGAACTTGTGGTCATAAATACATGATAAATAGATTCAAATAAATAATACTTAGATGCCCATGCATCTAAATGCCCAGCATCTGCAAGTCAGGTGTTTGTAAAACAGACGTGTTCCACAGCAAATAGTTCTGCATGTCCAGCTAACCTGGGACTTCAACTCAAAGCTCTCCTGAATTTAGGGGAGAAAGTTGGTAAGGTAAAATAAACAAAATGCCCGTGTCATTTGGAAAGCACTAGGTTTGAAATTTGGGTCTCACCAATTCAATTCAAAGATGAATTCAGACCTGAATTAAGAAATTCTCATGAGATCAGTGACTACAGGAGCTCTGAGATCTGCTACACCAGGGGTGTTTACCTGCAAGCTTCAACTCTGAGAGCAGCTGAGAAGCCAAAGCTTTTACTCCACTGGCAGAATCCCGAGTATTCTCCAAATTCCAACCTTTCAGTTCCTTCCTGTAGCTCAGTACATGGACTACAGACATGATCAGATCCTCTGTGAACTGAAAATATTAAAACATCACCATTTTGGTATTTCTTAGATGAAATTGCCAAGAGCTTCAAAGGACTGTCTGAAAATAAAGTCAAGCAGTACTGATGCTGTAATCCCAAGACAGAAACATCTCTTGCCATGACAAGTCAGGAACTACAGAAATGCTATTTCAGTGTCATAGGTCTTGTAAAGGACCCTTTTTCAAGACACTTTGAACATGTTACTCCATAAAGCAACTCCATAAAACATGGCATGAAAGAGGGAGGGAGAACCAAGTTTTGTAGCGGTAGGAGCTGCTAGTAAATGACTGTTCTGTGA
Organism: Pachyramphus minor; assembly: GCA_013397135.1. Lineage (NCBI taxonomy): Eukaryota > Metazoa > Chordata > Aves > Passeriformes > Tyrannidae > Pachyramphus > Pachyramphus minor. The sequence continues at coordinate 443,126 of VYXB01009650.1, forward strand.
GATCCCACTCTTTCACCTTGCAAGCTGTATTTGATTCCCACAACCATCCTGCAGCTAAATGTCTAACAAGAATTTTGCTCAATTTCCAGAAGCATCAGTCACACCACAACCCTTGCTGGCTCTAAAATACAGCCCTGCTCTCTTACTGTCCCCCCAACACACATTTCAACTGCCCCATTTACCTCTTGGATTTGTTTGCCCTTCACGGGCCCTTCTGTCTTGGAGATCATTCTCATTATTATGGTAATCTTCTCATCTGCATTCCCTTTTAAGATGTCTGACATAAAAATTACAAACTGCTCCTTAGCAATCTGTTCACTCGGCCCAGATGATTTCCCAGGCAGGTCAATGCTTTTCATCCCATTGTACAACCGAACAGTCATTTGCTCTGGCAGTGCCTCCCGAGTATGTGCCTGAGAGAAACAGCAAACAGCACATTTTAGAAGTGAAGAATAACTAATGCATTCCAGCTAATCTCTGCTGAGATGTTGTATCTACTATGAGCAACAAACTTTTGTTGAAGAACTGGTTTTCCAAGAGGAAAAATAAAAAACCTTTATAGTGATTATTTACTGGTTCAGGTTGATACTGATACTGGACTTTGGAAAAACAACACTGTAAAATCCTAACACAGCAAAGTGTTTCAACATGATAACTCTGTTGCAAAGGTTTACAACTTTGCCAGTCAAATGTTCAAAATTGTGTTTCCAGCCTGCTTTTGACAGTGGAGCTCACAGATATTTAAAAACAAAAAGCAAGTAAAATGTTTGCCATATCTCAGTTTTGGCCTCAAGACAATGTGTTTAACTCTATGTGCACGTGTAGAAACAATCCTGAGAAATTTCCCTCTGCATATCAACTAATTGAAGCACAGAACAACGTTGAGATCACTTGATTTTTGTAAGCCATTCCTGATGTTAAGACAGGCAAAATCAGGAGTTATTCATCTGAATGGCATGCCTGGTCCTTTGAATTGAAATCTAACTGGTATACATCATCACACATCACAGCTCTGTGCGAAGATCTGACTCTGGATTCAACTTTCACACTGTTGGAGATAATTACATGGTTTAAAAATAAATCATCTCAAATACATGCACACACTGGGACATGATTGCAGAGTGTCCTCACCGTGCACAGCGTGTTGAGGACCTGCCTTGACTGTTCTGTACAGGGGTGTAGCCCAGTGGGGACTATGCTGAAATCAATGGAGCTGCACCTGCCAAAAACACTATCCCAGCTCCACTTACTGATTTGCTGGCTCAATACCACTCCTCTGGAAGCCACCTGGGCTGTTCCTATTTGATGCTAATGGCTGTTGCTGGGCATATAGAGATCCAATATCCTGAGCTCTACCCTGCTTTCATTGACGTCAGTGGTAGAATTCCCATTGATTTCTGCAGAAGCAGAAACAGCAGCCACAGTCCTTCACATCAAAGTGCTCCATACTGAGGCAGGGATGGTCACAGGGGGTACAGCTGTCTTTGAGAGGCTTTCTGAAAATGCTAAATGAGCCTGAAGTGGCAGAAGCAGCAGGGAACACAACTAAAACCTTATACTCAAGGGCTTTTTACTTCAGACTGCTGAGTAACCTACCTACTCCCTACCTTATCCTGCCCACCACTTCGTTTTGCTTTTAGCTCTTCCAAAGAGTAGACCTGGGGTGCAAAGAAAGCAGATCAGTAAAAAAGAAACCTCTAATAAACATCTGTCTGACTCAGACCTCTGCCAGTTTAGAATCCTTGTTTTAAATAGCTTCAAGAAAGGATCTGGAGATTCCTGCTCTACCTGCTTCCCAAGCTGTGCAGTGCAGCCTGCTCTGGACCAGAAGCCATGTAGTTCCCCCCTGGCAAAGCATGAGCCTAAGCAGAGTCCATGAGGTAATGCCTGGGGACTCATCAGTGCTACCAGACTGTTGCTAGAACAAACCTGCCACATCTCAGTCTAACCCAGACATGAGCAGAGTCACCTACGAGGCAGGAATGTCACAGGAATTGTCCCTGCACCTAGGAACATTGCACCTACAGGCAGCCTTCCAAGATTTTAATGTAAGTTGGCAAACAAAAAGGCAGAAAGGGAAAAGACAAATGTTCATCAAACATCACACTGATCTAGAGGTAAAGCTAGACCCAGAACTTCTTCCAGGTCCCAAACCAGTAGCAGACACCAAGGACAGGTTCTTGGATGAATCAGTGCTGAAAAGCCAGGCAGCAGGAACACTGTTTCCAAACTAGTGGCAGCTCATGAACAGCCAGGCTGCAGAAGGCTAAAGCTGGTCTGTATGCAGAGGCACTGCTAAATATCTTAAAATAACCTGCTGCTTTCAATGAGTTTTAATTTGATCCCATTAGCTGTGTAACATATACAAAAATGCACTTTACCACTACATTCATTTGGCCACTTAGCTCCTGCCTAGCTGAAGTGATCAACTATTTCAATGAATCATTTTTCTCTTCCCTTGATTAGAAAATGAATGCAAAGTTAATCAGATGCATATTGCATGTTAATTAGCTAAAACAGCTTAATCAAGCAAAATTGAATTCTCTCCTTTTACTGCAAGTGAGGAGATTAGAGGTGGTGATGCATTGAGGGAGACAGATATAACCAAATGCAAACTGACTTTGTGACAGCTTCTCAAGAAAATCTGTAAATAATCCCACACTATAGATTCCAGGGGGGGAAATATTCTTCCCATTTTTCACGTTGCTGTAAAAATATTTCCATACATCCCAATCTACTTCAGAATCAGGAAAGCTGCAAATGGAACCAACAGTGAGATAGATAAATAAAGACCTGAAATTCACTACTCATGTTAAACTGTAAGAGAAAGTTAAAATCCCTCCCGCCCCAAAACGTTAAGTATTAAATTGAGATGAGCAATCCTTTAAAAGTAACTATTGCCACATCTTTAATTTCTTTCTGGAATTCTGTTCAATGCACTACATCCCAGATATATATATCATGAATAACAGATTGTCTTGCCTGTAGTGCTGCCAGAGTCATAGTTTTCTTTGTAGCTTTGGCATTTTTTCCTCCAGCTGAGGCACTTGATCCTGATAAGGTATCAAATACTTCATCAATGTCAGTCTGCTCCTCAGGAAGAAATCTGGAAAGGTGATTGTGATAGGCATTGCTTTCTGTATTTCCCATCTTTTCAACCTGAAGCAAAGGAAAAAGAATTAAAGAAAACCCAAAACACATTAAACACAGGAAGGTATCACAAGGGCCATGGAAGACATATCAAATTGACTAACATACCAGTGCAAGTTTAACAAGAAAAGCAAATTACTAACCTTCCAGGAAATTATTAAAACTAGTGTTTAGTCTCTGTATTCACTGAGACTTAATGAATTTGGAAAACTGGAACTGTGCTTTAAAAATTGACAATCTGACAGCTCTTTGCTCAAACCCCCTGTCCACCAATGCAAACATCATTCAAGTCTCCATCAAATGGAAAAACCAATATGATCTAATGGTTAAATTAGCTTATACAAAGTGACCATGACTCTGACAGCTGCAATGCAGCTCTAACATGAAGGAAAAAGCCTGATTATGGATTATTTATGACACATTATGCTACATCATTCTGATGCATTAATGGACTGAAGCTACGTCTGCCGATATGGCACTAAAACACCATCAGGGAAAAGCCTCTGAAAACGACGAGAGTGTTTTTTCTAAGGACACAATACAACAATATTTTGCAACAAAGTAACAAAAACATTTAGGAATACGCAGATTCACGTGAAGTCAATAAATCATTGAGTCCTGGTACCCACAGAATTCAGGTTGGCAGGGGCAGAGTTGGTTTAGGGTTTCCTTGTTTGCTTGTTTGACACATTCAATGGTACAACTACGATTTCTCTCCCTGTCCCAGGGTTCACCTGGGAGATTTAATTTTAGTGTTGTTTGGGCTTTCTCCCTGGGGCAGCACAGCACAGACCTAACAGTGCCACAGCAGGGTCTGAAATCCCAAATTCCACCACGACCGCAGTGACAGTCACCACTGCAATGTGCTTCCCACATGTCTGGGGTAGACACATGTCTGGGGTGACAAGATAAAGAAGGTAAGATGTGGAATAAAACATCCTTTTGTAGTTTCCTTTCTGTAAATTCTAGGTACTTCCTGACACCTTTTTTTTTTCGGTTGGTGATTCCCAGTTCCACGGGAGTCTCTTTTTGCAGACAAGCCCACCACACAGCCCTCCAGCCTCCCCAGAAGGACACAGTGTAGAGCCTAATGCAGTATTTTTTTATTGCTAACTGATGCGTTGTTTACCGCACACAAGAGGCCGGGTTGGGCAGCCTCACCTTCAGGCCTAAATCCCTGTTTGCCCGCAAGGAAAATTCCGACCGAGGGGTAAACCCCCAAGGAGCGAAGGGAAACCACCGTGACCGTGAAGACATGGTTAACTTAAAGCAGCGAACCGCTGGAGAAAGAGGGTCCTTGAAAGGCTCATTTCCAGGCGTGCTCAGCCCATCCCTCCCCTCCCGGCTGGGCAGCCCTGGCGTGTGTGTGTGTGTGTGTCCGACCACATCCCGGGGACAAGGCAGCCCTGAGGCGAGACCCCCACCCTGACAGACCTCCCCGCTTACCGGCAGGGCTCCCCCGGCCCCTCTCCGCCCCCGGGACCGTCACACGGGGCCATCCGGAGCCCGAGCCCGCCCGGCCGGGGCGGAGCGCGGCCGATGGAGCCGCCCCTCCGGCGGCGGGGAGGGAGGGACGGACGGAAAGGATGGAGAAAGGAAGGGAAAGGAAGGACCGGGACCGCCGGGCATTCAGCACCGAGGGAACCTTCCTTTTTGAGGTGACTCTTCTCTCTGAGGGGACCCTCCTTTTTTGAGGGAACCCTCCTCCCTGAGGCGTTGCTTGTCCCTGAGGAGACCCTTCTCCGTGAGGGAACACTCCTCCGTGAGGCGTTCCTTGTCCCTGAGTGGAGCCTTTACCCTGCAGGGCCCCTCCTTTTTGAGGGAACTCTGCTCCCTGAGGACACCCTTTTCCCTGAGGAAACCCTTCTCCCTGAGCTTCCCTGGCTCTAAAACGTTTTTCAAAAATAAAAATGAAAATTCAGAGCTGTAGCCGGGGCAGAGCCATCACCCCCAGCGGCCCCTGTCAGAGCTGAGGTGCCGGGGTGGCCTGTGCTGAAGCGTTTTAAAAACCATCCCAGAAATTATCCCGAAAAATCTGTGAGAGAAGGTGCTGTCGGCCCTGATCTGTGCTGGAAACAGCTCTCGGCTTTTGGGAAGGAAAAGGCTGTGTGTAATGTAAACACACACACACAAACAGGTCATTTTCAGGGTAAACACTCAGGGGCTGGTGGATTTCAATGGCAATGGGGAGTGGAGGGAAAACACAACAATTTCTCAATGAATAGGTTAAACTTCTATCTCCTGACTGACAAAATCAGGCTGGTCTGAGGCTGAGGGGTAAAAAGTACAAGGGCTGAGGGACTAGTGTTGGGTCACAGGGACTGTGCGTAGAGATCGGCCCTGCACTTCAGTCAGACATGTGAATACCTGTGAGAAAAATTAAAACCTCAGTGGTCACACAACTGGTCCCAGAATTCACTTTTTTTCAGGTCAACAATTTTCTATCTCACTTACATTACTCAGCAGCATTCTCCTTGTACTTTTAGCTACAGGGTTTGGTTCCTGTAAGATACCAAGGCCTTTGCCTTCACAGCAGTGACACCTCAATCAACTGTGGTTTGCCTGACTCCAGCTGGTTCCTGGCAGCCCAAGCTCAGTGTGAAGCCTCTTCCTTCTCCTTCCAGCCAGGGGGAAGATGTGCAGATTCCCACAAAGCTGGTGTTGTGTGAGTTCCTGCAACCAAGTGGAACAGGTTATCAGCTTTGTCATTTAACTTTTAATTATAGTCTGATCGGTGTGCTTTCAACAAATCTTCTAAGTTTCTTTGTATGTGCAAAAGAAGGAAAATTTAAAAGGAAAGAAAAAAAAAGGGTTATTAATGCTCCATTGCTGGAAGTTTTCAAGGCCGGGTTGGACAGGACTTGGAGTAACCTGGTCTAGTGGAATGTGGCCCTGCCCATGGCAGGGGGTTGGAACAAGATGAGCTTTAAGATCCCTCCCAAACAAAACCATTCTGTGATTCTATCTGTACTCGCCATGGCAGAGCTCCCATTGTTTTGTTCTTTTGCAAGAATGAGTAAAAATATACATAAACATGAGTTCTAAAAATACCCATTTTATTTGTGTGTTTTGTTTTGTTTTTAAATCTTCATGGATGCAAAGCTTCATAAAAACCTGTAGAATATTCTTCTTGCTGCCAGAGGAGAGTCAGAAGCACATTGACCAGAATTCCAAGGTGACCACGTTTGAACCAGTGGACACAGATTTTGATTTGTTACAGTCGCCACTAGAGGCACAGGAGTTACCCAGCTTCTATCAGGAGGGTGAGGACAAGGCAAGTAAAAGTGAGGGAATTAATGGGATGTTCGTGTAATGTGAGCACAATCTGGGCTAGTGGAAGGTGTCCCTGCCCATGGGAGGGACGAAATGATCATTCTAATGTCCCTTCCAATCCAAACCGTTCTGGGATTCTACAAAATTCAACGAAGTTCATTTGGAAACTGCTGGAGACTTAATTGCCCACACGGTGGCATCGCATGTTTAGAAAGTTTTCTGTGGAGCCTGCACTGAGGGCTTCCTCACTGCTAGAAGTGGGTTTAGATTCCCACGTTTACAGACAGCATTTGTGTAGAGGTAAAAGCTTGCATAAGAAGAAAAATGAACTGGGACAGCTCAAAATTAAGTTTTCCCATTCAGGTTAACTTTTTTTTTTCTTTAATTGATTTTTAAAGGCTAGTGGTTCTGTGGACATATTGTTTCACATAGAATTGTATGATTTTTAATTTATAAGGGTCGTGTTTCATATTGTAGCTGTGTCTGGAGGATCTTTCAGTCTGGAAACACAAGATTAGAGATTCTGATCTAACCGACCTTGCACTAAGACTGACTGACCAATATCACTGTCACAAATGTATGATGACTTTATGATCTTTTTCTCCAGCTGCTGAGCTCAGAACCAGCCAAAAGCTGCTGGAGGGTTCCTGGCCTGCCTCAGCTCCAACAGCCAGTTTCACAGACACGATCGACTTTAGCCTCTTTTGTTCAAGTCTCTGTGAACCGCGGGTTTATTTGCCTTGTCTGTCAATCTAAACCGAGCTTCCTGCTGCTACTGGGTGGTGTTTTGTCACTGCCTGTAACATTAGGCTGTAAACTGCAGGGTAACTAACTCCTAAAGCCCCAAGGTACTCACACTAAATCGCTCAGATTATGCTCCTGCTGCGGGGGAATTTCCAGGTCACAAATTGACACCCTCTCATCGCCTTTTTACACCAAGAGGTAGAAAGTCAAGTTAAAACCTGGTGCTTAAGGGCACAGTTTGCAGCCCCCCTGAAATGAGTAGCCAGTTCCTCATGTGTATTCTCAGATACCCAGCAGAGCTAATCAAGTGTCTCCAGTCACTTTGTTTCTGCCAGTAAGAAAGAGAGAATACACCAAGACTCCTTTTAAGGGCATTCAAGAATACACTGGTCTATAAAAAAGAGGAAGAAAACACTAGAGGGTTCTCTAAACAGTTGTGGTTAATTTTGTGAATTGCTGATAGACTTGTGTTTGTTTGCGGATTGAAAAAAAAAACAAACCCACAAAACCCCAAAATATTTTATTGAAAAGACTGTATACTTTTGACTTGCATAAAGGGGAGTAGGTTTGGTTTTATTAGTTTGCCAGGACTACAAAAAATCTAAATGGCCCTAATTCCAAATAATTCTCATATCAGTTAAAGACTCTTATTTCAGGTAAGTCTCCTTCAGTGAAAAGAAATTATTGCAATTATTGCAATTATAACAATGTAATGTAATTGATGAGCTGAGCAGCTGTGTCTTTATGTCAAGCACTTCTGTTTTATTCAGATTATCTTTTATTTCCTTTAAAATTATTTTTTCTCCTATCTTGAGTTTCAACATAGAAATTTTGCTGCTCCTCAGTCTTGCAGACCTATGTTAAGGTTGCAGAGAATCATTCTGATTCACCTTTGATATGATTCACACCTTTCACTATGTTCTTATTGAAGGCCTGCTGAGAAAAGGACCCTGCTGTGCCCAAGACTGTGCAGACAGAGAGACAGAGGATTTCTGTTCCCAAGAGCTTATAATTAGCTACATTCACACATACATTGAGCAGAACACCAGTCCTCTCAGCCACAGACATCAGAGAACTCCAAAAAATGGTGAGACCACATCAGTGGCATTTTTCAGTAGCATATTTTAGGAGCATATTCACCTTTTGGGAAGGGGAGATTGGGACTATACTTCAATATAAGACATTAGGTGTCAACACTCTCTTGCAGGCTGTAGTTTAGATAAGCACTGGTGTAAATCACATGGAGGAAACATATTTGGTACTTTAAACTTCCCAGTTATTACTCAGCATTTCAGTTACATTGTATTGCAGAACTCTGGCCCTTGCAAAAGAGGTCAAACGTGACCTCTTGAAAACAAGGGAGTTAAATTATAAAAGAGCTTTGTGGATGGTTTAGGGTCTAGTGAACACAAATATCTTTGCACCTCTTTTTAATGCCATTTAGGCTCCGTGTTTCCTGTTTTGATGTAGATGATGTATTTTTACAAGCTATCTGCAGTCACAGTATGTGAAATCCTGCAAAAATATTGATATTTGATGAAACTAGTCGCAGGCCCAGCCCACTGACCATCTTCTTGTGTGACCTCAGCATGGAATCCTTTTGACTTTAAAAGGTATAGTCCAAACCTTCCCCCTCATGCCCTTTTATATCCGTGCTGTTCAGCTCTGCCTGTAATTGGCTGCTGGGACAGCTCTACCTTTGCAGCTATGGTCCTGATTTGCCTTTGGGGTTCTGTGGGATTGCCATATTTGGGGAAAAGAAATGGTCTGCCTCTCATAGAACTGTGTTCTTAGGTAGTCACAAAGGAAGTTCTGGGTTTCACAAGGCTTTGTACTTCCTTTTACCAAACCCTCTGCCTGCCAGTAACCGATTCCCTTCTATAAAAGGAGACAAAAACAGTGCAGTGAAGAGATGAATCTGATTATTGGGGGTTGGAATGAAATGACCTTTATGGTCCCCTCCAAACCATTCTATGAGTCTATGATTATGGGTAGAGATTACACTATGCAGCATCTTAGAAAATGTAGTTACAGATTGGATAAAAGCCTCCTGTCACAGCCTATTAACTGAGAGGAAATGTGTTGTTGCCAAGATGCAGCTGCTACATCTACAGCAAAGCTGCAATGCCTGACTTTACTAAAATTAATTATAGCATGTCTCGTGTGCATATAGATCATAAACATTGCCCTGGGCTGTGGAATAGATCCTGGTGACTGGAAGAAGTACACAACCCATAGTGAGGGAGGAATATGAATATGAAGCTCTCCTAGACTGCCCTGGCCTTGTCCTCCCTGAAATACTGTGGCATTTTGAGTGTGGGTTGGATCCAGGGATCCTTTCCATCCTCTGTGATTCTATGACTAGAGCTGTTGCATAGGAAGACTAGGTGGAATTAGTACACAGCTAGATCAACTAGTCAAAAGGTGGGATAATTAATGTGGAAAAACATTAAAGGGCTTATGCTTGGAGCATTAATGAAGATATGAGATGTTGACCATGCTGACTTCTGGACTCCACAAAACAAGAAATTAAAAACAAGCTGTCTGGAGTGAGGAGAAGAGATACCTTTTTTTCTTCCACTTTGGGAGAATTAAGAGGGAGACATTATCCTTTTCTTATGAAGATTTCCTTCATAAAAAACACTGCAAATTACCAGCTAGCCTAGATACATATATAGTTTAACAATCAAAAATGAGGAACTAGGACTGACTTTGTTCTTAGAAGATATTTACATAAAGTAAAAGCTGATTCCAATGTCTTTTCCAAGTCAGCTTTCTTGCAGTTTGCTGGATGTAGGAAGTGCTGGGCATCTGAAATATGAGAGGATATTGTTTGGTCGGATGTTCACAAGATACAGCATTAAGCAGTACAGCTGTTTGTATTGCTGCTCCTGCTGTGCATGCAATTTCATTGTTCATGCCACTGAGAAATGGGATTGTGCATCAAACTGGAAGAATATCCATCTACTTCTGACTGAAGGGGATTGACTTGGCACAGAGAATGTAGGCTGCACAGCTGAAGTCCTCTCCACCTCTGCAGGTTGTATGGGGGGCTATAAGCCCTTCACATGCCCCAGGTGCCAGGTTTGTGTTGCTCTGTACCTGTCAAAACAGAGGGGGAGTTCCTGGTGCATCCAGGGTGACATTTAGGGATGTCTATGTTGGCCATTTTAACACACTTTTGCTGTAGTTTGATATACAGATCTTATAAATCATTTCATAACAAGACCTATGGTCCAGGTTGGCGTTAGGAGATCGTTCTCTTTAAGGAACCATCTGCTATGAACTTCATATAAACTAGAACTAATTTAACAAGGTAAATAATCCTTAACAAGGGAATCTTCTCCATGAAATATGCAACCTGTGATCCTCAGAAACTCTACACAACCACTTCTGTTTATTTTCTGCTTAGCCAAGGCTTAGTTTGAATTAAACAGACCAGATTACTCACTGCATTACCTAACTCTTTGTATTGTTTGTAAAGGCTTGCAATCTGTGTTTAGTGAAAACTGCAGAGGAGTAGAGCAAGTCTGTAACTGAATAAAGGAGTCAAATGGTAGAATTCCACCTCTCACTGAACATCAACCGTCCTTGGGTTTGTTTCTTATTTTGTTTGTTTGGTTGGTTTGGTTTAATTTTGTTAGTTTGGGTTTTTTGTTGGCTTTGGTTTTGGGTGTTGTTTTTTTTTAAAGGCTGCTTTCCATGGAGGAATTTTAGAATTTGCTCAGGGTATTTGTTCTAATAAGGATGTTTTCCATAGAGTCTGATGATGCATAACTGGAGCTGTTTCCATATATAGTACTGCAGGATGGAAAGCAGAGGATCCTTTTGCTCTGGATGGAAACAGAAGGTCTCATTTCCTCAGAGAACAGCCTTCATTTCAGCTATTTCAATTGTAATGTGGGCAACACTACACACAGTAGCACTGTGGCCCAGTTTTTTTGAGCTGGATGTGATCATAGATCACCTCACAGTGTGCTATCACTTGTGCTCAGACTGCTTGGTCTATCAATCCAAAACCCTGGAAGTGTTAATGCCAGCAGAGACAATAAGGTGGAAATACAGTGAAAAAAATCAAACCATTTTAGAGCACCGTGTCTGGTAAACAAAAAAAAGGGTTTGAGTAGGAGATGGGAAAATCTTGGTAACATTCCTGAGCTCATTTTCACCTTTGTTTAACTCTTTAACGCACGCAGACTCTTTCTCTTCCTCCAAATAGTGGGAGAGAACCCTTTAGAACATCTTAGATTTGTAGTTACTAGTGAAGGAAGTCTTTTTCAGCAGGGCAGCTGTGTTTCTTGGCAGTGTACAATATTTAAACACCCACCATGTAACAAGAAACCAGTGTTTTGTCCTCTGTTGCGTGGAAAACTCTAAGGTTTTGAGAATAAGTGATGGAAACGTGATCATGGCTTGTGTGATTTCAAGAGCCATTAAGTAAACTAATAAATTTCTTGCAATTTCAGGTGTTTGTGCAAGTAACATAGCACTGGTTTAACTGTTGTGTGCAGCTCCTTTTCCCAGCACCTGGGCTGGATTTTATCTACTCACTCTCTTTTTGTGCTGTGTAGTTTATTTGCCACTGTAGCTCATCTTTTTGACTGCTTCCCATATTTCTGTCCAGGTGTGGAGTGTGTCTTTCAGAGTCCAAAGTCTTTGGCTTACCCTGAAGCAAACAAGTGCCCACCACAGTTATTATTTGGTTACTGCCCAAAGCAGGGACGTCTGCTCCAGGAGTATCTGGGAAAAGGTGAGACACTGGATTAAAGTGTGAGGCAGGGAGCTGTTCCTGCCTCATGCCTTTCCCAGGGGTGCATATATATGTATATATACCATATATAGTGTGCAGTCATGTCCCTGTACCTCTCAGCATTACCAAATTACTCCAATCAGTTTCAGGGGGTGTTTTTATCTAAACTTTGGGCTATAAAAGCCAGGTTCTGGGGCAGCTTCTTATGTGATCCAGAAGCTTTCTGTGTGATCCACTAGTTTCCTGTGTGATCCAGCTGTGCTGCCTACTGGAGCCATAAGATGTGGAAGGAAGTTAGTGCAGTAAATTGTTTCCATCTCAGTGTCCAGTATCCTCACAAAACAAGTGTGGCAGATGTGTCTCCCACAGCTGCTCTCCAGAGCAAAACACAGCAGCTTTCTCTTTATTTTCTGTTTTCAAGTTGTACTTTATCTCATAAGAGTGAAACCATCATTAAGAACAAAGAGTCTTAAACTGCAAATCCAACTATTCTCCACAGCACAATGAGCTTTTAAAGGTCAGACTGGCTCTTTACAGCTTGGGCCCAATTATGCACTACAAACAAGCCAGAGGATAACTTGCTTTTATCCTGAGTAACACACCAGTGAGATCAAAATCATAGCAGAGAGCTGTGACAGCTTTGAAGGGCTGTCTGGAAGTCATCTGCTGCTGGAGGTGACTCAGGGAGTGTGTCCCCAGAGAAGGCTCAAGTTGCAGTTTAAAGCAGTGATTTCCAACCCTAAACAGGAGATATGTGACAGATCAGAGTCCAAACCAAGCTCTGCCTTCAGGTTGGGCTCTGCTGGCAGCTGATGTGGGGAAGGGGAGATTCAGGGTGGTGGGGAAAAGAAGGTGAAATGATGAAATGCTCTGTGTGATTGGTTGGGAGCGAAAAAAAAAAAAAAACAACTTTTTTTTCCAAGGTCCGTCCTTGTCTTGCTCTGTGGCCTCAGGCAGGTTAGTGGTACATCTCTCCATACAAATCCTGTAAGAGTGCAGGGTGTAATGTCCCTGATTTTACTCAACTGCTGTAGTAACATGCTTTCTAACAACACAGGGAGGAAAAGTAACAGCACTGTTGTTACAAGTTCCCCTGAAACCACCTTTTATTCCCATCCTGCAGAAGGAACCCCCTCCTTTCAGAGCTGAGGTACCTGCCAGGCAGTGAAGCTGCATGGAATAAAACTGATTCCTGTGGCTTGAGGTGCATCAAAAAGCCACTTTGCACTCAAAAGCAGCCACAAATCTGGCAGGAGCGTGAGGCCACCACCAAAACTGGGTGTTACATGATACCTTATTCCACTTGGGAAGAGCTGGCTGTTTCTATGGCTACTGCTGCCTTTCTCTCCAACACACCAACCATTGGTTCTGATGAGATCATATTGTATTATAGAAAAAAAAAATCATTCACATACTGCTTTACACTGCAGCATTTGTTGAGCTACTATAGATCTGACTTCCTATAATAAAGACATTTTGCATTTAATGTATTCTTATAGGATTTCCCTCATCTCTGATTTATAAATGCATCCATTTTGGCCTCGAAAATCCTGGTTCTGGTTTCCATGACAACAGGCTTGATTTTTGAGGCTATTTCTTGCCTTTACTTCATCTTGGGTGGGAAGAGTTTCTGTCCCCTTCCAGTAGCACTGCAATGGGAAAGCAAAATGGTTGCCTTGAAGGAAAATGAGCAGACCTGAAAACAGAAACTTCAGCCAGCTTTTTTAAACACAAGTGAGAAACGCATGAAAAGAATGGCACCACAAACCTAGCACAGGCTTGAGTCAGATTTCTTGTACACAGAAAGTCAAGTGCATGTATAATCTCAGGAAATTTTCATCATATACCCCCCTGTCAGGTATTTAACAAACTGATCTGGCAGCCCTGAATAACACTGTGTTGGCACATGGCAAAATAACCAGAGGATCTTGCCAGTCTGTTCATATTGTGACTCAGTAGATAAATTAGTACTGAATGCACTTTATTATTTGAAATATACTCTCACTTTCTCTATTTTTTCCCTCAGTACATCCCATTTACAGTACTGGACTGCTGGGACTCTCTCTTTCATAGATCATTCACAGATAAACCATATTCCTTCAGTGTAGAACAGTGTGTTTGAGACTCTGGGTACTAAAGGCACCATAAATAATCCATAACTGCTTTGCAAGGATATCTTTCTAGTGGGCTTTTTCACTTTTAACATTTCCAGGAAAAATGAAGATAGACAGCTGCTGGTACTCCATGGCTGAAGTGGTTTAATAATTGCTGTTCTAAAATGATAAAAAGGTGGTTTTTGCAAACTCCTCAGGAAATCCCTGGAGAGGGTCTTTGTTCCTTTTTGCTGCAGAGAAGAAGCAAAATGTACCTACATCCTTTTGGGTAATAAGTACCTTCAAATGTGCCATCCACTAAGGTTGCAGATGAAATGTCTCTCTTTGGCTTGTCAGAGAGTCTTTCTTAATTTCTTTGAGTGAAAGATATTAAGGAACCATAGTGTCTAAGGTATCATTGTACTATGGCATTATAATCTCATTTGCATTTGGGCTGGGAGCAGCATGATAAAGCTGTTCCTTAAGCTAGTACAGGATTTTTCCCAGAGTTTAATGCAAATGCTGGAGCTCCCAACCCATCTTTTGGAGCAGAAGATTCAGGTGCAGATCAGATATTCTTCATTAAGACAGAAGGCAGGAGAACCTCATTTAGGCAGGTTTTATCCACACTGTTGTATCCTGTCAGTAATTTACACTAGGGGCTGATCTGTGAATCCCAAACAAAGCACAGTCCCCACCTGTGCAGTCCCTGACACATCTCGTGGTAGGATGAGATTATCACTGAAAGCCAAGCACAGTTCAGAGTGAATCAATATCAGGCACAACACAGAAGTGATTCAGTGATTGCCTGAAATAACCACAGGTTTTCCCTTCTGTCATGACTAAACCATCCTGCCCTAACAGCCAGTCCCTTGGGGACAATGAAGTCACAGCAGAACAATTTCAGCTGTGCAGCCAGCTAGAGACAATATGAGCACCCTTGTCTTCTGTGCCCTACCATGGCATGGAGGGGATTGAAAAGTGAGTCATTTGCTGGAAAAACTACTGATCCTGTGGCAGTAAGATGACTCTTCAGAAAGCTCTTGCATTCTGTAAAGGTTAATTATGAGAGTGGTGAAGCAGGAAGACACAACAGAAAACAGTGAGACCTGTGCAATTCCATCGTGTACTGTTAACTTCTCAGATATCAACGTTTCCTTCTCTAAAATGCTCTCACACTTAAAACCCTTCAGTGGATTTATAACCCACAATGGAAAAAATTTACAATTTTTACTTGTATGGGTTTGTCCTTATTTCATGTGATATTTTACCACACAAGAGTATCATGTTGAAATCCTAAATGTTGTTTGTAGTACTGCCTGAAAGTTCCTCCAAATAGTTAATTGATTCCTGCTTTTCACGTAGCCCAGAGCAAGTTTAGAGGAAATAAATGTAACCTGAGTTAGTCATCCTTAAATAATCTCAAAGCAGGGAGCCCTACATTAACAGCAGGCTGATAATAAGCTGTGCAGTGCTATCTTCAGTAAAGCTTTGCTCATGACTTCAAATAAATTTACAAGCTGTCATTTATTTGTTTGTTTGCTTTTTCTCAGCAGGAGAATTTACTGTCTGCTTGCTGAAGTATCAATTATTCTTGTGAAATTAAATGGTACTGTTTTAGGATTATGCACATCGAGGCTAACATAATGTGAGACATGATGAAAATTAATAAGACACCAACTCTGTTAAGACACCTGTGCTGGGTACTTCTTTTGTGCTAGAGATAAATCTTATGTTAGAGGAACAGCAAAGAGTGGGGTTAAAAAGAACCAGCAGACTTGATCTAGCCCTGTAAGTTTTTGTTTTTGCAGGCTTGTGCTGTCAGACCATCTGCAGCTGCTGTTGGCCAGGCATTGATCTGACCTCTAAGGGATAGAAATCCATTCTGTTCCGGGGCTGATCGTTCAAGTCTTTTTATTCTAGTGTTTAAATTGGATTTTATTCAGTTTTATTTAAATCCACTATATCAACACTTAATGAACAGAAGCCCTCCCACTCTGCTCTGTGGCATCCCATTGTATACCACCATTTTAGTCTTTTATGTGTCCTATACATATTCATTTCCCTTAATCTTTCATGCTAATGTGTGTTTCCCTTTCCCATTCTTTTTCTCTTCTTGATTATCATTAAATGCCTGGGTGAGACTTAAATGTCAGAAAAGCCCTGAGAAATGCCACAGAAATGCCACATACTGGAGGAGAACACAACAGTTTATGTTTAAAAAGCCCTGAGCATGGTAATATCTTCTTTCCAGGCTGAGGGGCTGTTGTGGCCACCCCTCAGAAAAAAAAACAGATCTCTTGAGAGAAATAGATTTCTGTTGCTGATGGTGTTTTGATTTTGAGCTTTGATACTGAAATTGCAGGTTCAGAAATGACTGCTGTCTTCTCTCTAGTTCATCTCTGCCCTGACATGAAAATGGGTCATTGGAACTATCAGCTGGCTTCATTAATTATTAATCCTAACACATGGCAAAAGCAATCTGGAGATTCACTGCATGTGTGGGGGTCTGCTGATGCAAATGTAAAGGGGGCAATTAACAATGTGAAAATGCCAAGGAGGAGGGGGAATCAGAAGGCTTAGGTATAGCTGGAAGAATAAAAAAATATTTTATTTTGCAATCAGATGCATATCTTAAGTTGCATTAAAGTGAAAATTCCTACAGCAGCGCACAAAGTTCACATGAGGATTGGGTTACTCGGCTGAACTGTGGTCTATGCAAACATGCATTTATAGACCTTTACCAGAATTCTGATACTTGCTGAGTGCATAGCAAAAGCTGTAAGCTGTTCACTCTTAGGGAACTGGATACCTAGACAAACAAGAATATAACTCTTATCCATGTATTTTAGTAGCTTTCTCGTGTGTTCATGCTGAGGGGAGAAAACAGAAGTCTTCAGGCCATGGAATAAGAGCATAACACCACTGCTGTGTGAAGGGGACTTTTTATGTACACCAACCTAGGCAGCCTAATGAACAATGAGTCTTACTGCCACTGTAGAAAGGGAACTGTATGAATTTGCCCCAAAGGATCATACAACAGGAGGGTTGTTCCTGTGGTCTCTCCCTCTGTTTGCTGCACAGACACTGCACCCACAACAGGAGCTCATGCTCTGGGGTTTCAAAATGGCTGTAAAAATCAAGAGCAGAAGGAGCTCTCCATACATTTTCTGCCTCCCTAAAGCAAAAGACTACACAGATGAGGTTTATGCACAATTACATCATATTTTATTATCTTACAGAACAGAAAGAGAGAGTGGTGTTCCAAACCCTCACCCTGGTCTGTGATGCATTGCCAAGGTCTGCTGGTCTCCCGGATGTTGTCTGGATGCAGCTTCCAGGTGATCTTTCCCTCCCCATGGCCCCAGTGACATCAGAGACACCTGTGGAAGCTCCAGATAGTCCATCCCAGTTTTTTCTGCGTCACCCAACCCCAGTGGCAGTGGAAGACAAGGCTGGAAAGGTGAACAACCACCCCTCAGCCGAAATTGCTGAGGAGGGCTGGCAATCCATGAAGGGCTTTCTCTTGCTTGGGTTGCCACAGCTCACACAATGCCATGGATTACTTCTAATGGAGTTTTATCCAGAGAGCAAAATATTAACCAAGTCAACTGATTGCATTTTCATTTCTTAAGGGAGGTGCAGCCCACACATCCCATGGTGTCTGAGCACAAAGACAGTCTGCTGAAGCAACCCTGTGTTATCTCATGGGTGCTTTGTGCTGCATCTTGCCTCTGATGTAAAAGGAAATGGGAATTCTTGCTCAGACAACCTACCTGACAAAGGAATAAATTCTTGTAAATTCAGTGTCCCAAACTGAGGAAGTTACAGTAGCTGCTGCTGCAAAATACTGTGATAAACCCCTCTCCATCTGGAATGTTTCCATAATCCACTACAGATTGCCAATTAATTGCATACTTACTTCTATGTAAGAAGGACACATAATAGGCTGTATCAGGATAAGTCCCCCAGAGGCAATGGAAATACATCACAATATTCCTAAATAGCATATTTTTATTTAAGCAATGCCTCCAAGCTTCTGTCTGGTACTAGAAACCTATTGTGTGAGGGACTGTACATATAATGAAAGGGCAGATTTACAGCACACACTCCTATTAAGTGAAGCACTTAATTGCTTACTTCAAGTACCAGTTTGAATAAAATGATCTCATCTATTTTCTAATTAAATGTTGGAAATTACAGTGTGGCTGGTTGGGACACAAGGTTTTTAAATCCTCTTCTAGAGCAGGAAGAACTGTAAATAGTCTCTTATGCTGTTAAGATTAAAATTAAACTAGTCTCACAGAAAGATCCTTTGAACAATGCCATGTGAAATAATTAGGATTTTGCACATATAAATAAATCACAGATTTTTTGCTACCTTATGGAGAAGCTTTCATTGACAGTTTGGATTTAGACTAAAATTCCCTTTAATTAAACCAAATAATGGGAAGACATAGTTTTTAGACACACATATATTTAATTTTATGCAGACTAATCAAGTTTTTCCATGCTCTACTGAATATAATGTTCATTATGACCTTTCTCTGCTTACAGTAGCTTTAATATTTGACTGCAGTGTTTCTGGGAAGCAACGCAGTAAACAGTAATTGTTGTGCAGAGGATTAAAAAAGGGGAAAATCTGGACATTTTGAAATCAA
This sequence comes from Pachyramphus minor, assembly GCA_013397135.1. Lineage (NCBI taxonomy): Eukaryota > Metazoa > Chordata > Aves > Passeriformes > Tyrannidae > Pachyramphus > Pachyramphus minor. Next base: position 461,797 of record VYXB01009650.1, read on the forward strand.
GTCAGATTGTCACAGGATTGTTAGATCTAAGGAGATGATGAATCTTCAGTTTATTGCATTTACTGCTACAAGAGAGTTGTGAACTTCTTCAGTTTAAAATTTCCCTGAACATTTTGTGTTTGTCCTGTATAAGTGGAACATTTCAGTACCCAAAGCCACACTACTGGGTGTAACTTTGTACCTCCATGTGAAAGTCTCTCCTGGGCTACCAGAGGTGGCAGAATCTTCATTTTAACTCAGATTTCTCTGAGAATAGTTTGGGGTTGCTCTAGGATGCCTGGGAGGGTCCCCACTGAAACACCTCAGCCTGGAACTGTAACCTGTCCCAGAAACAGCTGATTGTTTTCCTGTTGTTTTTTAAGATGTTGCTCCCGTGTGTGTTTTTCAGAAAGGAGAAAGCTGAGCACCTACAGCAATTTGCTGCTATCAAGAAGAATCATTTTCTTTGCCATTTCCTTCTCCTGAGGTTGCCACAGGACCAATGAAGCAAAAATTCTCTCCTGAACCACCACATGTAAGGCAAGGCAGAGTGAGGCTGGACCCCCCTGCTCCTTCTGTATTATACATCCCAAACTCAGGATAATTTCAGAGGATTTCACACTCTAAAAATAGTGTCCCCATGACCTAGGGCCTCTGGGTCTTCCTAGGAGCAGGCACCACATACATTAATCATTCAGCTCCACCTTCACTTTTGTGCTTCAGACTAAGCTCAGCTTAATTCCCAGGAGTGCCAAGCATCCATTTGCCAGTAACAACAAGGGATATGTAATTTATTACCCCTGGAAGCATGAAGCACTTGTGTCCATGGGAGACTCAGCTTCCATTTAGCCTCTAACAAGCCCATGTGCAATTTAGAACAATTTAGCTTTTTTATGCTTATAGGGAGAAGTCGTTTCAACAGATTATAAATAGATGGGTGGGTTTTCCTCTCTCTTAAATGCAAAGTTTGGGGGTTTTTATTTTGTTGTTCCCAGATGTTTTTTATGCTATCAAACTAGAGATTCTGATTTCTGTAATCCTGTCAAAGATTTTAATGAGAGCAGTAGTTATGAACCAAATGGAAAACTTCCACTGTCTCTTTTCAGTCCTGATGAGACTCTTCCCTTTTAACTGTCTCTGAAATACATCTGGGGAGCCTCTGCATCCCTTGCAGACACTTGTCTGCTTTGATAGTAGGTTGTGGAAATGCTGATTAGAACCATTTGATCTGGATTGGTATTAAAGTGTCTATAGGAACTCACTCCCACAGTGCAAGATAAAACTATTGGTTCCTCCCACGTACCACATCTCAGGAAGTTTCCTACACCTTCAAATACAAGGAGAAATCTTCATGAATCTAAAATCTTCTGATTTTTGTAACAGAATTCCATCACAATTTCTCTTCTATAGAGACAAGTTATTCCCCATTAGTTTTATTTTTTAATTAACAAAAAAAGACACTTCTAAATATAAGACTGAATTTTCCTCCAACTTTAAGACATCTTTTCACTACAAATGACAAATTACCAGCATCTTTCTCATGTCCAGCTGCAAAGCATTTTAACATTTGATTATCATAAGAACACCTAGCAAATAACAAATTGATTTGAACTGGCAGATAAGAAATAAAAAATATGCTGCCCAATTGGCACGTGTCTGTAAAATAAATATACACCTTTTAAGTGCATATCCATGCAATCCTGCAGACCATTATAGCTGGGTATGTTTACAGATCAGACAGATATAAGCTTATTTTTTCTTTGTTGTGTTCACAGATTGATTACAGAACAGAATACACCAAATCCTCAGCCATATGAGTTGTATTGAAGTCCTGATCATTTATACCACCCATGTAGTCATGGGCCTGTGTTCTGTCAACTGTGTTTGGCTTTCTCATGTGCATTTGCTGAAATATGTTGTTCTGAAGGAACTGTTCTGTTTTGATGCCCCAACTGAGGAATAATAAGAACTGACAAACCTTTGTGTGCGTGTGTGTGTAGATCTGTTATGTATTTAACAAACAGTATACTTCTCCCCCCCACCTCCACAAACACACTCTTGTACATCTGAATCAAAGCCCGTTCGGGACATTTGATTTTAAGTGGTTTCATCTTACTGTAATTACCAAGCCATGTGAGGAGCAGTGAAACAATTGTGTGCACAACAATGGAGATGAAATAAAGATAGCCTCTAATTAATTCCAGCTAGGTTATAATTAATTTTGACTGAGTTGCTCAGGACAATGTACTTAAGTCTCACAGGCTTCTCTAAAGAGGACTGATCACCAGCTGCTGCTCTTTGATTTTCAAAGCAGATGGGGCTATTTCCAGCTATTGCTTAAAAGGAAATGATGAGGCTGAGGGTGGGGAGTGATTGATTGGTTTTGAGCAGGCTCTGGGGTAAGGCTGCTGGGGGGAATGCTCTGTCAGAAAACTCATCTCTGATAATGTCTTTTAAAGATTTTAGAGATGTTTTCTTATAATTTATCTTTATATTTGTAAGACTCCCTTTTTGCTTTATTAGAAAAAAAAGCACAATATGTGATGCCATGCCAGTAAATATTTCATGATGTGTTGTATATTAAGTCTGCCTTGGGTCACAGTGGTGTCAAAGGTGATGAAGGACACAAACATGAATGTTTCTAGTCTTTGACATTTCACAGAAACAAAAGATGAAAATTATCTGTGTAGATTGTTGTTCTAGTTCTGTCAATGAACAACTCTCCCCTACTTCATTATACAGGAAGCTATGGTGAATAACATATTAAAATTAATTAATCTGAGGAATTCTGCCACTTCCTTTGTTTGCTGACAAACTATGAAATTCTCAGATGGATTTGTTGTTAGAAATTATTCATAAATTTCTGGAATTAATGAATCTCAGTTTGCTGGTAGACTGTGTTAATTAGGAACAATAGATGTATAAACTACCAGTGTGGCAGTTCTTTAAGCACCACAGTATTTAGGGTTCTTGACTGGGTAACTTGTAGAGCTACCTAATGCCTGGCATGTGCTTAGTTCTGCATTTAAATGCAAAAGGTGAAAATCCAGGTTGGAAACTAACTCTGATGATCTGTAGTAAAACACTTGTGTAAACAGAGAGCAGATGTGTGACAAATTCAGAGATAAAATTGTCCAAGCTGAGAACCACCACCTGCATTGTTAGTGGGGAGGGAAAAGTCAAAGTGTTTTCCCCATTATGTGATTCATTAGAAATAAATAAGAAGGTTGGTGATTGAAATGTTAAATGCTTTTAACAGTTAAATACTTTTCCCAGGAGTTTCATGTTCAGTCTGTATTTTCCTGTGCTAAATTTTCTGCATCTTATTTTGTTTTGCTGCCTTTTCACTACTGTAACATACACTCCACCTACTAAAGCCATGTGCTTTAGAGGGTGAAATTCCCACTGAAAGCAATGTTTAAAAGCTTGTATGAAAGACCTGTTAACATGTGAGAGGCTGCCAAAGAAATTGAGAAATCTTTGCCTTATACTGGGTTTTGAAACTGGTGCAAGAGGCCCTCACCAGTATAATCTTTGTACTGTGCATGGCTCCAGTCCAACTCAGTTCTTGTGCCTTGTTTAGTCTGAAGGAGACAATTTATAGTTCTGTTTTTGGGGAAGCATCAGTGTAGTGTGTGGGAACGCAGCCTGCATTATCTCTGTGTTACCTTGAACATGGCACTGGTTGAATTGTGGTGCTCTTTTCTGTCTCTTCATTCAGGTGTCCATTTCCTTGTTTACAATTATTTTCCTGAAGCCAATAAGGTCATTATAGTACTTTAACCTACCTTTTCCATGATAGAGCCCACAAAGTTTCACAGAGTAATTCTTTCAGTGAGTCCAAAAATCATGTTTCAATTGTAAATTCTCTCTTTACCCCCCACCCTAATACAGTTGTCCTTAATCTATTTGCTTTTCCCAAGCAGATAATGTGTTGTAGTGCTTGTGGGCATGTAAAGGTGGAACTCTTGCCTGCCTGTGTGGCTTCACTTGCTCATATTTTATAGGGCAGAGTCCTACCTAAGAGACATGTCCCACCTATTTTATAAAGCTGTTATAATCTGGATGAATATATGTCTGTTTTGAAATAAATTAAGACTGCAAGTAAGACTTTTCCCCCTTCAGTTTTCTCTCTTGAGCAAGTTGTGCTTTGCATGCTTTCAGTTTTAGGCCCTGTAAAGCCCTCCACAGGCGGCTTCCCTGCTCTCTACAAAATTCCAGCCTGGCTGGACAACAGGAACACACTTTTTGTGAGACACCAACATAGTGAAACACTGGAGTCATGGTTTTCACCTGAACACCTGTCCCCTCTAGAGTGGGTGAGGAATTCAGGTTTTTATTTTAAAAGGGGAGATTTTAAAGTGACTCATACACTTCTTCCATTTCTTCAAAGGATTCTTCTTCCATGCTGGAAAAATCTCCTATGGAAAGTTCAAGAGACAATTCAAGGAGGATCTACAGTTTTGACAGTCTTTCTTCTGGCTTATTCAGGTATGTGGTTCAGTTAGCCCTAATTCCTTATCTACTCTTGGACAGCATAACAGGAGCAGAAACCCCTCTCCATCTACTAACAAATGGTCAGACATTACCCATGACTCATTACTGCACAGGCATAAAAGTCCTGTCCTTTTCCAAGGTTGTTAAGATATTTCCTCATTAAACTCTCTAATGGTAAAAAGAGGAATTAAGAAAAAGAAAAAAAAAAACCCACACATGGAATTCTCTGAAATGCTTACCTGACAGTTTTCAGGACCAACACACGCCTTGTACATCAGGCTGGGATATAAAAATATTCTTTAAGGGGCTTTTTATATGTTGAGATGTTGTAAACATTATGTGGAGAAAGAATGGCTGCATGTGCTTGTTCTGGTTCAAGATATTCTGAAACTCTGAAGTGTGGGTTCTCAAGCTGAATCCTGCTGAGGGCACAGCAGCTTTCCAGAACTGCCTATGATCACTTCTGGTACCTAGTTCTGCCTAAGGCACAGTGATGTGATTTCTGTAGTGATTTTATTACTTGAGTTACTTTATCCAGTGGCAATGCTGGGTTACTGTGTTCTTCTAGCTTCTCCTTTCATTTTCACTTGTTCCTGCTTTTGTCCTGCCCTCACTTTTATCAAATGAATTAATTATAGAGAAAAGTGATCAGGGAACTGATTTAGCTTAAAAATCACCAGATTTTAAAGCCAGATCAGGCTCCTGACAGGTTCACATTGTGGCCTCTTGGGCACCTATGAGGAAGATGAGGATTGTCACCATAAGGTGATGACATGGTGTGAAGTGTTTTAGCCACAGAAATCCGGTCTGTTGCAAGCAGAATCATGTTTGTGATGTTGGGTTTCTGTTCTGGACAGGGGAAAAATACTGCAGCTTTTCTGACACCTGTTACCCTGTGGCCAAGAGACCAGTCACTCACAAAAGGGAAGCACAGCCCTGAGATCAGCCTAGGAAGGGTTCTTTGGTAGGAAGGTGCAGTTCTAAGGAAGCAATCTCTGTGAAGAGAGCATGTGTAAACTCTATCCACCCAGCTTCTTTCCCTGTGGCTTCCTGCCCTTTTGGGCTGTGACCTGATCTGTAACAAGGCCAAACACATGTAGTGCTGGGAGTGGGGACTGGGAGCATCTCTTCTCAAGAATGGATAGTGGGAATTTATCATGGGATGACTTTTGCTTTACATTTGGTGAGGGACTGTCAGTCTGGACTGTTGCACTGGGATACTCACTGAGTTCAGTGAATTATGGATCCAGCTTGGGATTTCTTTGGTACTGCTCACAAAGGCTTGGTCCATCAAAGGAAGTACTGTCTTGAAAGGTCATAAACCCCTGTCTCCTAAAGCCCTGGTTTGAGGGCAGTGCTCCCCTGTGGGGAGGGATCCAACAGGTTTCACTGTGAAGCTGGTCTCCATCACAAAATGCACAGATTCAAATGTGGGAATGGCTTGTTCTAGGGTAGTTATGAGTCCCCTCCATCACCTGGCTTCCTGTCCTGTTTCTGCCTTGGGAGTTCCCTCAAACTTTGCCTTTGGTCAAAAGGATTCTTAGAGGAATAGTAACAATAAGAAATAATAATGCTTAAACTTCTCATCCTGCAAAGACCAATTTTCAGGACTTGGGCCATAATCCTCTGAGGTGACCTTAGTGTGGATAATTGAGAGAAAATGATTAGCCTTCTGACTTCTCCTTTTGGGGGGGGTGTGTGGTGTTTAATGGGGAACTTACTGCACTCTGAAGCGAACAAGTTTACTTGAAATGTAGCCAGCTAGGAGCAGACCAATGGAACTGGGTGATAGAATCAGGGCTCTGAATATCTTGCTTAGCTTCCACCTCACCCTTTTTTGTTTCTGGACACTTGATTAATAAATTTAGCAAGAAAATTTAGCTGCAGAAATGGCCTGAAGTTAGATGATTCTTCTATAGTGAAGGTCTTGACCAACTTGCAATTTTACCATGTTTTCCTGGTGGACTGCTGAGATCTGCAGAATGGATTTTTGTCTTTTCCCCGTGAGTAATTTTTCACACAGCTTCCAGTTAGCCCTGAAAAGGAACTTAGTCTGATCTTGAGAGAGAAATGCAGAAAGGAGAACTAGACAGCCCACACCCTGTTTCCTCACACCTCCTGTTGGTGCTTACTCTGCTCTTTGCAATCGGTGTCTCAATGTTGGTTAGTTCCCTCTTGGACACAGAAAATCATACCAGGATGGTGTTTCAAGTTGCAGACACCGAAACCAAATAGCTTTGTATGGTGTCTCAGTTGTACCTCCTTTGTCCACTTGAAACAGGTTTTTCAAATATAAGAAGCTTACTTAACCCAGGGTTTAAAGCTATTTTTATCCAGCATGAAATGTGCATGGAAAGAAGGCATCTGGAGAGAGGACAGCACTATTTGTTTTTCCTCAAGGTCTTCTTTATGCTTGGGAAAGATATAACTATTTTCTAGAAAACTTAAATAATATTCAGATATCCTGCACACTCACACTGTTTGGGTCAACTCTTTGCAGGCCCAAGCAGCAGATTATTTGCAAAATCCCACTGCTGCTGTCAGTTCAAATCAGCTGTAATGTCATTGCTGTGGGTGGTCCTGATTTCTGCTGAGGTTCTGGATCTTTGTCTCTGAGACCTTATTGAGTCCTACCAACTATGTGTGGAAATTTTTCCTTCCCAGACCGCTGCTCCTGCACTGTTTGGGCCCTTCTGTGTTCCCCTCACATGAGCGACTAAAATTGCCACTATTGTAACAATATATCAAAGGGTACGATCTCTGAAACACATCTCCATTGTACAGCTTGGGGAGTAGCACATCCCTCTGTGCTGCTGTTCCCCAATATCTATTGGAAGTGCTTGTGCAGGTGCCAGCTGGATTCAGGGCGAGATTACAGAATTTAGAATGCTGGTGCAAAGGTGACTGATGGATAGAATCTTGCAGGCTTTACAGAGCAGCCATGTCGCTGTTATCAGACAGTTTCACTCCGCCTTAAATGGAGGAGCATCTCTGCCCTTGTGAGCTTTTAATCGCTCCAATTACCCTGCATTTCCCACCCTGACAGCTGGCATGCACAGGAGTCCCTCGTTAAGGCTCGCAGGAGAGGTGGATTTTATTTTTTTTTTTTTTATTCAGTCAAGTGAATGACCACAGTGCCAAGCACAGCCCCAACAACACCCGGTAATTTGCTCAGCTGGAGTTTGCTGATTTTGCACAGCAGATGTTTAACGTAGAACCCATTCTTATGTGCACAGTAACTCCCCTTCCAGAAGATGCAGCAACACAGAGTACACTTAATCCAGGGGGTTACTAGAAAAACCCAACACTATAAACAGTTAACGTTAAGCAAGAGCTTAGTTAAAAAAGCTGTGCTTGTTGTAGCTGGACTTTAGTGGTACAGGCTATTGGCTTTGGAATCAAAAGTGGGTAAACTCTGTGGTACCAGAATAAGAATGAAAGTATGTAGAAGAAAACCTACTCTGCAATCCACATAAAAGATTGGCATTGCCTCAGGTGTCAGGACAAGCCCTGGTACTCAGCTTTGCTCTCTTGAAACTTCTCCTGAATGATGATTTCTCAGGCAAGATTACTGTGAGTGTTTCAGCTAATGGAGGTGAACTCTTTCCCCTTCCTCACATCAGGAAACCTTCTGTACTTGATGAACAAAGAGACAAAATCCAGTCCTGGCTGCACTGAGTTTTCACAGCAATCATAGTTTGCCTCTTCAACACTTAAATCCCAAAAGGAAGTCTTGTTGCTCTTACCCAAATTAAGTACCAAAGCCTGAAGAAGGGCCGAGGATTTCATCCTCTGTGAGGCCTATCATGAGTTGTGATGGGTCAAAGATTTAGTGGCTTGCCAAAGGCCAGAGAGGGAGTTGGGCATGTGTTTTTGTCTTAGCAACAATGCCAGTTTATGCAACTCTCTAGTTGACCATCCAGTGTCTTGAACTCTGGAACTGGTTAGGCTGAAAATTTGCATTTTAAAGAAAATTTGGTGAGCTGGGTTTTGTTTGGTTGGGGTTTTTATCCAATAGATCCTGTTCCTTTCACTCACTTGGCTCATCCGAAGTCAGATAATTCTGGAATAATGAAAGAGATAGTTCTAGATCACTCTTAGTAGTTGGTTCTTGGAGCTCTGTTACACAATATCTTACCAATATTGCAATGTCACTAAATTCCCAGATGTTCTTCAGAAATGTGTTCTCTGGAAAACCTTTCCAAATAGCACTGAGATGAGAAGCCACACAGTCTAAATTGGATACAAAGACCCCTATTTGAGAAGAAACAGTTCAACGTATTTGCCACTCTGGCCCATTGACAAAAACCAATTTATGCTCCCAAACGAGCTATATTGCAAAGTTTTCCAATAGTTTAATATACAGCTGCTTCTCTTCTGTGCTGAGCTCAAATTTCAGCTGCTGGTGCCTTCTCTAGTGATCAGAAAGGCTTGTGGAAGTGTTGGCTTCAGCTCCCATCCAAATAACAGTGAAACCAGGAGCCAAGAAATGTGAACAAAACACAAATACCCTGGAGAGAGCTGTGTCATGGCTGTGGTTTTAGCTCTTCCTCCTGTGCCCTCCTTCCCCCTGCTGTAAAAGTTTGTTTGAAAGCTGCAGAATAAAAGTTGCTGTGGGATCTCTTCTCTTTTATAGCGGTGCAGAGCTACAGCTTCCTTTTGTATATCACTCCAGAGAAACTGCCTGCAGGATTATGTGTCCTGGGAGCTCGAGCTCCCCTTTGGAACTCTAAGTGTGTTTCAGTGAGCAAATGGGTGCAGGTTGTTCCCAGCACCTTGCAGAAATAATTTTTGGTGTGTTTTGGGGCAGGAGGGGTCAATTTAATGTTATTCCCCCTCAATCTAAAATTCAGTCCTACTGTCCAAAGGTAACTTCAAATTTTCATTGCTTTCACTGTGTGAGGATCTAGATCCAGGTTTGCTGTGCCATCAGTCTCCTCAGCCAGACTCCCAACACATGCTCCAAAGGCTCAGCTTTACTGACTGGCTGTACCCAGCAATCTCTGTCCCTCTCCAAAGTCAGAAGGTGGCTTAGCCTGGGGAACTGGCTTTTAAATGAGGGTTTGTGTTTAAAGGCACATTTTACTTTTGCTATACTAATTGTACCAACCCTTCCCCAAAGACTGGGGTGCAGGCACCTGCTCTGTTGTGGTGCAGGCCCGTGGAGGTGCCCAGGCAGCTCCAGCAGAGCTGCTCTGGGTGTGGGCAGACCCAGAGGAGGCACAAACACTGCCCACGTGTGCATGGCTTCAGAGCTACCTTTATTCAGAAAGGCTCAGGATTGCTATGGCAACCCCAATCACAAACTGTAAAGGATTCATGCTAAAACCCAAAAAGGCTCAAGATTTCAGGGCTTTTCTCCCTTTCTCTCTCTCTTTCTTATTTTTTCCATCACAGAAACCGCTTCTGAGCAGATGGGCCTATAGCAGCTTTATCCTGGACCCTTTGTGTACTGGGAGCCCTTTGTTCCCTGGTTTCTGAGCCTAAGCAAATGCAGCTGCTCTGGGAGTCAGTGGGAATATCAGGTGTCTGTCTTCCAGTGACTCAGATCAGCAGGATCCTTGCAATGAAACCACCCAGTCCAGTGGCTCTTTTCAGCTCCAGAACATCTTGGTGGGGTGAGGTCTGAAAGTGCTGGTCTTGCATTGCTCTGTTTGGAAAGATTGTCCCTTACTACAGCCAGAAAAGCTGTGGTGCATTTTCTGTGTGCCAGAATTTTAGGGCCCTGGGAGATGAGCTCTGTAAAATCTTAGAGGAGTGGTGTAGGAGATTATTGACTCATCTATTCCTTACACCCTCCTCTGAAATGTTACAAACTTGATCACAGGAGCAAGTGTTAATTATCCACATGCACTCCTCTAGCTCAGCTCAGAAGAGCTCAGGGAGCTTCCATGGATGGGAATTTATTTGGCTGCCTCTTGGACTGGGATGGTTTTGTCTCTCCAGCTGCTTACTTGGTCCTGTCTTGGATATCTGTTTACAGTGGCATAACTGGACCTTTAATTTCTCTATCCTTACTCTATTTATGCACATAACATGTTAAAACAAAGCTCTGTCCACTGGACGATCTTTGTGATGAACAGGAGATTTGGGGAATTCCGATGAAGCAGAGTAGCTCAGGGGGATCTGTCATCGTATTTTATTCCCTGTATGCTGAATGAGTTTCAGAGTTATCTTCCCCTCCCAAACCGAAATGTGAAAAACAATTCTGTTCTACCCACTGACCTTCATGTCCTTGTCCCCAGTGGACAGCAGGAATTCCTACAGAGCTGATATTTTCTCTGCTTCTGAGGGAAAACTTCTTTATTTGCTCTGACTCACACTGGATGTTCTCCATGGCTCCATGGTTACCCAATTCACACTTCTGCTCCCTGTCTAGAATTTGCCACAGGATTATCAACTGGCAGAGACTGGAGGACCTTTATAGGTGTGAACACAAGTCTCCCTGACTTGTCTTGGCTGATTCTGACCATTTGCTGAAAAAACTCCCTCTAAGTCCAGCTAACATTTTACACAAATGAATGTGTTATCCACAACTAAATGTAGCACATTTGTACTTGCACCCTTTGCCTGAAAGGAGAACCAGCTGTTTGGGTGGGGGGAGTTCCTGGACCTATTGAAGTGGGAAATAGGGAACTGAAAAAGTCCTTTTAGCTTAAATTTTCCTGAAGAAACACGTCTCAGTGAGCTCCCAGAGAAATCTGGCTTTTATTGCTTCTTAATACAGAGAAGAGATATCTCAATTTTTTAAATTTCATTTCATTTTTAAGCAGAAATAGCAGATCAGCAGGGCCAAAAGTGGACAGGAACAACCTGAGGAATTGCTAAATGCTAAAGGAAAGTAAAGGTGATGTGAGGGATTATATTGTTATCGTCTGACTGGGCTTTAAAGGCAGAATGTGCAATATTTAGCCAAGCAGTCTTACATGACTGTGTTTTATGAATGTGTTTGTTGAACAGTGAGGTTGGTCCAGCAGTGCCCTTGGTGCCCAGTGTGGGAAGAGCTCCTTTTGCTTTGATGCCAGGTCTGAGCAGCTGCGTTCTGTCCAGTGACAGTTCTGGCAATGCAGAAATTGCAGTGCATCTGAAATGGCTGGTGCAGCAGGAAGGCTCTCCCACAGAAATAGTTCACGAGTGATTACCCCCTCTCTGTCTCAAGCAGACAGCACAGCCAATGTTTGCAGAGCACAGCAATCATTATTATCAATCCTATTGCTCCTGAATGGAAATGCATGAGAGAACTATATGTACAAACCCCAAAATATTTCCTGGGCATAAAGCCAAAGTAGAATAATTTAACCACATCAAAGGGTTTTGTGCTTGGGGGGCTTTTTTTTTTTTTTCCATGCTAACACATGAAAATCAATACATTCTCAAGGAAAGCAGAGGTTTTGTAGAAGCAGCCTTTTGTAGTGGCAGAATGTTTTTTTTTCATTGAATTTTGACCCATTTTTTTAAGACAGACTGTTCAAAACTCAGGGGCACATGCAAATTAGGGGCAAAAGTTTAATTTGCACGTGTATTTGCCATGATTGTAAGAACAGAATTAAACTGATTTGGTGCTAGGGATTAATAATGCTCCATGTCTGAACAGAAGGGGAGTGTGAGGGGGTGGGAGGTGGTTCTAATTTCATGATTCCTGGCAATGTCAGCCCTGGCATATATATAATTAACCTACTTAATTAGCACCACAGAATAAAAATATGAATGGGGGAGCTATTCTACTCTGCCAGCCCGAAGCTGAGGAGCTGGAAGGCACAGAGAGGAGGGCTGAGGGGTGGGCAGAGAAACCTTGCAGATAGAACAGTTTGTAATGATTTTGCTAGCTGGAGACTCAGCATGACTTCCCCTTCCCTTGTTTATGGCAGAGCTCCAGTCACAGCCTCCTTCCTGAACTGAAGTTGTGGTCTCTCTCCAGAACCTTGTACAATCCTGTCCTCATTGCTCCTGTTAAAAGGCCTGGAGAAATGACTGCTCTGCTTTTTAGCATGCTGTGGAGTCACGGATCTGTGCTCCCTCAGCCCTTGTGTGGAGCAACCCTCCAGAATAAATAACTGCACCAGCTCCTGCTGAAGAACACAATTCACACAGACAAAGGAAGGGAGCATTAGCTGCTTTCACCACCTCCCCCTGCCCCCGCCTTTGTTCACAAGCAAAATAACCAAGGCAATCCATTCCTTTCCCAGAACATGGAAGTAGGAATAAGTAGCTGTAGAATCCTACAGGGCAGATGTCTGATAACAAATCCATTCAGTTTAAATGTCCCTCATGGAAAATAAAGGAATATAAGAACTCATTACTGCCAGTGCCCCAAGCAGAAGCTTAGCAGCTCGCAGTAGTGACAGCTCAGACTATTAGTGTATTTATAATAAAGTCTTTTAAGTCTGCCACATGGAGGGATTTGTGAGTCAGCAAATAGGTCTGCAAGGGACAGGCCAGCACAGAACGGAAACCTGTCAGGAATTACTCAACCTTCACCATGCCCAAATCTGCCCTGGTTTCCTTTAGCAAGAACTATTGTTCTGGGAATGCAAATTGTTATTTTTCATTTCTTTGAAAGCAGTGCAGGCAAAGCAAGGGGAAGTGTTGGCTTGTGACAGAAGGATCATGAAGCAGGTCAGCCTCCCTGAGCTGGCAGCAGCACAGAGCGAGCCATGCACGAGGATGTTCTTCCAAATCACCTGCCAGGCAGAGGCTGCCACCCAGTTTACCCTCTTAACCTACATTTGGAAGCACACTGTGCTGTACAGATGCATATTGCAGTAGGTTTGGGAGAACTGATTGACTTTCTAATAGGTTTAGAGCTGGAGATACCAATTTAGGGCTCATAGGAAGGACAGCCCTTAATCCTGTTCAATCTGGAGGTTCCTTGCAGGGCTGAGACCACATAGTACCCAAAACACAGAAATGTGTAATCAGCTTTCTAGATATTTTTTTAATAGAATTATTTATATCATGCAAAAGACCTTAATGTTATATAATTTTCATTGAAATTTTAGGAAAAAATAAATCACATATACTGTTGTGACAAGCCAGAAAGCAGCAGCTGAATGCCAGGGCATAAAGGGGAGACTGTAAAGAAAAGGATGCACAACTCTTACCAAAAGTTGCTTGGAATGAAACAATAATTCACATCAGGATCTTTCAAAGCCTTGCTAATAATGGCTCTTAATCACTTATGCTCACTGATGGTCCCATTCTTCTTTTTATAGCACTAGTAATCCAGGTAACCTGGACAAGCTCCAACTTGGATAATTATGTTCTCCTGACCTAAATTCCTCTTGGTTGTTTCAAGTGAATGCTGTTCTTGGGCTGATATCCTAAATAAGCAATTGCTGGTTTGTGCACTCTAAAAGGGTTTCTGTGTTTCATCTGAGTTAACTGGGTCTCACTGGAAATACAACGTGACCGAGGGACATCGTGGTAGATTTGTGAACTTAAAAATCCCTTTGTAGGGATAAAGTGGGAGAGGAATTAGCATATTTCATTTACAGTTTACAGCATCTACTGGAAAATATTTTTGCTGATATATATCAGTTGTGTTAATTAAATGGGGTATTTTGGCATGCATACACGCTGTGGGATGTGGGCACTGTAGGCACTTTAATAGGCAGTCCTAGAAATTCAGCTTTTCTTGGCATTTATCACAGGCTTCAGAGACTGAATGCTCATAATTCTGCCAAACACTCAGTAATGAGAATTTCAGCTGAGCATTTCCAGCTTGTTCTTCCCAGTTCCAGCTGGTCAGCCAGTACCTGAAACACACCAGTCATTCCTGGAAATACGTTTCCTCCAGGAAGGCTCAGCACAGACCAATATACAGAGCACAGACTGAGGTGTATGTGCAGATAAACTCTGCTGAGGATTTTATTTTGAGGGGGAAAGGTGTGTGTGTTTGGGGTTTTTTTTTAAAGTGGGTTCCAAGATGAAGCAACATCCTGAGGAAGTTGTAAAAGAATAAAGCAGATCTGGTGGATCACCCTGGGGATGTCAGCTGAATGAACATCAATTAAATTTACTAGACTTTCTTCCACATTTTGATTTCAGTCTTCTCTGAATGTCAAGTACTTACCTTCACTGTTGTGTTACATGTCTGGTTTGTTTTTTATCAAAACCATTTTACTAATCTTCATCCCTCAACTGGTGCTTGGGCCTTGCTCTCTTTCACGTGCTGGGATTTGTCAAGTGTTTCATGTGATCCGAGCTCATGGCCCATTCCTGGACAGGATCCCTTCACCAGTCAGCCAAGCAGAGGAAAACAGTGGGAACAACACCTCAGGGATAAGCACAGGAAACAAAGAAATGTGTGTAGGAAGGGATCAGAAGGGAAATCAGGGTCAAACCCACAGATTTGAAGAAGCATGAGACGGGAAGTAGGAGGGTGACTGGAGAGGAAGAGAAAAGCTGCTGCTAGAGGATGTATCAGCAGAGTATGGAAAGGTGGAGTGTCAGTGGCTGAAAGAAATGAGTAGAGGATGAAGCCATGAGTAGCAAGGACAAGGCCTGGGAACAGGAAATAGCACAAAGCCGCTTCCCAGAGGAAACAGAGAAATTCAGGTCTCATCAGCACCCAGTCCTGCTGACATTCACTCCTGTCAGGGTAACTCTACAGTGAGCTGCAGCCACTCTCAGGAAAACCTCACTGGTTTGTGTCAGGGCACAACCACAAAGCTGCTGCACTTTCATCAGTGCAGTGAAACCCATGAATTATATATGTTTGACTATTTAAGTCCTGTTCTCTGCTTGGATACGGACATGGTTGCTGTTTTAAGGAGTCAAACAAATTGAGATGCACGAAGTGGGCCAAACAATTCCCTCATGCATTAAACATGGATGAACTTGACCTAAAATCTTTTAAAACTGCATTTACTTCTCTCTGTCGCCAGTAAAAATGTGAGTTACTAATGCTGGAGCCAGCTGAGGCCACAGATTCCTTGAAACAAGGCCATCATGTGCTTGAAACCAGTTTTGATAAGCACAAGAATGATTAGTCTTTAGCTTAGTATCTTGAATAAAGCACTCCTGGGATTTTGGAGAGGACTTGGTGTTACTGTGTGTGTTGCTGCAGCCACTCTGGGAGTGTCTGAACTTGGAGCAGAGCTCAGTGTGGTGTTTTCCAGGGATGTTACAGGAATTAAGAAGAGATTATGCAATCACTTTTAATTGGCTTCCAAAATGGTTTTGTTACTGGTTTCAGGATGTGAGTAAATTAAGCAGATTAACTGCTTTTTATTTCCTTGTGTTTCAATGGAAAGAAAAGTAGGAAATCCCCCTGTGAATTAATCTGCCTTGAATCACTGTGTTTCTTAGCATAATCATTTTTTACTCCTTTCCACTTTAGTATTTTGGACTACTTTCCTGCTTCAGTCATGGGAAGCTTCAGAGATTTAGACTTATGCTCTCCCAGGATTTATATTGCATAAAACCCCTTTCTCTGTGTAATCACAGACTTGAAACAACATGAGCAGCCTGGCAACAGTTTTTGAGGGGAACTGAGAAAGAAGAGAGAATGTCTCTGATGGGAAGTGGATACTGAAGCAAATAACAAAACCTGGCGAAAAGCCCATGATGTTGCAGCCACTGTTGAGTGTGGCACAGGAAAAAACTTTCACAGTACCCTTTGCAGAACTGCAACATCATTAACTGGTTAATGATCATGACCATTACCACAAGCACACTTTTCCTCCAGCCTTTTACCTTCGATGAGCTGGAAGAATGTCACTCTTAAACCTCACAGCACCACCCTGCAGTAGGTCGCTCTATAGGGAGAGTCAGAATCACTCAGTGTTTCCCTCAATTCACCTCAAAGTAAAAATTACGTTTTTACATGGTAAGACTTTGTTGTGCAGGAATGGGCTTTAGCCTCAGAAAGTTGTCTGACAATTTCCAGACTGCCAGGATTTCAGACTGAAGACTTCTTGGTCATTCTGGAGCTATCCAAGGTCATTTACTTTGCCACCAAAAGTCAGACTCGGCCACAGAAGTTCTCAGCATCCTCTGAGATACAGGTATTTCCTGTGCAATGCAAAAAGCAGTGACCAAATACACGTAGTGAGTGCCCTGTTGCACAGTTACCATAGAGACAGCACATTAAAAGAACTTCTTCCCCTATCACTGATCTAGAAAAAACCCCAACACTTTCTATTCTTTTTTGTTCTCTTGCACGTACACAAGGTGCTGAGTTTCTAGTCATAACCTTGTGTTTAAGATCAATGTTTTGTGCATATTCCTCTTTGCTGTTGAAGTGCAGATTCAGTCCCAGCATCTCTGGGGTTGAGCAGAGTTCAGCCTTCAGAGCTCCCCACTTTGTTCCTTAAACCCAGCTCACACAATTTCCTGTTTAGATGCAAAAAAAAAAAGGGGCTCAAGAGCTCTTGGTGCTTCCTCTTCTGGGCTCAGTGCAGTCGTTTCTTCCACAGAAGCAGCTGACAGGATATTTCTCTGATAGGCACTTCAGCTAATTTTTCACATTCTTATCAGTTCAGATGGCTCTTTGTAAGAGCAGTTTCAAAACCTAATTTCAAGTGGCAAAAAATAATCAGATAAAATAGGTCCTTTGAATTGTAAAAGCATTAGCTGAGCAGGCTTGGTTCAGTGTGAGAGAAGCACAAAGCTCTGCAGTTAATACCCTAGAAAAGCTCTGTAAAGAAGGTACAAGAAATCTGAATCTCAGTTTTGCAGACATTGCTGTTCCTTTGCTGTATTCCCTGCGCTTCTCTGAGGTTTAGAAAAGGGTTCTGATACTTGTTAGGTCCTTCAACTTAAAGGTTTGTTGTTTTACTGAACACAGAGGTGGAAGCTGGGAATCTTTGCAGCTGAGGCCCTTCAGTTGTTCATCCTTCCTTGCTCTTTGGGGACATGGCAGTGTCACAGTGACCAGGGTGAACAGTTGCACTGAAAGGTCAGCAAACAACATGTGAGCAATGAAAACCAATTCTCATTCAGGCTTCTTCTTCTGGTTGCTTTGACTGAAATCTTTCAGAGATGACAAGTCTGAAGAGAAGCTCTGAAAAAGCCAAGAGGGAGACCTTGGAGAAGAAAGCAGGTTTTTGAAATGCACAGGGAGGTCAGTACAGTTCAAGTGATGGGGGATTCATATTACAGGAACCCTCAAACGCCTGGCTACAAAAACTACTGAGTGAAAGCAAGACCTCTATTCCAGAGCACATTTTTCCCCCTGAGATTATGTCTAGGAGATAAAAGGATAGCAACTAACTGATCTTTTCACCACTTTCAGTATCCCCTCCCCAATTTTAACATCTACCCTGAATCTATTTTCTGCTCTATATTATTTAGTCACTAATTGCACAATAATTCTGCAGTTCCTGTAGGCTGGAGAACTGGGAAATCCATCTGTTGGGTGCTATGCATCCCTTATGACTCCTCCTGACCCAAATTTGGAGAGGCTTCACCTTGTACCTCCTTTCCATTCCCTGGGGGTGTTGACTGCCAGGCAGTGACAGATTAAATTGAAGTTCCAAGTGCCAGCAGTCTGCCCTAACTCCCAGCAATTAATAGTCTGGCAGGAAGGACAGACGAGCCACATATGAAGCAGATCCTGAATCAGGCTGTAATTTGTAGCCCATGATATTTAAGTTGTGAAACCAGAGCTGTCTACCTACATGTGCAAGGCCATAAAATGGTGATGTAAAATTCCCTTTCTGCTTCAGGGATAAGCAAGCTTTGGATCCCAGAGGATGTCTTTGGGGATAAACTGGGATTCTGAATTAGGCACTGTCCCTTTTGTCCTCACCTGGACAGTCAGTGTGACAAAGAATAGCCCATAATTCAGGGTCAGAAGGACCCAGCATCCAGCTGTCTTGGTGAACCAGGAGTGGTGTCTGGGATTTCTTCTTTTAAGCATTTTTACCATGTAACTTTGTGATTCTGTTGACTTTCTAAATACAGTAATAAGCATCTTTGCATCATCAAAGTGCTTACAGATAATATCTCAATCTCCTCTGGAAGCAACATAAGAAATGATTAGTAACAAATAAGTAAATGATTTAATTTTGTAAAAGAACTCAAAGTTTAAGAGGAATTGAAGACCTGATGTCAAGCTGAATCAAAGCAGTGGAAATGAGCTTGGAACTTGGATCTATTTAAGGTTTTATTGCCAGCAGGATGGTGGGACTGGCAATAGCTGGTACAGACATAATTTCTCTCCCTTCAGTCCCTTGCAGTGGCCATTTGAGACCTTCTACCAGGGCACTGAGCTCGTGGTTCTCTTGGTTACTGCCCACATTGCTATGGCCAGAGCAGAGCCTGGTGCAGCCCTTCTGTGCCCTGCCAATGTCACTGTGCTGGGGATAAATGTCATATGGAGGAATAAATTAGAGCTGGGACAGCCCAAATCCCAGAGAAGTGCCCAGTTTGTAAATTAACATAGTACCTCTCACAAAGATCCTGCTTACTTTGTCACAGGGGAGGCCAGCTGGATGAAAATAGTTCTTTTTTGGATAGTATTTGTAGGATAATAAGAGGACTGGGGTCATAGAAAGCCAAAATCTTTGCAAGCGCCAAGTGCTGGTTTGAATGCACTTCTTTCTTTCAAGACCTTCAGCTATTCCCTGCGTGCTGAAAAACACTTTCTGAAGAACCATTTTTTGAAGTGGTACAGCACAAGAAAAGCATTCGTCCGTCAGAGAACACTGAATACTAATTTACTGTTGGCAGGTTGGGGGGGGGGGGAAGATTCATCATAGTCCCCTTTCACAAGGATGTTTTCCCCCTGTTCTTTTTGAACTGAATAATGTGTTAAATTAGGGTTAAAGTGCTCTGTTCCCTCAGCTCCACTCTGCCTTTGATGCTGTACAAGACCCTCCCAGCACTGCTTTTCTCTGGCACTGCTCAGATATGAGAATGTCCCAAAAGCCCTCTGTAAGTCTCCTAATTAAGCAATGGAAAGCAGTAACAAGTGAAGGGAGCATGTAAACAGGGCAGGCATGATATCCACCCCAGTATCCAACACGCTGGTGTGAACACCAGCTGAGGCAGGGCTGAGTTTGTGTCTGCCTGCCCAGCACATCCCAGCCTGGCTTTGAAAGCCCTGCTCTGTCTCAAGCTCTTGGATAAATTCTTAGCAGGAAAACTCTCAGCAATTAAGCACCTGAGGTATTAAACACAGGTGAGAGTCCACATGTTCTGGGTGTTTTGCTTGTGTTCAGAATTCCTTAATGATAAGTTGGATTTTGAAAAAAATGTAATAAATTTCCCTCACAGCTCCTCAAGCTTTGTGCACCTAAAGTCTCCCTCTACCCTTGTGGGACAGACCAGGGTCCTTTTGAAAGCCCCTAATGTCCCTCAGTGCATCTGAGGCAAATAAAAACCCCCTTGGCCATGCATTGGTGCAGAGCACAGACCTGTCCTTCTTCCCCACAGAAACCTCCCCAAACTGCCCCAAGCATTTACCTGCATATTGCTTTGCCAATGCAGGCACAAGGGAAGCTTAGATTCAGGTGTAAATCAACAATAATTTCTGAGCCAGGCCAGGTTTTATCTTGTAATGATGGTTCATTAAACTAAATTATGCCCTTAATGACATCACTGAACCAGTTTATTGTTTCCAGAGAATTAATTGTTGAGACATTCCTGATTTGTGGAGCTTAAGTAGGCAAGTGCATCTACAGATGTTGCCCATTACTTGGGTTATGGGATTATATATTAATCTTTTACAGCCATGAATACGTGTGGAAATTAGTGTTCAATGGTTCTCTTGGATCTGATCGTTACAAAACACAGGACAATCTAAATGTGTGAAATGCCTGTACCTTAGAAAGGCCTTGGAAGTGCTGAGTCTGGGTGGGGATTAGACCCTAAACCATGTGTTGATTCATTGTAACAAAAAAATGTCCACTGCACTTCTAGACTCCATAAATCTCCAGATATTTATGGGAACAGTTTTCTTTTGTTTTACTTATCATCAAATAGTGATTTAGAGCAAAGCAGAGGATCCAGGCATGTCCAAACCTGCCACACAGACAATAAAAGTGATGCACTATGAGAAGCAGGGACTTAAATCCCTTTTTATGAGAGATGCTGAAATGCCCCTAAAAAGCTGGCATTGCCAGAGTTTGTGTGACCTTAGAGCTGAAGGGATTTTCAAAAATGAATCAAACCAAACAGCTTCTGGAGGAAGATCAAATGTGAACTGGTGTTTGGCTCATGGTCTGTTCATTTTCCAGATCCTGCATAAATGAAAGGTTGAATGAGGAAAGTTCAGCAACAACAAAGTGCAGGTACCCAACCAGCTCACTATAACCAAGGCTTCTGATAACATAATTATAACTCTGATGTTCTATCCTGTACAAGCAGTGTCAGGAAGCACAGCTGACAACCTGGTATTCATTACATGGATCTGAACTCATGCATAGAGTGTTTGAGATCCTGTAGGTCTTTTCACGTGGATTGTACCCTGAAATTCAAGAAGATGACCCTGAGGCACACACTGCATACATGGCCATGGAGAAATTATCTTGCATTCTCTTTATCTTTCCTTCTCTGGGTGAATTCCTTTAGTGGTAGCCACATTTTCACACCTAAGGGATCTAGCTTGGGAATATTTTCCAGTTCTGGATGGTCTCGTACTGGAACACAGAGCTGTAATCTGCAGAAAGGCTCCTCTGATCTTATCAAAGAGACCCTTGTCAGACTGAAATGGGACCAGAAGGTCTTGTTCTGAATTTCAGTGCAGCCTCTCCCTGGCCTTTAGCATGGCACAGGTGCTTATACTCATGACCACATGTAATTAATTACACCCACGAAAAATTTGTTTATATAATTAGTATCCACATAACCTGGAAAGAATCACAGAGAGCAGAATTATATCATCCCAGTGTTTAAAGCTAGTTTTTGAAATTATATGTTCTGCATGGAGACATTCTGTGTTGAAAACAAGACTCAGCCTGGTCTATCAGGCTGTGGCCTTGGTTTTGTCCTGCTCCCAAGGACAATGACAGGGCAGTCTGTGGTAGCTGAGCAGGAATTGTTTTGGTTAAGAACTTTCTTTTCTTGGTATAAATCAGGGCCCAACTCTGACTCAGTTGCAGCAACTGTAGCAGAAATTCCCTTAACCCAGCAGAGAGTAGACACAGCTCAGTCCTGTTACCTTCCTTCTTGTGTGTCTCGGTGTCACCATACTCCCCCCTTTTGAATAACACAGTAAAAAATAGTAATTCTCTCCTTCAGACTTTTAATTCTTAGTATATTCTTGCTTCTTTTTCTCCCAGTGTCTTCTCAGTCTCATTTTCTCTTTTCCTTCCTCATTTCATCTAAGCTCTGTTTCATGTCGAATAAAGTACCAGCTCCTGTAACAGGCAATTTAATTTAAAAAGAGATAACACCTATTTTATTTTTAATTTTTGTAGCATTCTCCTTCAAGTAGGCAGAGGTTTTCTGTATTGTATTCTGTAATTAACTTGTCTTTGAGTCAACTCATATGCTCAACTAATGCAAATTATTTTCTGGCTAGAATCATTTATTGGTTGAGAGAAAATTAACATTTTAATCAAAGTAACATTAAAAAGTAACTCAGCTGGTTTAGTGGTTCTCAAAATTTGGTGATGGAAAATTTGCTAAATGTGTTAACACTAAAAAAAGTTTTGATTAAATCTCAGTGGGGATGCTTTCTGCATCCTATGGTTATATATAAGCCACATTATATTTCCTCTTCCAAAATATTCCACTGTGCAGTAGAAGGGATCTTGGGCCTTTCCAAATGTCTTGGAAAAGAATCTGAGGGAGAGTTGGGAGAAATGGTTTTTATCCAGCTCTGACTGCTTAGTCACTGGCAGAAAGGACAACTATGAGAGACACAGGAGGCTTAAACTCCAAAACAAGGATTGTTTTAGTGTTTCCTGCCTAATGTTTAAACCAGGGCAAAAGTGGGCACATAAATTGCAGCACTGGGGCAGAAGTGCTGTAGAGAAGTGGCTTTGTCAGAGCAGGAGGTGGGTGAGAAAGTGTTTAGGATTCTCAGGATCCCGGTGTGAGTCTGCTCCAGCCCCCTTCCCAGATGAAGGGTGGGATGGGCTGTCCATCATTCTGAGAGAATGAATATTCCTCTCTTTGGAAATTCAGGCCAGAAATTCAAGCCACACTGAACCTGGTCCATATGTTCCTGCAAGAAGTTCATGTTTCAGCAATGGAGTGTTTTTGTTCCAAAAAGGAATAGTGAATTTTGCTGTTGACTTCAGTATGACCGAGGTTCCACTTGTAAAAGGCTTTAAAATCTCTGGCACTTGGCTGCAGCTCATTTCTCTTACAAATCCCTGAGGTCATGATTCAACAAAACAATAAATCCAGCTTAAGGGCTCCTTGTGTCGGCTCAGGAAAGTCATGACACAGAATCACATCAGGAAGAGCACTGAGCCAGGGTAAGCAAACATGCCCATTCAAATGTATTAAAAAATAATGATAAGTTTATGTTGGACCAGAAGTCTCTCTCCTAATGAGACATCTCCTGCGGCTACTGCTCCAATATTTTAGTTGTCTGTCCTCTTCTAGGCAGGGGAAAGTGAACAAAAATGTTGTGTTCTGCACTCTGGGTTCTTTACCAGAAATAAGATCCTGTGCCGATGTCTGATCCACATCCAATGGGGATTTCTGGCAGATCAGCAGTGCAGAGATCTGCTATTAATGATCACAGAACCAGGGCCTCAATCCAGCAGCCTGGGAAGATGCTTGGAAAAAGTAGCAGTGCTTTTGCAGAGGCACTTGGAGAATATCAGGGTACTCATGCCTCCTGGTCCTTTCATCAGGGAAATCTGTAAAGCTGCACAGGCAACTCACTGCAAAAAACTCTTCCTTAAGCACAGAAAGATCCAGGAGTCCAATGAGACATCACCAAAGGAGAAAGCAGCCATGAAACATTCCAGCTCTGGCTGGAATGGAAAGTTATTCCTCCTCACTCCATCACGTGAAGATTCCCTCAGCTGGCCCCTGCCAAACATGCACTGGTAGTAAATGACTGAAGTCAGGCCTGAAATAGTTTAAATTCTTTGTCACAGCAAGGAGAAGATTAGCAAATCCTGGGGATTCACTGGTAGCTGTTCCAAACTGAGCTCCTTTTGGGAAACAAGATTGATCATTGCAAATTTGCTTGAGGTTTTCTGGATTATTTTTTTTTTGTGGCCCAAAGCCGTTGTGCCTTTCCCTTCAGTATTTCTACAGGACACCTTTTCTCTGTGAGGCATGTCCTCGTGTCATCAAGATTTATTCCCAAATCCATCAGAACACTTTGACTCAAGGAATAACTTCACTGTATGACACAGGTGCGAGGTGAACATTTTCCACTAACAGGGAACATTTCTATGGTCCCTTGGCCATGTTGTTAATCCTCCCCAGCTATAGAAATAACAATTAGGACATCTGAGGTCACATTCACAATAACCAGAACAATCCTGTAGTCTCTTCCAGAAAACAAGGAATTGCAGTAAACAAGGGAGAGGTTTCCCAGAAAGAGACATTTCACAGTGAGCTCAGTCCATCATGAGCTGTAGAGAATTGAAGCAGTTTGTTGTAGCACTGCAGGTCATTCCCAAAGGAAAGTGAAGAGGGATGTTGGCAAATATGAAGGCTTTGACTGACATATTTAGGGCCAGAGTCGCCCCTACACTGTGGTGTTATTCACCCTTCAGCACAGCTGTTTTGGCTTTGTAGATGTTAAATATAATCTGTGCTGAAAGGGAAAAAAATGGAAATTAATTTGTTAGTGATAATGCTCATTGTTTCCTTGCACAGTTTGTGTGCAGAGCTCGCAGTGTAGCAGCCCCAGACCTTTCCCACTGCAACAACCCATGGAGAACTCCAGAGAAGGGGATCTCCTATGCCATAAAAATGATCCTCTGGAGCACTCGGGGTGTTTTGTTCTGCTGTGAGCCGAGATTGGCAGTCAGATCAACATAAAATGTTTCCAAAAACAAACAGAACTGAATTGTGTAGCAGAAGACACTTGTTTAATTTCTTACAGTCCCTAAAAATTGCAGAACTCCTGGAAGGGATGGATTCCTGGCACTCAAGCAGAATCACTGACGCAGGAAAAAGAAAAGAGAATGGCACCTGGGCATGTAAAATGATTACAATCAGGATTCATTTCATTTTTAAGCAAGACAAGTGGATAGGAAAGATTACAGAAATACTGGAGTAGTTAAGACTCTACTCAGGAGTTGTGTCCAGTCTTATATAAATACATAATAAGATGTAGCCCCTGGCTACAATAAGAAATTATATTTTGAAAGGCAAGACTCAGAGAGGCTGGGGAGGGACAGAGAAGGGAAGCAACATCCCCCAAGTCAGCTTGGAATCTGAGCCAGCTTCCTCCCACACTGGTGTGACAGGATCTCCCCCCCTCCTGGATTGACTGGTGTGAAATAAATCCTCCTTGGCAGAAATGAGGCACACACACCACTCCCAAACTCAGCTGCAAATCTCCTCCATGCAGAGGTTTCCAGCTCTTTGCTGAGCTGTAGGTTTCCCATTAGATATGTCACCCCTGAATAGTGAATTTAAGCCTACTAACAATAAGGTTGCTTTTCTTTGTGGGGTTTCATGGAACCCTTGGAAGTAGCCCTTGGTGTCTGCAAATTTCAATTTGAGTGTCTGTATTTTATAAATCTCTCTACACTGTCTTGGTCCTCAGTATTTTTTGGAAATGCAAACGCTAACAGCTTCAGAAATTCCGAGCTGCCCCATTTTTTGTCATCCTCTTTTTGACTAAGTTTAAAGGAATAATCAAAATTTTCATGCTGAATGAAAACTGAAAGTGAATTAAAGTGAACTTTGAAGAGTTTTTTCAAGAACTAGGGAATGTAAAACCAAAACTGAGGAGGGAAGACCTCAGATGAGGGAAGACATAGCAGTCTCCAGCTTCCTCATGATGGGAAGGAGAAGGAGAGATTCTGATCTCTTCTCTGTGGACCTGTGACAGGACCCAGGAACCAATATTTTAGAAATCCCCACGGAGATGTTGTCATGGCAATTCAACAATGCCTTGCATGTGAAACACTGATATTAATACTTCTAATTTGTCCAAAATGTCCTTTTTCAATTCTTGCAACGTGCTAGAAAAAGAAATTGCGAGTTGGATTAGATTCCAATTACCAGCAGAATACTTGTTTGTTGACAGATGCGTCTTCCTGTTGGAAATTAATGTAAACCAGAATAGGAAAGCTGAACTGATCAAACTGAGGTCTTTTCGAGGTGAAAAATAGAACAATTGCCGGATGCAGGCAGATACAATTTTTCCTATGGGACAAAAATTCCCTGGAACATGCTGATTTTGCAAAACTAAAACCTTCCCCAGGAATTTGTCGATTAAGTTTAACAGGGAAGTTTACAAATGATAAATTGAATTGTCTGTGGGTTTTTTATTTGTTATTTATTACTCTGAAGAATTAGCAGTAAAAGAAACGCCACTGGTAAGACATAATTTCTACAGCTCTTTATACATATAGAAATAGTGTATCAAAATCAACAGGAAATGGTTTGGTTGTGAAAAAAACTTTGTTATAAGCATCACAACTTTTTGTGTTGTGTTTTTTTCCAGTTTGGGACAAAGTAAATTTGGAATTACAGCTTTATAGAAAAACTGAGGTCGGAAGGGACCTCTGGAGACCCTGTGGCAGAAGCTCAAAGCAGAGCTAATTTCTGAGTCAGATCAGGCTGTGGAGGATCTTATCCCTACAAATTTTGAAATTCTGCAAGAACTGAGATCCCACAGAGTCTCTGGATCCCTGTTCTGCTCCTTCCCCACTCTCTTTGAGAACATTTTTTTTGTCCTTTAGGTTTGATCAGAATTTCCTTTTTTGTAATTTGTGACAGTCTCCTCTGGCGTTGTGCCAGGAATTTGAGTTGGAAAAAGATAAGCTCAGACGATTCTCCTGTCTGGGCATCCTGGAATTCAAATCCATGTTTATGGCCGGGAGCTCAGTCAGCAAGAACAGCAGGGCTGGGGAAGGCAGGATGTTGTGATGATGAGGAAACTCATTGTGTTGATTTGCTTTTTGACTCTTTCTGTGAAGTATCATCTGAAAAGGAAACTGGCTGATCCTCATCCCCCCAAAAAGGTAAAGGGGTCAAGTGATGGACAGTCCAACACTGGCAAATCTTTTAGTTCTAATTGCTTTTGTGTTTTCCCCACCCAGTGCCCCCTCACCATCTTTACCCTCCCTCATCACTGACATCCTTCAGGAAGTCAGTCTTTAGCAGTGGCTCATCAGTGCAGATCACTCCAGAGACACACAAATGTCTCTTGGCCTCACCGTCATGAGCAGGAAACTGGAAGCCCAGGGCTCTCTCACCCGTCTGTCAAGGCTCTGGGTTCTTCATAAGTGGATGATGTGAAATGTTGGGTTTTTCATTTCCTTCAGACCTGTAGCATCCTTTTCCCTGATTTTGTAGCACTGGGTGGAGCTGGAAAACAGCAGCCAGGGCCTGGTGTCGGAGGACAAGGTCACAACTTAGTTGTTTTCTTGAGTGCACGAGGAGAGGTGACTGCCTGACACAGCAAAAGCTGGGGAAGGACCAAGCCCTCAGATTATTGTTTAACTGGTTGAAATTGGAGTCCAGAGCACATCATAAAATGCAAAAAACTTGCAGAGTTCCTTGAGGTCTTGATGCAAAATTCTGTTGTTGCAATTGCACTTAAAAGGAGAATAAAACCTCAAAGTAGGTTGTTTGGGGTGTCTTATGACATGACACAACTTTCGTTAAACTCATAAAGGTGCCAGCTGCAGGGTTGGGAAGTGCAGCAGTCAGAAGGGGCTCACTTTACACTGGGCAAACATCAGGCAGTACCTCTGAGGGAGGCTCTTGCTCCCATGAAGCACCCTGTTAATCAAAGGTGCATATTTGACACAGCAGTGATAACTTCTTTAAGCAATGAGTATTTTCTGAAGTGTGGCTGTGTTTAAAATTTTCGTTATTAGAAATACAATCAAAATTCTACAGAATATAAGTCCCATTACCCTCTTATTGTGTGGGTGTATGGGGGAGAAAGAGGGTGACTAATGAATAAACTGGAAAGACTTTCAGCTTCTTGTTTTCTGGCACTTTGGGCTGTTGGACAGTACATGACACCTTGCACATTTTTCACTTTGTTGATTTTCCTGCCTGTGAATTGACATGAAAAGCCTGAAAATTTCCTGTCTGACACAGATTGTTCATCTGATGGGAGATTGATGTTCCTCCTTGATGTAAGACACAGCTGAAGAAAGGACAGCAGAGCCCAGCTCAGGTGGCTTTTCCACAGGGACACAGCAACTCAAGTGGGTTGCTCATATCACTCATGGGCTAGAAACACCTGGTCAGAAACACCTGCTGAGCAAAGGTGTCAAAATGTTTCTTCCTGACCTTTAAAAAAATAGATTCTGAAGACTGGACAGAACATTTTCTGATATGAATACATATCAAATGAATAACAATAAGAACAAAAGAAGATGGCAAATTAATTGCCAACTCAACTATCAAAGTGACTTCCATGAACAAGGACAATTCTTTATAGTACATAATAAAATGCAAACACCAACCAGAATGGGATATTATATTACACTCAGGCCCACTCGAGAGATAAGTGTATTTAGACACATGAGGACACACCAGTAGAGAGGATTTTCTGTTAAACTGGAGCAGAGTAAACAGAATCCTCTGTTCCTTACCCTTGTTATTGCCTTTAAGAGCTGCAGGAAGGCAAAGAGAACAGCTTTTGTTGTGGCCCAAAATAAGTTGAAACCACCCTCAGACAGACTTGAGTAGGTACAAGGACATTACAGGGTCAGTGGCAATGGTGTGAAACAGAGCAATGAAATTCAGGGGTCTCCAGATGAGTCTCAGTGATTGCCAGAGTCATACATCACACACCTCTGTCACTTGTATTGGGTGGATAGGCTGGAGTTCTGTATCCTGCAGGATGGAGAAAGGGACTGGAATGATCCAATAGGGGTTTTCCACACCTAACTTCTCCTGTTCTGCTTCTTTTGAAGAGGTCTGTGGGGTATTGCATTATTTCCATCTTTGTAGAAAAATTTTATCATAAAAAAGAGTCTTATTAAATAATGCCCTGCTGGGATTGAGTTACAGAGGTGGGTTATCTGAGCACTCCAGAGTGCTCTGAAAATAGAAGAGGGAAAAGGTTTCAATGAGGGAGAAAATACACGTCTGTTCATAAACGTTAATGTGAAATGTCCTGGAGTGTTGGAGACAGAATTGAATTGTGGCTATTGAATTTATTGGCTCACTAAAAATACTCCACTCAACTCCAAATAGTCTCCTCTACTCAACTGTGTTTCCAAAACCTCTGGAGATTTTATCTTTGAAACCAACTTTCCTTTCATCTTCTGCTTCATCATCTTTGGTTTTTCTTTTGGAGTCAGTTCCTAATTTGTTTTCTCCTGAACCCATTTCATCCCTTGTCAGGCTGGTTCCCAGGTAACCATTGCTGTGTCTGCCACTGAGAACACACATCAGTTGTGGGTGTCAGATACAAACACCTGGAGACAAGTTTCTGAGTATGCAGTCATAGTCTCCCTCCAGTGCAGTGTGGAAGTATCCCTTTTAAATCCAGGGTGCTGTAGATTTATGTCTGAATGTATTTATGACCTAATCCTTGCCTGGGCACTTAGAAGCTACTCCAGGTGAGCTGGCAGAAACACTGTCAGGGTGTGCTGGGCAGCTGGAGTGCCAGGGCAGCACTTATCTCTGTGGTGATGTGAACAGGGTGTGCTTTCAGCAGTATGGTTTGATTCTATGACCTGTGGGTGTGCAGGTGATGCTGCCATCCCTCATTGGTATCATTTTCTCACTGCTTTTGTGTGATGGGGGGGAGAGAACAACGGAGTAAAGGCCACTAGGGACATTTCTCCTAATTGCTGAAAATTAATCTGGAACTTGGGAGAGGAAATAATTCAAGTCTCTGATAAAATTGCATATTGCTCCTGAAGGGAATGATAATTTCATTTTGATTAACTATATTGAGAACTTTGGGGTTTATATGTGGCTTCAACAGTTTGGGGATCACTAACAGATCCCTAACCATATCAATGTCCAAACTGATTATCACAAGCACTGAAGTTAGAGGCTCTGTGTCCTCTGAATTCAGCTGCCTCTCTCCACTGATTCCATGGGTGAGACGAAGGAAAAAAAAGCTGGACACGAAGGTGATCCAATATGTTTGTCCTCTCATGCATTGGGATACAGGTGTACAGGAAATACAGGAACTCTCTATGTCCTCTCCTTTATCACTGGGTAGCCAGCAAATATAGAAAATACATATCTTTTTTAAAGCTTTTCTCATAGCACTGATGGCTGAAGAAAAAAAAATCATCACTTTTGCATTCTTTAGTTAACCTGAAAAACAGCTTCATTGTGTAGATTATTTTTCAAGGAACTACATCACAGAGGAGATTACAGCTACTAGAGCAATCTCAGCAGTGGAGACGACCCTTTGCCAATATTAAGCACCTCCTGAAGTTAATATAACACAGGGAAAGGAAGGTGTAAACCACAACTGTGCTGCAGTGATGAAGCTGTCAAAGAGCACTGTAATACATCCCTTTTAGTGATCGCTTCACCCTGAGCCCACCAAGTCGACCATCTTGGCTTGGTGATCTTGCTGAGAAACACCTTTTAAATTTAATAGGTGCCCAGCATGCCCATCCTTTCTGTAGCACTCACTGCTTGAAAACTAGTCCAGGACACCCAGCCCTGTGCTCTGCATTAATCTGAGCTTGTTTTTAACCAGCATAGTGGGGAAGCTCCGCGGCATCACAGATGTTTGCTCGGTGCTCTGTGCCACTGATCTATTGTGGGGAAACCAAAAGTACCTGCTGGTGTGAGGGAAGATAGAGGAAAGATACTGTTATTTCTGAATCAAATTACCCTTCCTTTTTATACTTAATTAAGAACACAATCTTGCCTGAGGCTGAAAAGCTTTGGCTTCAAGTTGCACAGACACATCCTGTGTGTCTTCCTGTCCAAATTTTTTACCCTTACATATTACAGCAGCATCTCTGTATCTGGGCCCATAAATAATGATGGCAAAAAGCTTATTGATTTCAGCTGAGCAGGAGCCAGTAGAAGCTGATTTTATCTGGCCAGTGTTCTTTAACAGATGTAGCTCAGTAATAATTCATGTAGTTGAATCCGACATCAGACTATGAATGCACAATAAAAACCAATCACAGTTCTGGGCCTTTTTTTCCCTCTCTGCTTAATCAACAGGAACAGAGAGAATGACCAGATGACCTGTAATAAAAGGGGTTTATAATTTCTTTGGCACTTCATTGCTGAAATGAGCATCATCTTTCACTCTGGAAGAGTGAGAGGGTAACACAGCACCCTATTACTATTTATGAGCCATTTTCTTTGGTGATGCTTTTACCACACCACATTTGTAACTGCTGAAAAATAATCTGGACCAGAAAGCCGAGAATGAAAAGGGGGTTATTCTATAGAAGAGGATAGTGAGGTACAATTTCAATCGTGGGATAACAGAGCTTATATCAGATGACACCAGGAGAGGAGACATTGCTGTGTTTTACTTGCACAAAGGAATTTGTGGAGGTATTTAATTAATCACTGCAGCAACCTACAGGGTGTGCAGCCACAGGGAAGCTGAGGGGAGGGAGATATGAGTTCACCAGTTCCGTCCTGGAAAATACTGGAGATCCCTGGGAGAGCCTGAGTACTGTCATATCTCAGGTTTTTTTGGGCTTCATGGAGGTTTATCCCAAATCCATCTCATGCACCAATTGATCTCATACACCAGGCTGCTAAAGTGGGAGATCTCTGTCTCTTCTTAATGTTCAGTGATTTCTGAATGTAAACTAAGGATGTGTCTTTCTCCCTTCCTTGAAATGGAGTGGGAAGGATAAATCGGGCTGTGGATCCCAATTTTGGGTTTCAGGTCTATCTGTGATTTATATTGGTCTGTAGTGCTTGTAGCATGAAAAGTGCTCTGTTCCTATTCCATCTCCCATATCTCTGATGCAATGTAAACCACATTTCACTCACAAAGAACCTTTCAAAAGCAAAGAATTTCAAAAATCACAGCTATGAATGACCCAAGAACCTACATAGTAAAGAAGTCCCCAAATGGTCTGCCCTCATTGCAGATTTGTTTGTTAGCTTGATTTCTTGGTCCAGCAATGGGTCAATTTTCACACACTAACAAAAAGATCTTTTGTTTTCTCAAATATGTGTGAATTTCATGGAATTCTCTTAGGAAAAAGAAAAGCATATCTTTAGTTTCAAAGTGCAACATGCCAGAACCAGTTGCTTTGAAAACATCCTCCCGTCTAACGTGTTTTCCATCAGGAAAATGTATTCCCAAACTGAAATTAGTACCATTTTTCAGGAATCACTCAAGCGTGTTCTTGCCTTGACATCTGTTGGTATTAATAAAACATGGTAAGAATTATTTGTGTATATTTGAGCAGACCTGGAACCGGGTAGTAACTCTGACAACCTGCTTGTAAATGCAGAACTGTGCTCAATTCAAATACTAAACCCAGCATAGAGGAACAATATAATTATTGCTGGATCACACTTGCAGATTGGATTTACAAGTTGCAACCAAATAAAGGAAAGAAATGTCAGACTGGCACGGAAGTGTCACCAGGGAGCAACCTTGGGAACAGTGAAACTTGGAAAGGAAGTTTACAGTGAAAGCTGTTTTGTTGTTGTGATTTACATTTCCAATAAAGCTAAACCCCAGGAGAATTTTGGCCTGTGTGGGGTGTTTGCAGGCTGGTGAAAGCAGAATGGAGACTTGCTCCACTAACCAGATTTTAAAACTCACCAAAAATTAGCCTCATGGAACGGAAAGCTGAAAGCTGTGCATTTATGTTAGGGATACTTGCAATAACAGGGCAATAATTAATTGACAGTTGTCCTAATTGGACTCTTCTGACCTCAGTTTAAGACTTAATTGTTATCATTTCCCACAGGATTTGCTATGCAGAGTAACTAGTGAGCAACCTCCTCCCCTTCCCTCATCTGCTGCCTTCGGGATGGGTAAGTAACTCTCGTTAGTTCTGCAAACAGAGATGGACTTGCTGGGAGCAGTTTAAAGGCTTGTATGGAAAAGACAGAAAGTTTGGCAAACATTTCATTGCTTGTACTTCAGTTTTTGAGCATTGTGCCCTTGTGCCTTGAGTAAAGGGTCCTACTTTATGGTGTCGATAGCAAGAGTATAACCAGAACCTCCCTACCCAGCTCCACAGACACCATTTGGGGTGAGTGCTCTGATTTGTCCCTCTGTGTTAAGTAAAGGCTTTCTGTTCTCTTGCTATTTATCCTGTTCAGAGACTTTCATGGATTAATCTCTGAGAGGAAACCTCGGTGGTCTGCAGGCAGGTTCTGAGTTGTTTGGGGTGGCAGCATGTGCCAGGAGAGCAGAGCTGGCAGCTGGGGGTCAGTGACCAGTTCCACACCTTCTTTTTTACATTTCTATCACAGCTCTTTCCCAGCACATTTTGCAGACTCGTGTTTAAATTTTGGTCCAACATGCACTAAAATCAAACTTCCTTGGTTTCTTGCCTGGTTTACACTTAAGGGGATGATCTTGTGCTGTTTTGATTTAATTCCACATCAATTCTTAAATACTTTTCCCACTGGAAGACTCCAGCTTTTCTGGCTCTACTGAAAGTAGCATTTGGCATAAGTCATAAACCCTACTTTAGACAACTTAATCTGTTCAAAATGGGGCTGAAAAGGAAAAAAAGCACTATAACAAACAAAAACTTGTGTATCCTTATTTAAGGCTGAGAACCTTATTGCTGTGAGAGATGAGTTTTTCCTTTGGATCCCTCTAACACTTTAAGACATTTCTATCCCAGCTGTTTGCTCAGTCCAGAGCAGAGCTGGCTCACTTTTGCCTCACAACCACAAATGCTTTTGAGCTCCGTGAAAATACACTTTGAATCAGTTCTTGTGTTACTGCACCTGAGACAGTGAAGATGCTTGAAGTTCAGAAGAGAGATGAGATCAAATCTAATCATCTGTGCACTGCAGAGAATTGTATTTCCCATTTGTTAAACCCAATCACCGGTGTTTTGTTCAAGTGCTTATTCCAGAAAGAGAAAGTTCTTGGTTTGTTTAGTAAAAGACCCGGAGAATGAGTCAATTGAGTCAATTGCTTTGTTTCTTCCAGAGGTTAATCACCTTCCCTTATAAAAGCTCATCTCTACTTTGTTGTTTTAATCTGTCTGTCATCAGCCTTTAGCCACTGATTCTTGTTCTGTCCCGCTGTGCTCAGTTACAAGACACCACTTCAACCCTCAGCAAAACATCACCCTCTCTCCTCCCCTGCAGACCACGCAGCCCGGTTCCCATTTACAGCCTGATGCCCCGTCCCAGTAGGTTTTGTTAATTGGATAAAATTGTTAGTTGAATCTCCTCTATGTCCCAGGTCAGTGATTCCTAGGATATGCCATCCCATTCACTGCAATTAAATCAGCAGCCAAGGGCAAAATGTGTTCAATTTATGACCGACTCCTCCGTGCACTCGTGTAATAATCCTCAGATAAACTGATCATGAGATTGTACTGCTTAAAGCCACTGTTTATCTTTCCAAGCACTTAAGGCATTAAGTGTCAGTATGAGAGGAAAATGAAATGTTGGCAGAGAGTTTTCAGAAACAAACATGAACTGGAATATTAAGAAGCTCAGTGCAAGGAGGGCCATGGAGCAAATTTATGGTTTCGTCTGAGACGTTCAAGCTTTTAAACAAGGAAGATAAAGACAATGAATGTTGTAGCATTTCTGATTTACAGTTCTGATGTAAGACATACCTACTGCTCTGTACAGATCATGGCTGAGATTCTTTATCAAATCACCCCATAATTGCAGCCATCCTCACCCAGTGGCAGTGTGATTCTGGAAGCTTAAGCTTCCGAGTCCCTGTGTGTTAGAAGGAAGATACAGCCAGATGCAGGATGCCTTCTGGAAAACAGCTTTAAGGAGAAGGAAAATGCTTATTTATGACTTAAAAAGGAGTTTTGTGATTCAGTCTGAAATGTTTTTCATCAGCCCTGTAATTCCACCCGAAATAAAAGTGTTGGGGGAAAAAAAAGTCGAAACGTTTTCAACCAGAATAAGGAACCTGGTGACAGCCAGCACATGGATATTGAAAACAGCTGCTTGTCTGGGCCATATAGGGAATATTGACACATAGATATGGACACTGGAACCCTTCCACTGCAAAATACACAAGAGTCACTTTTCATCTGGAAAAGAGAACAGTGCTTCTCTATTCTTACAAGATGTTTTTAATAGCCAATGGATAACAGAATAATTTGTGACTTTATGACATTAATATATTTTATGACATAGAGTTATGGCTCTTATTCTGAAAAAAATGGTAGTAAGTTTATTATAAAGCTTTAGGGAGTTTTGCAGGATTTTTGCTCTCAAGAATTGTAACAGCTTTTAGTTTCATTTTGATCTGGAACTCGGCAAAACTGAGGCACTGAAATCTTAAGTAAAATACACTTTTCATGCTCTTTGTTATGATAACACACCCTTTGTTGTTCCACTGGAGATGGAAGAGAGCTGGAAATTCACAGCCCACTCTAAGTCATTCTGGCCCTGTATCCTGTAGTAAGATTTCACAAAAGTTCCCTCACATGAAACTTTTTTTGGCATGTAGTGACCCAGAAACCCCTGTGAGAAGGCAGCATTCACACCTTGCTTAGGGGTGATCTCACCACAGCTCCTTTGCTCTCACAGTCTGACTCCTCTGAGGACACCCCTGAGACCTGTTTGATTTCTGATTTTGGCAAAACACTTCTTCCCACGAAAACCGACTTCAGAATTAACTTCAGTGGGACAAGATTCAACTCTTATTATTTTTAAATCATGTCACTAATATACTTATTGGAGCCTTGCCCTGGGTGTAATAAAAACTAGTTTAAATTGCTGAAGGGCTCAGCTGCTGCCTCCAACAGCTGCATGGCTGTAATTTGCCAATAGGATGTATTACATCCTGATTACAGTTTCTGTTGAGTGATAGGCCAAAATTACAAGGCAGAAATGTGGCTAATCATGATAAAAGAGATAAGTCTATTCATCCACTGCCCGAATTCAATATTTGCAGAGCAGATGCTGTTTGTTCCCTTCAGCTGCATTTACATGGAAATGCACTCTCATTCTGAAGATGTCTTAAGGTTAATGAAAAAACTTTATTGGACATTTGGATGGGGGAAGGGAGAAAGAAAGACGAAATATCTTGGAAGGTTCCTCTTGGCTTCCCAGCCTTGATAAACTTACACAAATCAACCAGTCATTGTGTAAGAAAGGAAAGTGAGCTACTCCAGCCCAGAAACAGATGCCTTTGAAAGTTTAAGTCCCATGTTTTTGGCAGATGGATTGGCAGCATAGGTGTGAGTCACACCAGGAAAGGCTGTACCACTCCAGGGATTAAAGCTGGGGTGGGCTGTGCTTGTCATTTATTGCCCTCGTTCCCACCAAGCAACACAGAGTCCTTCAGGCTGCAATTAAACCACCTCTGGTGTTTTGGCCCACTGGGCCTTAAAGCCAAGCCTGAGATCTCAGAATCGCAGGCTGGTTTGGGTCAGAAGGAACCTTAAAGCTCACCCATGGGCAGGGACACCTTCCACTAGACCAGGTTGCTCCAAGCCCTGATGAACCTGGCTTTGAACACTTCCAGGGATGGGGCAGCCACAGCTTCTCTGGGCAGGTTAGGGCTGCATTAACACCTCGCCACCATGATAGACCAGAGAGGTCCCAAAAGTGTGAGATTTGTGGGTGGAGGAAGTCTCACTTATAGCTAAAGAAGAGATACACTCCACAAGCTTGTGGTTGGAGTCTAGGGAAGCCTGTGGGAGACCCCCAGTTCCTGCTCCCAGCCCCACCCGAGCTGCCCCAGGCTGCAGGAGGTGCAGTGCCAGCCCTGAGCAGATCATCCCCCGGGAACAGGGAAAGAAAACGAGCTCGTCAGGCCCGGAGCCGAGTTTACAGCTCGAACAATGTCTGTGTTTGTGCTGCAGCACTGATCTGAGCTGCTCTCGTACCCTAACACACAAAATATCTTGTGTCTCCCCTTCGCCCCTCTGTGCACCCCTCTCCTCCGGTGCCTTGTTGCTGAATAACTGCCACAACTCCGGCTGGAGGGATTAGATCACGCCAGGGGTGCTCACAGCAGAGCCTGCTTATCTCCAGGGGTAATCTGGCATTACACCCTGCCCGGGCCAGCCGCTGTAAAAACCCGGGCAGAGCCCGCGGCGTTTCCAGGGGCCGGTCGTGCTGCCGGCGTTGCCTGGCTCAGCTATTTTCTATTCTCCAAAGCCCCGCTTACTCCTCGGAGGGAGAATTTGCCGCTCACGTGTTGCAGCCTGCTCTGACTCACAGCAGCCTGGCTGTCCCCACGCTCAAAGCACGACTTCGCCCCTGGGTACCGAGCCTTTCCCTCCCCGGCCTCCTAAGTGTGTCTGGAGGGGGGTCACCCATTCACTCCCTCCCTTCCCACCATCTGCCTTGCGCTGCTGGAAATTCCCCCAGTCGGGGCCGCCTGAAATGAACTCATCTGCTGTGCGATTGTATTAACCAAGCGTTTGGAGGATATGTCTCCCGGCTCTTTCGCTCCGTCCCTGCTAAAAGTGGATTCTTCCTCGCGCACTCGTGATGGGGAGGGAGAGAAAATCCTCTGGCAACGCCAAATATAAAGCAGCCAATGAGCCACGACACGAGGGAGCCGCAGGCGCCTGTAACGCAGCCCAGGAGCCTCTGTGCAGCAGCAGGGCTTCAGAGCCTGAGGAAAGCAGGTTTAAAACACCAAATGGACACCAACCAGGGCACCTGACCGTATAAAAAATGCATTTAGAGAGAGAAAGGAAATGCATGTCTCCTATGGTCATTAGCATAAATCCCGGGATGGAGTGTTATCAGCCTGGCTGAGATAAGGTGAGGAATGCATTGATTCCTCAGCAGGGCTGTGGGGCCCTGGGACACATGGGCTGCTGTTTCTGCTCCAATTCCATGATGGAAAGCCCTTTCCTTAGCGAGGATATTGTGCTCCAGGAACAACAGTGTAGTCTGGTTTATACTAATGCAGTAAAAATACAATTTTCAGGAAGAATTTCTTCACTGAAAAGGTTGTCAAGCGTTACAGGGGCTGCCCAGGAAAGGGCTGGACTCACCAGCCCTGGGATGTGGCACTCAGTGATAACGGTTTAGATAACAAAGTGTTGTTCAGACGAAGGTTGGACTTGATGATCTTGGAGGTTTTTTCCAACCCTAATGATTCTATGATTCCAGTCTTCCTGAAACACTCTGGGAACTCATGATTAGCAGGGTTACAGCAAAAGTATTCGTAATTCCTTCTTTGTCTCCACCGTTCCTGGTACAAAATACAGTCCATAGCAGAGTCCCTGGTACATGACACAGACCATTTCCAGTTTGTGTTGTGGTGTTGAGACATGCCAAGTGTGAGATCCCAAATGCCCCACAAATAATTGGTCTTACACTTTGACTCTTCATGTCCCAGTCCTTCTTCTGCTCAATTTTTCCATTTTTTTTCTTGCATTCTTACTTTAATAAGTACAGGAGGGTAATGCCTGCAAACACTGTGAGGTAAATACTTTTCCAGCCAAGTGGGAGCAGCCCCCAGAGATGAGTTTTAGCTGCAGAGCAGATCATGAGTTACACTAGGCATGCAGAGCCCCTGGACTAGCTGAGCTGCTTGTATCACACACATAAGGGTTTGACATGACATCAGCAAAGTCCCTTTCTTGAAGGAAATTAAGACCATTCAGTAATGTTGAACTATAACCAACATCTTACAAACAAAGCCTTTTAATGGCTAATTCAGATTCCTACTCCAGTAATCTCCACAATGAGGAGTACAGAGGGAGGGAAGCATTGAATTCTTGAAATGCATATTGCCCCAAACACTCCTAGGCAGCTCCCTGGGATGTGCATTCATCAGCTTGGGCTGGGGTTGGGGCTGAGTGTGTTTCCAGGACATTCTTTGTGACAAAGATAATCTTTTATTTGACTGAGGGTTCGACAAGCACCAGATTTGATTAACTTGGCTGTTGCAGAGTTGTCAGAGGAACAGGGTTGTGCAAAGAAGAACTCCCCAGTGGGTATCCAAGAGCTGACCCAACTGCTCTCCAGTGAGGCCAGAGACAGGCCAGCAGCAATGCCCTTGTACTCACCTCCATTTTTCCTCAGGAAGTTCTTCGTGTCATCAGCAGGATGGTATCACTAGGTAGCCTGTTTGAGGAGATAAAACTGAGGCTGGGAAAAAAACAACCCCACTGATTCTCTCATTACTATCATTCATTAGGCTACTTTTTCCCATAAGGGTTTATTCTGATGTCTTATCACGAATCAGTAATTCCTTCTCTTCCTCATTTCTCTCGTGTATCTAACACTGTTCATGCAGTTGCTGCACTCGTGACTGCAAGCTTGATATTCCTGTGGCCAAAATGGGACCCCACATGCCCAGCAGAGGAAATTCAAAGAGGGAATATGGGATATTCTATGTTGTAAGAACTGACTAAGGATGGCAAAGCAACCAGAGAGGCCAGGGTGATGGCTTTGCTCCCTCCATCCCTGGAGCCAGCTCGCCAGAGGCAGCACAAGTGCTTCAGGTGTCTTGTTGAGATGCCTCTGAGGGCTGAGAAAGCTGTTTTGCCTCTGTGCTGAGTTCTTCCTTGAGCCTCCACCAGAGGTGGTGCCGATGAATTTCTTGCAATAGTGCTGCCAGGCTTCAAGGCCAGGCTGAGATTGTTGTCTCTGTGCCACAAGTTGTCAAATAAAAGTTAATTTGACCACTGAACCAGTAACGCAAAGTCTCAGAGAATCACAAGCTCTCTGCAAGGCCCCTTCCCATTAACTATGCCTCTCCCTACTATCAGTACTGTAAAAAATAACCATTTCCCTTCTTTCAGGGTGAGTTTTATCAAGTTCAGTCCAGAATTGTAATGCCTCATGTAACCCTGTGCAGGAAGCTGCAAAACCTCAGCCTGAAAGGGTTGTTCTTGTTCCCAAATCTGTTCCTGACCTCTCTACATTTATTTTCCCTGCATGTGAAATTCTCTTTGACCTAATTACAATTCCCACTTGGCATTTTGGCGCTGGAAATTTAGATGTAGAGCTGCTGAGTGAAAAGTGTGTCAGATGCACTGTGGTCACCACCTGTGCCTCTGGGAGGGGAGATGAGCAGACAGGGGCTGCAGGCACCAGGATCATTTTACATTTAAGCCAGTGTTTAATTCTCCTAATAGCCCCAAGATTGCAGGAGCTCAAAGCTTTACACCCAGGATTAAGAGACCTCCTAAATATAGGCTTGTTGTTGTGGGGAAGGTAAAAGAACAGGAAAGTCACTGAGAAGTGTTCTTGAAAAACATTTATTTCTGGAATGGGTTTATAAGCACTGACTCCCAAGCCCCACAGTTTCTCCCAACACATAATTCTGGGGACATTTACCTTTGATGGAAAAGAAAAAAAAAAAAAAGCCATACAAACAAGCCCCCAAACAAACAGTTTGGTACCAAACTGTGCCCAGGTTCTCTCTGGGCCTGTTGAATGTTTCATCCCGACTGGGACGGAGCTGCCCTGCTCCATCCCTTGGTCCCAGCTGCAGGATGGTTCACTGCCAAAGGCCCCAAATAACTGAGGATGTTGTGTTTAACTGGGGGAGGGGGTGGTGGGGAGAACATGGGCAGAGAAGGGTTCAGCTGCTGCTATTTTTGCAGACATCATTTAAAAAAGGAAATCTATGCATTCCAGTTTCACCTCCTGGGCCCCAGCATTAGGAAAGTCAAATACAAACCCAGAGACCAACGTACACAAAAGAGTGACCAAGTGTCCAGACATTTCTAAGCCCCTCAGTTTACTGTACCATGATACCTCCAAAAAGCAACAAAACCCTCACTTTCGGATCATGGTGGATCTTATTTTTAAGAGGGAGGGATAGAGATGCAACACATAGCATAGCAACTGTCAAACAATGTTTAAGGCAAATTTATTCCCATTATTAGGAGTCAAAGAATTTGTACGTTTGTTCACTTTGTTGTTTAAGCTTTTAGATGTCTCAGCTGCACATTCAAACCTAGATGATTTAATCAAAGTTTGAGGGAAGCCAACTCAAGCTGATCTGAGCCTAGAACAGCAAAAAAACCCATTATTCCCAAGAATATCCATCAAAACAATTTTTTTAAAAAGTGAAAATTATTGATGTTCAGAACTCCCCCATAACTTTCTTCCCTCAGAGACCAGGTTGAGCCCAACTAAAACCCACAGGCATGAAGAAGGACACAGTGGCAAGCCTCTACAAACACAGTACTGAATAGGACCAAAGCAGAACCAAACCTAAATTCCACAGATGCAAGAACATGGACAGAGTTATGAGTAAAAAAAAAAAGTAGGAAAAAAGAAGATAAAACAGAACCCCAGAGAGGGATGTTTAATGAGATGGAATGGAAAATAGAAGTCCACTGTATGCAAAAAAGGGAGTTCTTAGGTGCAGCCACAGAAAGCTGGGGATTTCAGTTGCCTCATATCTCAGTTGTGTTAGTTTGTTGTGCCTTTCCCCTCCCTTTTGAGATCCAGGTGATGGTGCCAGGAGGTTCATGTGTTTACTCAGTCTGTGCATCATAATTAGCCCCCCCTGCTTTCTTCAGCTCATTCTTGATGTAATCCTCATCCAGCTCTTTGTGGTCACTGATCACAAATTCTTTGGCAAAGTTCTGCAAGAGATAAAGAAAAAGCCTGTTAAAAAGGGGGGATATTTCATCCAAAAAGCTGAATGAAGAGGGGTTATGCAGCTTCCAGGGCTGTGTGAGCTGCATGGCCTGATCTCCTGCGGTGGGGATGATAAATAGAAAGCTGCGGATGAGACAGAGGACTAGTGAAGGTAAAACCCAAGACTTAACCTGGAAAAATTTTATGTTTCTAATTCTACAGTTACCAGCTGTAAGACCCACTCCTGCCCTGTGTAACAGCTCTTTCAGGTGGTAAATGCACAGGCCAGGTTAGGTCGAGTTTCCTAAGCAGTATGTGAAGTAAAACACTCAAAATTGTTGACCTCCTAACCACCAGTGACCCTCAGCATAATCTTGGGCAAGTCACTAATCCTCTCTGTGCCCTCTTTAGGACCCCTTCTCCTAAAAAAAGAACAGTGCTACGCCAGAGTACAACACGCGGTCACACCCTGCCACTGAGGGGAGGATGCTTCCATTAAAGATTGAGCAACACACAGATGGTGCCAGGAGCAAGTAAATCCATAGATTTACTGCCACCTCCTCTCAACTATCCAACACACATCATGGCCAGACCCAAGACACTGTACCAGACAAGCTGCTGCTCTTGTTAAAGGGCTCCACTGTGCTCTGTGGTTTAATGATCCAAAGTGACCTTTGAGGACACACTTTAGGAATACACTTGTGCACTGCAGGGCAGTTATCTCGCTGCTTGAGAGCTCTCTGCAGCTCCTGGGAGCCAGGCAAGTCCTGGGCAGCTTTGGGATGGGAGGCTGTGAACAGAGGAAACCTTTCTGGGAGCAGAATGGGATCCCACTGCCTTTAGGGCACATGCCAGGGCTGTGTCACCTCAGGGATTTGTTCCCTTGAGGGGGCTGTCCCTCCTGCCTCACAGCAAGGCTGGCATCCATGTGTGTGCACAGACACTTGAGCAAACATGCTATTTGCTTCTTGCTTTAGCATTCTCCTTCCCTTCCTAACCACAACTGAGAACATTGCATGATCTTCCCTTCCCCCAACCCACAGGGGCTTTGCACAGCGTAAAAAACACAAGCATCCCTTGCACTCGACCGAAAATAAGAATTAAAATCCCAACAGCCCTGCTGCAATGCCTCAGGAAAGCTGCAGTGATGGGGTCTGCCTTGGGAGAATGAGGTGATGCTCTGAGAGAGCAGCACTCGTCTTGTCCGGGTCTCCCTGGCACTGGAACAGCCCTGGCACAGCCGTGGAGGGGGGTTCTAATTGGCTTCAGACTCTAAAGCATGGGAGAGTTCTTTATTTGGCAGCGTCTCAAGGGTCTCAGTTTGGGATCAGAGCCGGGTAAAGGAGGGGGTGGAGGAGGATTCAGCTTGAAAGAGCCTCAGCACCTCTTTCATGCGGTGGAAGAAATGGAAGGGAGAGGAAAACAGCTCCCTCCCCCACGCCAGTCTCCCGGGCTGCGGCTGATCCTTTTTCACACTGTAGGAAATCCTCGCTCCCGGAGAGTTGCTGGGGGGAGGAAGCTCAGAGCAGCCGCAGGAGCCTTGTCTGCACTGCTTGGCTGATCAGCAGCCGCACAGAGTCCCCAGAAATAACAACCCCTTCACAGAACCATTTGCTCTGCGCCTCAGTGGTCGGCTTTTGTGGTGTGGGGGCAGGCAGACATTACAGGCACTCCTCCATGTCTTGGCAGAGTTCAGGGAAAATGGGAAAGACAGTGCTTTTTAGAGGGAAAAAAAATCCCCTTCTTTTTTTTTGTTTTGTTTTGGTTTTTTGTTTGTTTGTTTTTTGGTTTTTGTTTTGTTTGAGATGGGAAATAGAAAGGTAAACTGCCCAAACCATCAGATTTGGTCATGCTCACAAGTGTTCTATTTCCAAGCTCTCCTGAGTGAGATCTCTGCAAAGCTCAGCTCTTGCTAAGACCAAATCAAAGATTTTTTCAGTGATTTGATGCTCACTGGGGTGTGCTACCTACATGAGTTTGGAGCTGAGCCTTTTCAATTCCTTCTCTATGTGCCACCAGATTCAACAAATTTTCCTTACCTTGGGAAGCAAATTATCCAGGACTATCTGAGTTCAGTGTGAGTCTTTGCCCTGACTTTAGTGAGAACTGAGGCAGGCCTGTAAAATCATTTCCATGAAAAGTGTGTGTATTTTATAAAAGATGGAAGGGTTTCCTTCGATGCCCACTCTGCAGAATCCAGCTGATTCTGAAGTTCAAACTGCAAGTACACTCATGCCTGAACAGAGGAGAACTAAATTATGTGTGTTGCGAAGTAATTGCAATTACTCAGATGTCCTCCCAACTAGACACTTATCCAGATGATTCCTGGGAGATGATCTGTGGGCATGAGCCACGATTTCACATCAATACCACCAAGACACCTTGCAAGGATTGAACAGTTTCCCCCCAGCACTGGCCAGATGGGTTCTGCTCCTAGCCACTCTCAAATATCCTCTTAGCTGACTGGACCACCTCTTGTACCAGATTTGTACCCTCAGAGTCCAATCTGGGTCACTGCTATTAATAACTCTTAGCTTTATTCCATTCTGTTAGGGTCCTCCTTGGTTCTTTGCACCAGCTCTTACCCACCATGGTGTCTTCCCAAGCCTGGCCCCAAGGGGAGAAGATGCTCTGGAGAGTTTGCTGCCTGGAACTTCTGATTTCAATATCATGCTTGATCCTTCTCCAGCCACAGCCTCCCTCATCACTCTGAAGTTACTGTCTGAGCTCTCTGGGGTTGAGCTTCTGCTCAGGGTGCAAATCCTGAGGTGAAGGGAGGCATGTGGATACTTTAGAGACAGCTGGGGCTACCTCATGTGTCATTAGGGCACGGGGACAGGAGGGACTGCAGCTCTCAGGTCCACCCATGACCAACAGCAGCACTTTTCAGCCATGAGCCATCTTATCCAGAGTTCACTCTTTTTTGTCCCCACTGAAGCTGCCAGAATGTAAAGCTACTCCCAACTGATTTAATTGGGTCTGATATTGGCTGGGCCAGGCAATGAGCTGAACTTGGCATTTGACTGTTGTCTGCCATTATAAATAACTGATCACAGCACACCAGCTCCTGCAAGGCACAGGGAGAAATCCCAGCTCCAAGTGGCTCACAGCAATGCCAACAGGATCCCACTTCAGCCAGATTGCTGCCCTTCAACCAGTCTCTTTCTGCCCTTAAGAGACTGGGCTGGGGAAAGTCCCTGTTCCCTCTTCTCTCATCATACCAGTAGCTAATACCTTTCAGGAGAACCACA
Source organism: Pachyramphus minor (assembly GCA_013397135.1). Classification (NCBI taxonomy): domain Eukaryota; kingdom Metazoa; phylum Chordata; class Aves; order Passeriformes; family Tyrannidae; genus Pachyramphus; species Pachyramphus minor. The sequence goes on from VYXB01009650.1 coordinate 506,229, forward strand.
GAGATTACAGCTGACTAAGGCACAGTGCATCACTCTGATGTTTGGGCCCTTGATTTGCTGACATGTGTCTTCATTTTGCATCCTCCACTTCCTTTTCTCTTCTCCTGCCCCCATCCCCAAGCTTTTTACAACCACAGCAAGCTCTGGCAGTGAATTCTTGCCTTTGTGTTCACCCCAGTCACCAGCAGCGTACAGATAACAAAAACAATGATGCCATTTATCTTCATCACTCTCACAACACAACAGTGACCACAGTCTCTCTGCTTTGCCTCTCACATCATTGAACAGAGGAAGGTTTACTCATGGTTCCTCAATACACCTGGGCATGTGCTTCACTTTGTGCCTGAGTAGCAGAGGGTCACAACTTTGCAATCCAATCCCCTGTATCAACCTCCACAAGATACTATAGACTGAAAAAGGGCTCCAAACATTCAAGCCTGGGTTCCAAAAAGTGAGCCTGAATCTCTCCCTGGAAAGCATGAAATCTGTGCCGTCCTTCCCCTCCAGCCAAATCTAAGGGGGGGAAAAAAAGGTGGAGTAGATTTTATTCTTATTCCAGGCTCTGAATGTTCAGCATATGAGCCATAAAATTTCCCTAAAGTGCCCAAGGGAAAATCTGTGTGGTGCAGATATTGTAACAAAATAGGTCTGCAGAGGCTCTTATAAATCCCAGCATGGGTAGGCCTGAAGCCAAAAGGAAAATCCTTCTATCATCTACAGACACTTGGGTTCTCAGCAGCTGGGGATGGTGCCAGGTAGTGCCAGAGCAGCTTCTTGCCATTTTTATTTACATTGGGGCTTGTAGCTTGATATTCAGAATCCTCAGTTCTACTGTGCTTAATATCACGAGTCCCATCCACTGGTCATCTTATTTTCAGTGTTTCTTTTCCAGTCTGGTGTGATCCCAGAGCTGGGGTCATAGGGAAGAAAGGACATGTCCTGTGGCTGCAGCAGAGGTGTGTCCTGGCAGGGCTTCTCTGATTACAAGAGGTGCTCTCAAGTGCCAAGCACCCACAGCAGCACAGTACCACTGCCCCACACTGCTCTGGCTGCACCAGAGCTCGTCCTGCACTCAGCTCTCAGACTCCAAGCTACCACTAAAAACCCTCTCTTCATGTTTGCTCCCTGCCAATTTTCACATGGACCAGTTCCAGCCACTGGGAGAAGCCAGCCCAAACTTCTGGCAAACACATCTCTCAGCAATGGGAACTACATTTCAGCTGATCTGCAAATTCTCCCTGTCCATGCTGCATCCCACTGGAAAAGTCACAGGGCTGTGTGTCAGACGTGGGGTGATGAGAAGCTGCTGATTCTGGCCTGAAAAAGTGACTTTAAAAGTTACCACTAGACTCAGACTAGTAGTTCTTGTAAATCCATATCCATTTGGTATGGTCATTACAGTAAACCAGAACAGGAAAAAGAGTCAAAAAGGAGAATTTAGTTTGCCTTCCCAACAGGATCTTACTCACCCTCGTGAGAAAGACTCTGAAAGCCACTGTGATGTAGCAGTTACCCCATGAATTTGATTTCCTGACTGTCTGTAACAAAACTATTAAACCACCTTCTGTTTAGGCCTCTGTACTGACATGAGAAACCTAAAGCACACGTGTGGAGCTCTATATGTTGTGTATATCTGCCCCAAGACCAGAGACAGTGAGCCCATAAGTGGGTCCACCCTCATGAGGCACCAGTATCAATGCAGTGAGGAATCCAGAGGACAAGGGAAAGGTGAGCAAGAAAAGATCTGGCCATGAGCTCCAAAGCAGGAACTTGTTAGACTTGTTGACATCATGAAAACCAGGCAAATTCCTCACCAAAAATAATAAAGAATAAAATGCCACGAATATTTGCTCACAGAAACAGAGCTGTTTTACCCTGAATATGATTTAGGCAAATAACAGAGCATATGACTTTGTGGGGGAAGGAATGCTGATGAAAACAGAGAAAAATCCATGGAAAATAAGGCAAACTGGCAAAGGTTGGGCAATCCCTTTGCTGAGACAGCCCTGCAGGACAGGAATTCAGTCCTGTCAGGAGAAAGACCTCAATGCTGCCTATGGAAGGGTTAAAATGTCCTGGTAGGAAGTGCAGTCATGAAGGGTCAACAAGTTCACAAAGAGGAAGTTCACTCAGAGGGAAATCAAGTCCTGTTTTCAGTTCTTGCACATTTACATCCAAACCATCCCACTTCAGCACCGGGTGCCACTCCCAGCCCCACAATCCCTGTGCCTGGGCTTGTCCTTGCTCAAAGAACATCATCCCTCTGCCTCTCCTCAAAATAAACAGGGCCCTTCACTGGAAGGTTTGATCCTCCTGTATTTAAACCCCACCACTGTCAGGTTTCACCTTGCAGGAATTTTTATGGCTGAGCTGAACCTCGTGCTGGCTGCTGTTCCCAGACATGTCAAACCACTTACAATAGCCTTGATTTCTGGGTTTAAGCTGACTCACCTCTTCCACCTGGGTCTTTGGAATAAAAGAGGCCAAAACAACAGCCCTCAGAGCACAGAGAGTCTCCTGGATGGCTTTGTGCTAAGGTTGAATGAGCCACAGCTTGTGCACGTAAAGACAGAACCATTCTTACTGCCAGGGACATAAAACATGAGTTTAAGACCAGCTTTGGATGATCTTTTTAGCCAAGTAAAAAATGTGCCCAAAGCCTTTCCATTGAGGGTCCCTTCTGGCAGCTGGTCCAACCTTGGTGTCACAGTGACCAAACTGCAGCTGTGCAGAGGACACAAATGCTGTGGCTCTCCGTGCACATCTGCACAAGGTGAGGCACACTGCTGTTGATGATGACAAATAGATGCAGCCTTGGAGTTGAAGTCATCCTGACTTACTGTTGCATGAGGCTCTCAGCTGTTTAGATCATTCTAGATGTAGCTTTAGCATGTACCTCAGAAATTAACTCCCAAACATCTTAAGCAAGAGTCTGAAAAGCACAGGATGTTACCTGCAACTTCCCCCACCTCTGGGTTTGTCCTTGACCTGGATAGAAGCTCAGTGGAAAAAAGATGGAATACTGCATCACCCTATTCCATGTCTCCATTTAAGCAGCAGAGTCACCACACATTAATTCTTAGCTAGCATCTTAAATACTAGTTCCCCATCCAGGCCTTACTTCTAACATGCTCTCAGCTGAATACTTGGACCAGGTTGCAGGTTTGATCCAAGATTTCCAGCTGAGTTAAAGAAGAAAGGATGGAAAATAAATGGCTGTGAGGAAAAAACCAAACCACAACCTACTGAATGTTCCTTAAATGCATTTTTCTACAATCCAAAAGAAATACAATAAATGCAAAACTCATTTTCCAATAATATTGAAGAGGGAATAAGGATAGGTCCAAATAAGCAGAAGACCTGATTCTCAGCTAGTACAGATCAGAACTATGGCTATTTACACCAGATGAGATACATCCCTGTAATTTTAGTTATTACAGCTAAAAATCAATTGCTTTTTCTTCCTGAGAGATTTTCTGGCAACCTCCTGCACTTGCTATCAGCACTGCTTCCCAAGCCACCTCCCTATAGATTTCCCAGCACCTGCTCCCCCTTCTAAGGGAGCAACAAAAAGTGAGGGCAGCCCAGCTCCTCTCCCTGCTTTGTGATAGTTCATCCTTTTGTTCAGAAGCCCATAATCTACTCTTCACCACTTAATATCCCTTGTGTTTTCCGTATGGCAGGTGCTTCTGGGAGGCTGTTAATAACCTCCATGTGTGAACACTCCTCATCCTGCAGAGGCACCGTGGTGGGTGGTGTGGGTTGTGCTCGCAGGCGGTGCTTGCACTGACTGTCTTTCACTTTGAGTGTCTTGGTAAAGGGCAACATTTATTGGTGTTTGCTCAGCTTTGAGCAGAGCTCAGCCATAGCTCGTCAGTGCATCCACAGCACAGCACAGGATACAAGGTAGGAATCCCCTCACACTGCTGCTTCTGTCTTAAATAAAGACCCACAGTTGCTTTGGCAAATATCACAAGTAGTGAGAGCCCTTCAGGTTTCACTGAGGGCTTCCCAGAATGAAAAGCTGTTGTTCTGGAGTCCCAGCCCATCCTTTCTGTGGATCACAAAATCAAGGCTGCCACCTCCTTTGGAAGGAGAGTCATGGCACACAGGGTAAGTGCCCCNCCCTATCCCTTCTGTGGGTCACAAAATCAAGGCTGCACAAAAAGCCTCCTTGTGCCACCTCCTTTGGAAGGAGAGCCATGGCACACAGGGTAAGTGCCCCTGTGGGCCCTGCAGACAGTCAGACTGCAGCAACAGCCCACATTCCCTTCAGGGTTTCTTAAGAAAAGATTCCCACTTTAAGGCACTACTTATTCCAAATGATGAACCAACACTGACTCAGATTTTTACTTTATCATTACAGCAGAAAACCAACTGCATTTTTCCATGAACAACTCACGTCTCAAATAACCCCTGTAAAAATCAGAAGACTGCGAATGTACCTGAAGGTCAAGAGAATTAGTAAGAGTGAAATAGCTCTGGGATAAATTCCGTCCACTAAAGGACTCTTTTGTCCTTTCTTTATTTTGATGATCTGCAAGGTCATGTGCATAAAAAAAAGAAAACAGTTCTGCTTTTATCCCACTCTACTCAGAGGGATTCAGTTGCACATGTAGAACTGTTCAAAACACTTGTCAAGATAATTTCTTCTGGCCAGGAGATCACCATGGCCATGATATTCAGAAGTGCTTTGCAGTGGGTTATGGACAAGGTTGCTCAGTAAAAGTGTATTAAGCACCACTTGTATTGTTTTTGTATTTTTTAGTACAGACTAATTGGAATATGAAAGCTTTTAAGTAACAGCCAAGAGTGGTTAATGTTCCACCAGATTATTAACTTGTACAGACTACTAATCAAAGATGAAACAAGTGAAATTGCAAATTATATGTAACAGACCTGAGGGACAGATCTTAGCACAGAGCTCAGGAATGCAATTCAACTCAACAGGAATACATTGTCTAAACAGATTTTTACAAAAAACTTGGACTTAGTGACTCATATAAGAGTCATTCATTAGTACTCTGTAATTTCATCTTCAGCTACAATTACACTGTTTCAGCTGCTTCCCATGAACAGACACTTGCTTTCCTATCTCTCAGGTGTCATTCTGGAAGTTGCTTTTCAGATTGGACCCCTCTTCATCATTGTCATTCTGAAACATTTAGCACTAGTGTTTATCTTCTGGAAAGATAGGAATATATTACATTCTTCATGCTTCTTATCTAAATATAATCTTCTGTATCACATAAACCACCAAAATTGGAGGGAGACTTCATTCTCACTCTCCAGTGTTCTGTTGGGAGATTTCTTTACATAGGCAAGAGCTCAGTTATTGGGGAAGATTAATTTAATCAACAGCCCATTCTCCAAGTGCATAAGCAAGACCATTTCTCAGGCACTGGTGAACTGGCTCTATGTTTAATCTAAAGAGCTAATCTTGCTTTAAATACTTCTTCAGAGGAAACGTGTTCAACATGAGCATCTCCTCCACTGCAGTCAGTGTTTCAGCAATGGTTCTGTGCAGCCTTTTCCACCAGTCAGTTCTCCCCTGGCTCTTTCTTGTTCTCACTCACTTGGACTGAGCACATTTCTCTTTCCCCTGCTACACCCAAAGCCAAACAGAAGACTATTCAAGCCTAGTTAGCTATTAAAGAGCCATTAATTAATTGGCACTGATAAGGACTTCAGACTTTGGTTGATTAGGTCCATGAATTCACTGTGCAGAGACAAAAGGCCTCCAGAGAAGTTTAAACAAGGGTGTGGGTTTTCCTGTTTAATTTTACCTTCTTAACTTAATATTGCTCTCTGTCATTCAATATTATATTATTTCTATATCAAGGAAGGAGATGGGAAACCTCTCACTGGTGACAAGGAGGGGAGTGCACATATTCCCTCCCCATGAAATATTAAGACTGCCTTAAGCTCAAAGGTGCCTCTTTATGCCTGAGTGCTCAAAGGGCAGATGTTAAGCCTTCCTAGTAGGAAGACAGGCAATAGGAAACTGTCTTCTTTTTAAAGGATTAACTACTAAGTTGAAGGATGATCCAGTCCTTCCTCCTCTCTCCCCTCCTGCTGATGTTTGTACAGCTGACAGCGACAAGAGAGCGGGCAGCTGGAAGCAGAAGGATGAGGTTACCTGTACTACTTCTTTGACCAGAGTCTTGTCAGTCCCAGTTTTGGCTCTCTGCAGGCCACTGACATCCTCTCCAATCCAGGTGATGAGGGCAAACTTGACTCTCTTGCTCATGGCATCGCCGGTGGTGAATCGGACAAAGCCAAACAATCGGACATCATCTGCAGGGACAAAAGGGATAAAATGGTCAAACCCAGAAACACCCCTGCCTTGCCACTTTTCAGGGTGAGACTGTTGTTCTCAAAGACCAAGGCAAGGCACTGATCCCATGTTACAGCATTTGGGGTTAACAGGGGGCTCTGCTCATACAGCCTTTGCTTCCAAGGTGTGCTTTGCCTGAGTTAGGGCTGCCTCTTCCTGGGCTGCTCTGATGTACTGGGAGGAAACTGTCTGTGCTGGACACCTCAGATCACATTATTTTGCTGCTAGGAAGTCTGGAAATGGCTAAAATACAGTCAGCAGGCAGGTTAAGAACACAGAGCTAACCCCAGTTCAGCATTCAGCCAGATCATTCATCTGCAGGTCACTGGTCAAGAAGGGAAGAAAGTCATTTCCCACTGTCTGTTTCTTACAGGATGACAGGGTTACTGTCACATTTTATAACTTTACCCAGAAACTGCCCATTGTGCAAATTTGCTCCTTTCTCCTCCTTCCCTTCAGCAACATTTCTGGCTCACCTGTAGTATAAGTTTAAAAGAAGTAGGGAAGAAGAAAAAGAGCAAAAGAAAAATTCTGCAATTACTTTCCAAGGTGTGTTTTTCTATTCCTTCTGAAGCCCTGGAGAGAAATGTATTGGATTTGAGAACTGTCCTGGTCTTTGATCCACAGCTGGTTTATGCTGTATCATGCCAGACTGGAGTTATTTAGCCTGGCTAAATAACTGGAGTTATTTAGATGTGTGAAAACCTTGTAAACTCTCATCTCAAGGAGTTCCTTCCTCCATTGCAGGGTGACCCATCAACAGGGGCAGTTGGGCCCTTCAGAAGTGTGTGATACCATCCCCTCACACCCCCAGCCTCGGTGCCATGTGGGATTTGGAGCCTTCCACCAGGATTGGGCAGAAAGCTGAGCAGATGGGTAGTTGTGCAACCATGGAATATACCTGATCATGGCTTCTTTGTCTGTTAGAGGTCACTCAAGGCCTTTCAAATGAGATGACTCAGAACAGAAGAACAAACGTGCTGTTTGAGAAGAATCATGTTAATCCTGGTTGCACTTGTTCTGACCAGTTCAAAGTGTTTTACAGTGAATTGCTGACTATTTGCCAGGTGAAATAGTGACTATTTGCCAGGTGAAAAAGCAGGCTCCAGGTGTAGCAATGACTGCCAACATCCCACCCTTGATCTACTACAGTGCGCTCCGTGAACGCTCAGGACAGCCCCAGGAGCTCTGGGAATAGGGGAGAAACAACTCTTAATTGCTCATCCCCAGAAAATAAGCTGCTAGAAATCAATGTAAAAAAAAAAATTGGGATATTCTTTGCAAGCTGACATAATTCAGAGCTTCTTTAACATTTTGATTTGCCGAAGTCTGAGTAAAGAGAAATTCCCCACGATAAAAGACACTTCTATAAGTCTGAAAAAATCCACCTATTCTCTCTCTATTTTGTTCTCACTGTACCTTTTTTTTTGCTACTGACAGGGGAATCTTATTCAAAGGAAAAATCTGGATGGATCTTTGGAAGGAGAGAAAGAGACATGTATTGACAGTGCAGGCAAACAAACTTCTCTCTCAGTTACGCTGTTACTGGTGAGTGGAAAAAGGCACGTAGAGACTCCCGTTTCTGACAGCAAATCCTCTTCCCAAGATTGATTAGAACCATAAATGAACCGACAGCCAGGAAATACCCAAGGTGAAGTGAGACAGTAAATCCCCTAACGTTACAATTAACAGCTCCATGAGAAAGCCTTGCTTTCCAGGTCTGACAGTAAAGGAGGCCACACTCTGCTAGGATTGTTCTCTGGCTGCTATCAGAATGCAGTGCTGGAAGGCACTTTAATGTCATCAAGTCCTGGCCCCTACTACACTGTGACAGTGTCACAGCCCTAATCATGGACCCCTCGCTTTCCACCCTGAGTCTGTAGGGTTTTCATCCCTCCCCCTTCCACCAAAGGCTGTTACAGAGCCTGAAGACTGGACTATGCTCCTTTATAAGAAAGATTATGGAAAAACATAGTGAATGTGAAAAAACAGTACTTTTCCATAGCAGCACAGAAAGGAAGTTGCAGGGATGCCCCATCCCTGGAAGTGTTCAAGGCCAGACTGGACAGGGCTTGGAGCAACCTGGTCTAGTGGAAGGTTTCCTACCCATGGCAGGGGGTTGGAAATAGATGAGGTTTAAGGCCCCTTCCAACACAAACAATTCTGTGATTCTATGATTCTGCGAATTTATCAGAATAACTTCAGTTGGACATGAACCCACAGCTCACTGGCAGCAGCAGGATTTGCTTCTCAGCAGAAGAGTTTCAGTGCTTTCCCATCCTGCCTGAAAGCAGCTCAATCCGTGACACCAAAGAGAGCCAAGCCCAGCAATTCCAGCTTTTATCCATTTGATAACCTACTCCTCAGTGAGTATGAGCAACTCTTACTTCACCATGTTCCATCCCAGTAAGTTTAGTGAGCACCTGGGGTTGGACCTGGGGTTGGACGTGGGGCTCTGAGTCACCATCTTGGTGAATTTACCTGGGGCTGGTTCACTTGTAGGAGTTTGAAGGGTTCCACCCCAGCTGGGTCCTGCCTCATCCTGCGTCCCTGTGGGGGAGGTATCCCCACCAGAACAGCATCTTCAGCTGCCACAACTTGCAGTCCAGTGTATTTAGTACAAACCACCAAAATGTGATGCCTTAACTCGATGTGCCAGTATGTGAATTGTGGCAGCTGAGGAGCGTTTCAGCAGCTGCAGATGAAGCTGAGGGGGAATGTGAATTGGAGCCCTCAGCAATTAACTTGTTTCTATTCCTAAAAGGGCATCAGGGACAGATGTAGAGGTTTTTAGCAGTAGCTCAGCCTGGGTATAAGCCTCTCCAACTGCAGGTCAAAATCCCTGAGCAGAAGTGGTTGAGTTTCACAATTAGTCTGAAGCATGTTCAGAGTGATAAGGGGATCAAAATGCAAGTTCTTTCATACTCCCAGATTTCCTCTTTCACAGTTAATCAGTTCCACCCTGCCAGATCACCTCACCACGCTGGAAGCCATCAATGCCATCGGGGCCAATTCCCTGAGAAATCTCAAGGCATAAACATCCACCACCCCCTTTCTCACACAAAACCACTTACAGTGGTTTTAAGAATGTGTTGGCTGTGAGGGAGAGCATAACAAATCATAGAGGGACAGTGTAGATTTCCTCTGAAAGAGGAAATCCTGCCTAGAGCTGTGCAGCCCCGTTCCTAGTCACTGAGCCATGAATTTCAGGGCAGAGAGAGGCAAATAACAGATCTGGGTAGAACGGAAATAGCAGCTTTATTTGAGAAAATCTCACAAGTTGAAAACAGCAGAAATGAACAATGTCAGTTCCATTAATACCACTACTCCCTTCACTATGGCTGGGCAGCCACAGGGCTCTACAAACAACGAGGAGCAAAACGAATGCCTTAATGAGCATCACTTGATATTACTCTCCAAACTCCTTATTTATCAGTAAGCAGGATTTTCCTAACATTCTGATTAAGCTGCCCTTGGCTGTCAACGAAGCTTGATGCCAAGCTGCAGAGATTTCCTTGATGGTGTTCTTTTTTTCCATCCACTTGAGCCCTTTAGTTCAGCTGTACTGAAAAATTCCCCATTAGATTAAAATGCACTGACTCATCAGTAAAAGATAATAGCTGCAGGAAACAAATACACTGTCATACCTTCATGGTTCTTATCTCGGGGCTCTGAATGGTCTGAGATGTGAGGATAAAACCACTGCTCCCAGCTTCGCCTGCCTGCTGGATCAAGGTCAAATACAACAAGGCAGGTGATGGAATGATCTGCTTCTGTGTTCTGTCCAGCAGTGAATGACTACTAGCACATGGCAGGTTTCACGAGGATTTATTTTGTTTGTTTCAATTGGATTCATTTTAGATTAATTAGTCAATTTTCCACCTCTTTAGTCACCCCTGTAGCCCCATGGCTAGAAGTGCAGACAGAAAACTTCCCTACCACTTACTACACTGTTTTTTTCCATCTTCAGCCATGTACCCATAAATCTTCTGCAGTGCTGTCTTGCTCCATGATGACATGTTCATTAAGTCATCTGATGTGTTTGACCCCAGGACCATGATCACAGGGCTTGCTGTGGCTGTGGCCCCAAACATTCTCCACGGAACTCAGGGTGGCTGATGCGAGTAAAGGGACACAAATGCACAGGGGGAGGATGACCCCACACTGACTCCTCTGGTTTCTCTGGTCCAGTGAAGTCACCTGCAGCATTACATCACAGTGAGTTGCTGCTACCCCAGTGGCAGTGGCCCTGTTGTCTCTCTGTCCTGATCTGTGAGGGCAGAGTGGGAGCAAATAAGGGATCCAGCTCATCTTTTTTCTCTTTCCCTGAGGGAAGGAATCGTAGTATTTGTTGGCCAGAAGTAAGGGCCAGGCAGGCCCCAAAACAAAGGGCAAGTAAAAGGTGCCATTCCTTCTTTACCTGCTCCCATCCCAGCAGGATGGTAAAGGCAGACCCACATCAATGCCATTTTAATTAAACATCACAAAACTGAATGCAGAGAGATACTGTCTCAGTTCAGAACTTGACCTGAGGAGTTAATGCCACAGAGATAAATGAGAATCTTCCCTAAAACTACCTCCTGTCCGTAAGCAAGGGACAGGCTCAGCCATGGCTCCAGCTGGCAGCCAGGAGATCACTGTGACCCTGCCAAGAGCAAGGAGGGCACAGGGGCAGGGGAAGGCTGCAGCCACCACATGAAACTCCCATAAGCCACCCATGGCCCCAGGTCTTCCTTTAAATAGCCATTAAGGGAAAGCAGGAGAGATGAACATTCAAGAGAAAAAACAAAAGCAGTAGGAGACTGATTTACCAGGCCCATTTTAGCAACTTAAGATGCAGCCAAATGCAGATAAGCACCTATCTCATTATATGTCCTCTTGTGTTTTTACAAATCTTTCCTACAACCACAGGTGCCAACAGAACCTTGGTGATCTCTCAACTCTTAGCCCCTAAATTTTTATGTGCAGGCCAAACTTTATGGGACAATTGATCTAAGCCTAAAAGAACTTGTATTAGGAGCTGATTCTATTTCTATTTCCTAATATTTTATGTCAACCCCAAATGACTTTATAGGGTATTTGTTTCAGACCAAAGATTTTCAGTTCTTCCTCCTGCTGAATGCACAGTGTGGTTTTGGCCTGATCTTTTCAGACACATGAATAACTATCCCATTTCATGCTGTCATTGCAATTATTTATCTGGACCGGGGCTTTCCAAATAAAAGGCTCATTATTCCTTTTGTCAGAGATGCATTGAAAACAGCTGTTCACATATGGCATGGGTTGGGGGGGAGAAGGGGGGGAAATACAGTCTTTCAACCTCTCTGTTGCTTAATGGCAGAACACACACTCAAAAAAAATGAAAGTAAACCACAGGCAGAGATGATGCTCTGCTGCTTCCTAATACAGACACTGAAGCAACTGTCCAGGGCACTCAGGTACTACTGACACCCACACAAGTTTCACAGGGTGTCATTTCAGTTGTTAAGTCATTCTACTCTCCTCAGCAACAGCATTACCAGCTGGGTTATAAGACTTAGAAATTAAAAACAACAACACAAAACCTTCACATCCTTCCATACAGTAACCTTCAACTCTTATCTGTGTTTCTGGCTTCAAATCCACCAGCTCAGCTCTGGTTTTTTTTCAAAGTGTACTGATGGCACGTACCACTAACCACCAAATTAATGCTGTGCCTGGACCCACGCCATCTGCAGAGGCAAGAGCTGTAACTGGGAGGTAAAATGGCTCAGAAGCCTTGAATTAAGTCTTTGTTTAATGCAGAGGTAATCTGTGCTGTTAAGCCCAACCGAAACAGTCCTTAGCCATGAGACATGGGAGGTGTCTGCACTGAGTGTTTAATAACCCTGACACAATGAATGTCCTCAGCTTTCATCTCCAGACTCTTTGGATCAGACAAACACAGTCACATAGGTTGGTCATTAGTCAGGACTGCAAGATGAAGAGCCACCAGCAGCCACTTCCTATACTTAGGATGTGCCAGTGGGTTAAACCAACCTCCTTGACTTTACTTGGGGCTAGACTGGAGGAGAGGTGTGCACACATCTGGGGATGGTCTTTGGAGGAGAGAGGAGACACTGCTTGACAGTAAAGCAGAGTCTACTTCCTCCCAGCCAGTGTTTGAGTTGTGTCATGACTGACACAGGCCTTGACAGCAACAGCACGGTGACTGACACGCAGAAGTCCAGGGCTCAGCATCACCCTGGGACCCTGAACAAAAGGGCACTGAAGAAGATTTTCTTTCCAGGTTTCCTTCCTTGAAGAGGGGCTATTGCTGTCCCCAAACAGGAGGATGGGAAAAGGATGATAGTTTGATGATGCAGTTTGTTAAACTTCTCTACTAGAACACAAAGCTCAGTAAAGAGCTTAGAAAGAAAAAGCCTCCACCCCAGGATATGTGACGTGTAGGTCTGATGTGCAACACGAATCTGAGAGTAGAGCAGTGGAACAATGAAACCCACAGCAGGCACACCGGGTGCAGCAGCAGTTCCTGGCTCAGGACATGGGCCTCACCACCCCAGGAGCTCAGCACCTCTCTGTGTGTTCCTCCAGCAGCAGCCACAGAGTGTGGCTGGAGGTGTGCAGGGCTGGTCCCTAACACAGCCTCTTTGAACTGCTACTTCCTTTAAAAGAAGCAATTTCAGTCTCTTGCTTTTCTCTTTGTCCTCAACATTCTCGTTCCCGAGGAGGTTTGTAGAATCAGCAATGGGCTGGGCATGGTCTGTATGAAAAGGGTTATGGATGGGAGGGAGGAAAAGCAAAAATACAACCCTGCTGCCAACAGCCCCCTCCAGCCCTCCCTCACCCCTGCCACTGCACAAGGCAGGACATCCACCGCTGGTAAATGTTTCCCAGAGTGGTACAAAAGCCCTTCTTGGTCTCAGAGCCACATGAATTAGCACACAGTGACCCTGTCTGCACCATCACTCAGTGCCCTGGAGGGCAGTAATGTGTACAAAGGTGCTTTTAATGAGAATGGTTATTAAAGAAAGCAGGAGACTCAGATGTTTGCAGCTCAGAACGACACCGAAGTAGCTGATGCAGAAAGTAGAACAGAGCGAGCTCTGATGGTGACTGCACATTGAGGTTTTCAATCCCAGCTCCAGCTCCCACCTTCAACCACCAAATCATGCTCAGCTTCTACCACAGGTAGCTGCAACACTTTCTGCCTTTTAGGGCAATGTTTTTAGTAAAACAGGAAAGTTTATTCTGATAACAGGTTTTTTTGATCCTTTAATCACGTTTTCCAAATCTGTTTGCTTTGATAGCAGCTCTTCTCCCCTCCAGCAAAATGCAAGAGACCAGGAGGGAAGAGAAGTAGCAATAGGAAGGAATAATATTTAGCAGCTCTTCCCATCCCTTCTTATTCTTCTCTACTGACTTTGTTTCAGTAGAAATATTCCAACCAGCTCTACATCATGGTAACATTTGGCACCTTTCTTCCAGATGGGAAGGAAAGCTGGAACTTCACTGCTGGCACAAGGCTTGATTTCTGACTCTGTCTAGCAGGCCAGGTAAAGGTTTGCTGCACAGATGGAGCCTCCAAAACTTCCATCTCCTCCTTTTCCCAACTGCTGCACTGTAATTCGTGGGTGGAGGAAGATCCTTTCCAGCTCTCAGGCAAGGACCAGGTACCTGCATTTGCCTCACTCCTTAAGCCTCCAACAACTGTGCTCCAGAGTCAGGTATGAGGACAACCTCTTGGCCCTGATCTGCCAAGGAACAGCCCTCCAGGTGCATGCCAAGGGAGAGGGAAAGAAGGAACAGGGAAAGGGAGCAATGGAGCAGCTCTAAGGGATTTAGCTCCCCATTAAATGTTAACAATAGGTCACAGCCTACCCCTCAATGCCTTATCATGCTTATTTATAAAATATACAAAACTTCCTTTATTTTTCTGTAAAAATGCCTCAGTATTGGGGCCAGTTTGGCACTTTGCTGGTGTAAAACAAGATTTCCTTAAACTCTGTCTGTTTGAATGCCCTGTTTATAAATACAAGTTTGGCACATGCCAGCCATGGCAAGAGCACAAAACTGGCCAAACTCCCAAGTGCAATATGTGGCTCCATTAGTTGTCATCTCTGCCAGCCCAAAAGGTGCCTGTGCTCTGCCAAAGCCCCTCTGCCTGCTCAGCCACTTGCTGAATGGATTTTCTTTGCTACAGAAAGGAGGAGAGGAAGTTCTTGAGAGGGTGTCATCCAGACACGTTAAAAATCAACTCAGGCAAAAGAAAGACATGGACTCTGTAAAGGCAGGAAGAGAGAATTCGTGGGGAAGGCTCCTCTGCAAGCCTCAGATCTCTGGAGATGGTTGAGATGCTCAGTTATGTTGGTCCCGAGAGGAGACAGAGAACTTGGGGCTCAGATACTGAAGTCATTGACTGCCCAAGAAAACTATTAACCACTGGTATGAACATCCAAAGTGCTGAGCCCTGGGCTTCCCCATGTGCCAGGTAATTGCTTTTTCCCTTTTGCTGCCCATGAAGAAGAGTTGAGTGGAAAGGAGTTCCTGCACTGCAGGATATCAGCTCCTCTGACATCAACTACGACAGGATCTATCTCAGTTTTAAGAGTTTTCCCTGCAAGGCTCTCCAGAACAGCTGGAATGGAGTGGCTGTGTTAATCCCAGTAAGACCCCACTGCCAAGGTCATAGCAGAGCAGTCTAAACTGTCTTGGTTCATGGCTGCTTTCCAAGGACTAAAATGTACTTTTCTCCATGATATTTATTGACTGATCACACCAGTCCTGCCCTCTGTTGAGTTCCTGGAAGTTCTCCCCTTCAGCTCAACAAAGCACAGCCAAGCCCTGGGACTCACATGCACTGGTGTTTCCTTGGCTGTGGGACTGATTATGGCATCCCCAGAAAGGCAGAGAGTGCTCAACACACAATTCCTTCCCCACACAGTCACATCATCCTAAAAATACAGGTTAACCACAATACTTGATTATAGACTAACTGGGTGAGTGAGGAAGGCTTTGCTATAGCTCAGAACTAGTTACAAACACTTCATATCTCACATCATTTGGTGTCATTGTTAAATAGTGGCCAAGACAGGGGGAAATTTGAGATAAAAATCAAAACCCGCTTTTGTGAAACTCATCAAATGTCACGATCAGATGAAATTAAATATTCACCTGCTTTTACTTTCCCCAGACTTTGTTCCTCCCTTTAATGTTCTACGACCAACAGTTCAACAATCAACTGCCACGTTTAAACCTGGAGCCGCAACAGTTGCGGTTGTGCAACGCCACATCTACGATTGTTTTCAGGGCTGTATTGTTAGAGCCAATCTTTGCAATACCCACCCTCTTCTCAGGTTTCATGATCTCAAAAAATCCGAGCGAGCCTTTTAACTGCAGTTACTTTAGGGCAATGAATTTCAGGAGAATTTATGAAGAATTTCATTGCCAATGATCTATATGGCAGCATCTTCATAGCCACAAAAATAGGAGTCGTTTTGGCTCTGAAACTGTGGAGTCAAATACGGAGACCGTCGCTTATCGAGTGTTTTATCTTGTTTATAACCAAGAAGCAATGAAACATTGTGCAAAGAGAGTGGAAAAAAAGCCCACAGGACCTTAAGTCTAAGGGTGAGACAAAGGACCGGCTGGACTATGGACTTGAGGGAGTTGCACTCTGTGGGGAAACCCGATCCCACAGGACGGTGCAGGCACGGGGAAGCAGCAGCACTAATTCCAGTTTGCCCCAAGTTTTCTCCCATCCTTTCCCCCCTTGCACCGGGCAGCACGAAGGACGGTCATGGCCAAAGCAATGGATACGGAGCTTACCTGTGCACTTCCTTTTAAAGGTTTCATAGTCTACCCCTTGGTCTCCAGGGACGATTGTGGAGCCGTTGTACTTAAACGTCACCCTTAGGGAAGGGAAAAGAGAAGGGGAACAACACAGTTAAAAGTCACCTTTTACGGGATGGGGCAAAGGGAAGGGGAATAGCACATTTAGAAGTCTCCCTTTGGAATGGGGGAAGGGAAGGCGAATAATACATTTAACAATCAGCTTTTAGGAAGGGAAAAGAGGAGGTGGGGAAGAATATGCTGTAAAAAAATCTCAATCCTTTAGGAAGACGGGGGGAGGAGAAGGGGGAAAGGTGTGTAAAAGTCACCCTTTGGGGAGCGGGGAGGGAAGGCGAGGAATCTCAGCGCACCAGTGCCTGTCCGGGGGGACGCCGGAGGGGGGACCACCTACCAGTTCACCTCGGTGGCATCGTCCCTGACGAGGTTGTACGCCTCCCTGCACGCCTCCTTGTCGATTTTGGTGGCCATGGAGGCGAAGGGGAAGGGAGGGGGAGCGCGGAGCGGCCGCGGAGCTGGGGGACCACCGCCGCCGCCGCTGCAGCCGCACCGCGCAGAGCCGCGCCGAGCAGAGCCCAGCCCAGCCGAGCAGAGCCCCGCTCCCG
>VYXB01009650.1:527038-546029 GCA_013397135.1 Pachyramphus minor
GAGGGTGGGTAGATGGTCTCTTTTGGATGGGCTGATTTTTGGAAGGATGTGGATATTCTGAGCTTTTAAAAAGAGGTATGGAAGCGGTGGTTTACCTGCTCAAATATTTTTGGTGGAAGAAGTTGCTGCCTAGTAACTGGAAAAAAAAAAAAAAAAGACAAAAAGCCGCAGCAGCAAATGGGCATCTGCTCGTCGTGACTCATAGCTTAGAAACCCACATCATTGCAGCACAGTAGTTTCTCTGTACCAAAAATTCAGTCATTAAATGTGATGTGTTTATTTGGGGAATTTTTGTAATTTTTGTACTGAGCCGTCTCGTAAAATCTGAGCTTGTTAGAAAAGCAAAGCTGGGGTTGCTCTGTAGGTTCAGTCTTGATTTTGTTCATGATGGGAGCACTGATCCTGCAAACAGTGGTTAGTCCAGTGAGCTCTGGGAATTCGTGGTCGTTTCTTAGGTTTGTGAGGTCAATTTTCTTTGTATCAAATCTCTGTCTGCACAAATACATTGTTTTTATTTGTGAATTCTCGGAAATCCATCTCAGGCAGCTCTTTATGCAGGTCATCAGGGTGATTTATCAGATGTTAATATCAGCTGTAATTCCTGTGTTCACTTTGTTTCATAGGAGTGCAAGCTCTGGGTAACAGGAGCTGCAAAGCAAGTACTTTGTACTGCCAAAAACATCTGGAAAAGAGAAACTTTTCAGTGTCTGTGTCTGTCTTATCAAAGTTGAATGAGCCAGATCTCATTTTCTTTTGCACCACTGATGAGCAGCAGTACTGCATTAAGGGTCTGAGAGAAATTAGATCTTTGAAGCCAAAAGAAGTTAAAATACTCCTCTAATACAATTGATAAAAGATAAATAGGACTAATTTTTAAATGTATCCCTACCAACATAATCTTTCCCTGAGTGCTGATCCTGTCTGCCACTTAAATGGTTTAGTCTGAATGCAATGATAATGCATCACATTAAAAATTAATTAGCTTGACAGCATTGTTTTATTTTCTTGCTTAGACAGCAGCTGTCACTATCTGTTAAACTTGGAATTACTAGATAACGCCAAAGCTGTTCTACAGAATATAAATAGCTTGAGAAAGATGTTCCTGTTAAGTGTAAAATTAGTCTTGGTTTTGGAATGTGCAGCTCTCAGCTCCTGTGAGTTGCTCCCTGAATGGACTTGCTAAGTGGCTGAAATATGTTGATGTGTTTGAGTCCATCCAGTGCCAGGGGGTGATGGTTCCATGCCTGATTTCTGAAGGAGCAGCAGTTCTACACGGCAATAAGGATTTCAGGAGCACAAGTCGTCGGGAGTATTTGCGGTCAGGATTATGCTGCTGACTCAACATCCAGCTCCGTAAATAGGGATCTCTGGCAAATCTTATATTCCGGTGTAATCTTGTTATGCATGATGGTGGTATTACAGAATATTAGAGGGAAATGATCAGCCAGTTTCCAGGGATGAGAGGGAATATGGTTTTGGTTCAATCCAGTAACTGTCCCCCATGAGTCAGATTCAGGAGAGGGGGCTGCAAGTTGTTACTTATTGTCTATTCACCCACTGTCCTTGATCATAGTTGCCACAGAAGTGTGGTTTATCCTCTGCCATATTTGTTCTTCCTCCTGCCTCCTCCATCTCCTGGTTTCTGCTTGGACTCCTGTATGATACCAGCTTTTCTCAGCCTCAGAAAAACAAATAAAAAAGTTTACAATCCTTAAACCTATATTTTTTCCTGTCACAGATTCCTGGCAGTTTTATTCCTCAGTGGAAGTTGCTTTGTTGCCTATGCCATAGCTCCCTTTTTAAGTTCAGAGGTATGATGAGGATACGGCAAACTGAAGAGTTTTGACCCAGAAAATTTATAATTATTGAAGCCTCTTCACTTAGATTGGTTTAACTCTGCACACTTGCCTGTCCAGAGTCACTCCAACAGCAGGATTTTTGGCAGCTGGGACTCCATTGTTTGGAAAAGAACATAAGGAAATACAGAGAAACCACTGGGATGCCACACTAAGAGCAACATATTTGGTTGTTAATTTGGGGCTCAAAAAACCCCCTTGGCTTTAGGACTCGAATCTTTTCCATCCAGCTGTGTAGAGAGGGTCTCACCATGATTTAGCCAACCTGTAAATGGCTTAGTCAGACAGCAGCAATCATGTGCTTTCTGCTTGGAAAACCAGGAAAGCCACAGATATAATTAGGTTTTCTAGGAGAAGCAACAGTTTGGTGGAGGAAAGGTGGAATGCCTGGGAGGCTCGAAGAGACCTCAGGTTACCTGTGGGGCTGTGTTCAATGTAGATGTGGACTGGGACACCTTTTCAGGGTGTCACCTCTGGGAATGCAGCCTGAGGGTGTAGGACTGGGCAAGACCCAGGGCCCTGCAGCCACGACTGCTCAGAGCTGTTGGAAACAGGTTGGAAACAAGGATGTGCTTCCATTCCACCTCCTTTCGTTTCTCTTACATGTTCTTACAGGCTCTGCAGCTCTGCCTGGTTTGGATTCAGTAATTAAAGTTAAATTTGCATTTAACTTAACCTGGCTTTTATTAAGAGAGATCACAAGATGACTGTGCCATCAAGCATTTAGTTCCTCCAAAGGATGGTCCTAAGAGTAGCAGCAGTTGACATGCTGGGGTGACCAGCCCCTGCAATTTGTGTTCTGCAGGACATTTGAGGGATAAAAAGTTTCCATTTTAGTTCATCTTGAGGCTGAGAAAGAGAGAAAGAGGCAAATGCTGTTTGCCTAAAAAGCTCTGTGGCACGTCCAGAGCTGGTGGGAATAATGTCCAGACCAGAGGGATCCCAAGAGGGCACTTAATGGATGTGTTCTGAAGGCATTTTCTCCTTTCATTATAAGAAAAATATCTAGTCATGTTCATTAAAACAAAACCTACCTCGGCTTCTGGAAGAAAGCGGAATTCTTGTGGGAATAAGTTATCCACATGTGTGGCTTTGCACATAAATAAACAGCTATTGCTTCTGAGTGCAGTGTGTGTGCCTGGAATAATATGGGAAGAAAGAGAGGGATTTTACCCTAGCAAGCTTAGAAATGCAGAGTTCTGGAAAGATTTAAGAGGGGGTAGCTGTCAAGCAAACACCAACCCAAACAATACATGGGCTGAATGAAAATTCAGAGTACTGCTGCGTGTGTCTCTCCCACTCCAAATGTTTAGTGAGTAGCTTAGCTGAGGGAACTCTGCAAGGAGTCATTTGGGGGACAAGGAAGAAAGGAAATGTCAGCAAGATGTCTCAGAGACAATGAGTGGAAGAGTTTCAGAAAATCATGCCTGTATAACTCATCAGGGAGGGGGTTTCAGTGCAGCACTGTGGGGGAGGGAGGAGAATATTATAAAAAAAAAAGTGGAGTAGGAAGCAGTCGAAGTCTCCATAGGCCTTTCAAAGCAAAGGTGAGGAGCTCAGGTTCATAGTCTGTTGCTTGCCAACTGTTTCAAGTCAGAATTTTTTATAAATGCCAATGTGCAGCACAAAAAAGGTTTCTCTGTCTCATGCATGACTCCACTTAGTGGGAAAATACATTTCACACTGAAGTTTAGCCCGGTGAAGATCCCACCTGCCTGATGGTGCTGTTTGTGTTTTCCAGGTGTACAGGTGGGATGACCACTCCAGTCTAGTTCTGCAGAGCCTGAATGAGCAGAGGCACCGAGGCCTTTTCTGTGACATTGTCCTGGTGGTGGATGAGCAGCGAGTCCCTGCCCACAGGAACCTCCTGGCCGTGTGCAGCGACTACTTCAACTCCATGTTCACCATCGGCATGAGGGAGGCCCACCAGAAGGAGGTGGAGCTTTTTGGAGCCTCCTACATTGGCCTCAAGGCTGTTGTGGATTTCCTGTACGGCAGTGAGCTCTCTTTGGATGGAGGCAACATCGACTACGTGCTGGAGACAGCTCACCTGCTGCAGATCTGGAAGGTGGTGGACTTCTGCTGCGAGTACCTGGAGAACGAGGTCAGCGAGGAGAACTACCTGTACCTGCAGGAGCTGGCCTCCATCTACAACCTGAAGCGCCTTGACTCCTACATCGACTCCTTCATCCTGCAGAACTTCGGCACGCTGTCCTTCACCCCGGACTTCCTGCAGAACATCTCCTTGCAGAAGCTGTGCCAGTACCTGGACAGCAGCAACGTGCAGCAGGAGTGCGAGCACGACTTGCTGCAGGCCGCCCTGCAGTGGCTCACCCAGTACCCGGAGCGGGAGAACGAGGCTTACCAGGTGCTGGACAACATCCATTTCCCCTTGATCCCCAAGAGCGACCTCCTGCACCGAGTCAAGCCCGCTGTGTGCTCCCTGCTGCCCAAAGAAGCCAACTGTGAGGGGTTCATCGAGGAGGCGGTGAACTACCACAACAACGTGACGGCGCAGCCGGTGCTGCAGACCAAGCGCACGGCCCTGCGCACCTGCGAGGAGCGGCTGCTCTTCGTGGGCGGGGAGGTGTCGGAGCGCTGCCTGGAGCTCTGTGATGACACCTGCTTCCTGGACACCAGGAAGGGCCAGTGGGTGGCAGAAACCCCTCTCCCTGCCCGGCGGAGTCACCACTGTGTTGCGGTCCTGGGAGGCTTCATCTTCATAGCCGGGGGCAGCTTCTCACGGGACAATGGAGGGGATGCGGCGTCAAATCTGCTTTATAGGTATGATCCCCGCTGTAACCAGTGGATAAAGGTGAGACTTAAGCTGTATTATTTCTCTGTTCAAAGTCCTTAATGTTTAGAGCATTTTCTCCTTTTTGGTGAAAGGACAGGGCTCGTTAGAATAGTCAACATGGCACTGCTTGCCGGTGGAAATTCAAGTTATTTAAGTTGAAAAAGCAGCTACTTGAGTCCATTGTGGGAATTCTCAAGTTATACAAACAGCAAAAGAGTTTGGGACAGATAGTCAGCTTCAGTTAGGGTTTGGGCATCTCATTGGTGGAATTCCTGAATCAGCATCCACCTGCAGCTTACTTCTGGGGATAATGCTGGAATGGACTTAGAGGTGATTGCTTAGTTAACTTTCTCAAGCAGTAGTACATACACCTAAATCAAAAATGGGTCTGACGTAAAAAGAAAATGTCTCTGACATTTGTCAAATGTCTCTGAGCTAAATGTCCCTTAGAACAAGCTCTTCACTTCCAGCCCTGCTGTGAAACCCTGCAGCTGTGTGGGTTCCTGTAGGAACCAGTCATCCTGCGTGGCTCAGCTGTGATTCTCAGTGATTCCGATATGTTTCTTGCAGAGTTTGGGAAGGAGGCCCATGTAACACAACCATTTATAGAGTAGCCTGTGTCTTAGATGCTTCCTGTTGTCCCCTTGTTGGAAAATGGATGCTGTGTAACAAGCTACTGCAGAAAAACAAGTCTTTTGTGAATATAACAGTTAAAACCAGTGGCTCTCCTTTCCAAATAAATGGGAAGAGGCAGTTGCCCTATCCTCAGACACGAATATACCTTAAGTCACTGGCTTGCCAGATGCTGGAAGATGTCAGTGTGTTGTTTGCTTTGCCAGGTTGCCTCCATGAGACAGCGGCGAGTGGATTTCTACCTGGGAGCGATCACTGACATGCTGGTGGCTGTTGGTGGCAGGAATGAAAACGGGGCACTGTCTTCAGTTGAGACCTACAGTCCTCAAAAGGACTCCTGGACCTACATAGCAGGACTGCCCAGGTAACAGGGGTGTTTGGAGAGATTCCCTGTGTTTCAAGAAGGGTGGTAAAGGGAGGTTGTTTGAGCACTGTTCGTATCTTTATCAAAGGTGTTTATAATTTCTTTGACCTTACTTTGTCACCTTGGTGTGATGATTTTCCTTGTGAGGTGTTTCTCTGTGTTTGGCTGTTGCAGATCAACCACATTTACCTGTGTTGCAAATAGATAACCCTGGCAAATGTGATCTCCCTCTCTCAGTGTGAGTTAAAACTTGGCTGTTCTGCTTTTGAGAGGCTTTAGCACTGCAGCTCTTCTGCTGACAGCAAACAGGACATTGCTGGTGTCTGGAACCAATGTTGGAGCAGTAGCTTTGTAAGAATGGTCTGACTGTTTCATTTGCAAACAGCTCCTCAGATTCATGGATATTTCACATTTGTGGGAGTTACAAGAATATTGGCTTCTGTGGGTGGTGTTTTCACAATGTCTGAAACCTGCAACTTCAGCAGCAGTGCTGGCTTTCCTAGTGGCATCACAAACCAGGTTCCTGCAGTTGGGTTTGAGAGTTCAGGGTTTTTTTCCCCTGATTCCCTCGGCTGCAGAGCTGCAGAGCCAGAGGCAGCCAGTGAAGGCACAGAAGCCTGTTGCCCAATTCTATTTTGGGCAGGTGCTGCAATGTGAGGCTGATCCAGGCTAACAGCTGGGCTCGAGGGCTCTTCACAGGCAGGATGCTTTTCTTGCTTTATTTTTGCTCACATAGGCAGATCCAGCAGTTGAGGCTCAACACCACAGTGTGGAGGGGAATATCTTCAGGTCCTAAATCCTTCTGTTAATTGGGGTCACCTGTGAGATATATCCTGTATGGATATTTTTACTCATAAATTGTCCTGGGGATGTTTGCTCTGTTGGTTTAACCCACCCAGACTGTAAGCTGTCTGAAAACTCTGTGTGTTCCAACTGTGTGTTGGCTTGGGGAATTCTGCAGCTGCAGCATTTAAAGTGAACTTTGACACATGGGTGTTAATTTTTTATTGGATTGTCTGGCTGGTCTCCCCTTAGGGGAGAGACCCTTCTTACTCTGGTTGTACAGTGACTGGGATAAGTTACTGCTGCATCCAAAATAAATTGTTCTGCTTCCTCTCATGCTACTGCTCTGTCCTTGTGTCAGCTCAGGTGTTTGTGCAGTGTGTAGTGAACTAGATAGTTCCCCACTTTTCCATGTAGCTGCTCTTGCACATTGATATGACTTTAGTTAGATCTCAATGGACTCTTGGCATTTTTGTAATTCTGGTCTTTTCAGCCCTTTTTCTCCCTCTGGAAAACTCTCCTGCTGGGCAGTGTGTTGTTTGCAACCACCATTTTCTTGCACAGAAGGAATAAGGCAAAAAGAACTTCATGCAGGTCGCAGAAGGCAAAAATTAGCACAGAAGTGGGCAACAGGAACCTTTGTGACACATAACCACTGCTCAAGCTCATCAAGGAGTGGCTCTGGCTGGTGTGGGGCTGCTGGAAAGGGGTCTGGGCAGCCCTTTCCCAAGGTGCTTCAAGTGGACCTGTGGAGAGGGTCCAGAGGAGGCCACCAAGATGGTTAGAGGGATGGAGCACCTCTCCTATGATGAAAGGCTGAGAGAATTGGGATGGTTCAGCCTGGAAAAGAGAAGGCTTTGGGATGACCTAATTGTGGCCTCCCAGTACCTGAAGGGGCTGCAGGAAAGGTGTAGAGAGAGATGGTTTACAAGGGCTTGGAGTGACAGGACAAGGGGGACTGGCTTCAAACTGACAGAGGGTAGGTTTAGATTAGAAAGAAATTCTTCCCTGTGGGGGTAGTGAGGCCCTGGCAAAGGTTGCCCAGAGAAGCTGTGGCTGCCCCTGGAAGTGTTCCAGGCCAGGTTGGACGGGGCATGGAGCAACCTGGTCTAGTGGAAGGTGTCCCTGCCCATGGAAAAAGATGAGCTTTAAGGTCCCTTCCAACCCCAACCATTCTATGATTCTATGGAAGAAGCATTCTGGCCACAGTTCCTTCTGTGTACTCCAGTCTTCCCTTCAATGCACTCTTGATCTGATCTCTGTTTCCCGTCTCACTTCATGCTTTTGTTCCTCAAACAGATTTAAGTTCCTGTTTCACCCAAATAACATCTCCCCCAGCCCTATTCTAGCAGTAAGACTTTTCATGTTGAGGAAATCAGAAGCTTCAATTCTCTGCTTCCTGATAGATTGACGAGGCAACGTGTCCCACCATAACTGCCTCATTTCCTGCATTTTTCTGTCTCCTTCCCTCTGAAAAGAACACCTGCTGGTGTTTTGGTCCTCTTGGGTGCATGGCTACCAGAAGCTCTGCTGCACCTCTCTTCATGTTCCTGACTGCTCCAAGCCAGCAAGTGCTTGGAAGGCTGTTCCCTGGAGTGACAGGCACGCGTTGAGGTCATTCTGGGGCGTGGGCTTGTGTAGTTTGACTCGAGCTGTTTGGGGTGGGACTCTCAGAGGTTGTTTGTTAAAGCTTCTACTCTGAGCATCCAGAAAATGGGTTTATTTTTTTCCTTAGAGCGTGCCATGTGTGTGGAGGTTTTCAGGGGAAAGGCAGTGCTTGTGTCCTTGAACACACATGCCTCTTACCACTGCCAAATCCCATGTTCGTGTTGCTGTTCACAGTCACGCTCCTCTGAGAAGAGCTCTGCAAACTCTTCTTTATCTCCTCTTCCCCCCACCTCCTTCCCACCCTACATGGTCAAAATAAGACATTGTTTTCCCAAACCACTTTTTTGGAAGGAGCTGAGCTGTTTTGACTGAACTAATGCTGTCTTACTGGAGGAGAAAACAGCCTCTCGGGGCAGATGCTTAAGTGGGAAACTTCAGCCAAGCTGTCTAAAGGGTGGACCTGGTCCAAGACTGCTATGACTGAATTTATTTTGCCTGACTCTCATTAGGGTCCTTGGGTGTGGGATACCTTCCCCTTTCTTCTGAGAGTCCTGTATTTTTCACCCTTTTCCCAGGCTCTCTGGGAGCAGTCTCTGCCATAGTTTCTAGCCCGGCAGGGAGCAGCGGTGGCTGACAAGTTTGGCAGAGCAGAAGTTGGTGCAGCGTGTTTTCATCCTGAACAGACCATGAAAAGCTATGCTGCAGACAGCAGTGAAATTAATTGAGTGGCCCTGGGTTAAAGTTTGGCAGAACAACCGAAAGCAGTTGTGTGAGGAGCTGTGTTGGAGCAGGTTAGAGAGTGATGGTATCTGCTCTGCCAGTTGGGTCATGAATAATCTCGCAGGGCTGCAACAGGTGGACCTTGAGATTCAGAGCAACCACAGCTCACCTGGACTTTGGTTGGAGCCGGGGATTCCCAGACCTTTACTGAGTTAGGCCAAGTGTTCTTCTGGTTAAGAAAATAAATGGTAAATTTTTCTAGTGTTAGAATGGGTCAGAAACCGTAATTTTTCAGCCCTTTGTTTGGGTAAGTCATTCAAAATGGACAACTAGCTCCAGCAGATGTTAAAACCAAATCTTCTTTCTCCTTAATTCCTCTGCTTTTTTCTGACCACTCTTGTAGATAACACTGCCAAAACACTCAGTGCTTTCTGTTGGAGGATGTCTGGACACACTGTATTGACATGCCTGTTTTGTTGCATGTTCAGAAAAGCCCCTCTCTAAAGAAAGGATCTGTATTGATTTTTTGCAATCTGTGCATTATATTTCATGCAGTTCCTATGAAAGTGAAGCTGGGAATGAGCTATTTTGGATGGGCTTTCAAAATTCAGGCAAAGTGAAACATCTCTAGCACAGTTCAGTGGGTAATTGCCCTGTACTGGGAAAGAACAAATTGATGGTCGATTTGGTGCTTCAGATCTGATTGTTTCCATCAAACAACTCTTGTAGCTGTTGCTGTTCCCTGGACACAGCCATGGATTGAGGCAAAAGAAAAACAGCAGTGCTTTTTCTGCAGCTGCCTGTGCTGAACTGCATGCCTGTGCTTGAGAGACAATGGCTATTGCTTGCTTACATATACAGAATTCCAGTGTAGGAAAACATTTAACCTATTTCTCCAAAGGCCACTCAAGTTTTTCCTAACTTAGTAATTTTTTCCCACATGCTGAACGTGATGTGATATTGCTCTCAGCAGCGCAATAACCCCAGCCTCTGTGGTGGACTCAATGTCCTCACGCTCTCCTCTTTCTGATTCCTCAAAACTCCCTGTTACCTGTCCCTGCCTCCACAGTGGAAGGCACTACATGGCCTCCAGAGACTTTGTGGGTTGGATGTGGATTCAAAGTCTCCTGCAGTTTGAAATGAACTGCACTTGAGTTGTCCATCCCATCCCCAGGTTGACAGTCTACTTTTTAAGACCCATTCCTGTGTACGTAGAAAAACACAGACTGACAACCAGAGCGGGAGCCACTGGAGACATCCACCCCTGGTTCTTGTCTGGGAGAGACCTCAGACAAGGCAGAGCAGGATCTCAGTGTGCTGCACCTGCTGTGGCATTTCTGGCAGGTGTGAAAGCTGAGTGCACGTGCTCAGGGTGAGTTATGTGCTTCCAGGGTGAGCGAGGCAGATTGAGAGCCGTGGAAATTCTGAGTTGCCTTTTTGGATAAAGTCCATAACTGTGCCTTAGCCCTCTCTTTTTTTTCTTCCTCTCTTTTCCCTGATTGGCAAAGAAGCGGAACAGCTCTGAAGTGACCTCTGCAAGGTCTCCAGGGCTGGTTCTCCAGCCCCTGTAGTTGAACAGACTGTTCTGGTCACTCAGCATTTTTAGCCTGAGTGTGTCAGGGATTTTTCTGTTTCTTGTAACAGGAACCTATTAAAATCTCTGATTCAGACACAGGGCTCCGAGGTTTCGGTAGGCATCTAGAATAATAACACCTTTTAGCTTGTTTCAGAAGTGTTGTGCTTTCAGGGCAAATGTGAGGTTTCTTTTCTAGTCCATCTTCTCCCTTGGCACAAAAGTGCTGGCACTTGAGCATGTGGAAGATGTTACGATGTCATTTGTGTGGCTGAGAGAAACTATTACCCTGTGAAATAAAAGCAGCTCAACATTCTCTCCACATGGAGTTCCAGCGTGTTCAGACATGGTTCAAAAGTAATGCCAGCGTGGGTTTGTCTGCTGGAGAGGTTAAGTTGTCTTGAGTGCCTGACTACAAAGGATGGTAGCAGAGGCTCAGGAGTGCAGTGTGATGAGTACATTGCTCTGCAGCCCTATGGGTATTAAATCATTTGGGCTCTTTGTGTGAGCCAATTTGCTGTGGCTGGTGCTGCAGCTGCACCTTTTGACACCCCAACTCCCTCCAGATGAGAGAAAAAAGCATGCAGGAAGGATATGTCCAAAGAAGGTGAGGCTGTCCTCGTCTTAGCAATCCACTTCTGAGAGCTCAGAGAGGATTGGTCAGGAATGTCCCAGTGGGAAGTTAAGAACAGCCTGAAGAATTAGGTTTGTAGTGGCTTTATTGTAGGTGATCAAAGGCATTTTCTCTGTGCCTCCTGGAAACAGCGTGATGTTGGTTCTACTGTCTCATTTTCTCTTACTTCAAACGTGGGCTCTGATCTGTGATTGACTGTGTCTGTTGCCTTGTCTTGAGGTGACCAAAGGAGTTTCTATCTGCAGAGCAGCAGTGGTAGCAGACAGACAGCTCATGAAAAGGACACTACATGTATTATGACTGCAAATGAACCGGGCTCTGAACGCCCGTGGGTAAGGAATGTGATCCATGGTCCTGAAGCTGTGGAAAGGGAAGGCAGCAGTAGTTTTCTTCTTGGTTTCTCTCAGTTAATCACTTCTGGGAAGTCTGAGAGGTGTCATGATTATTTCCTCTTTCTGTCCTAGAAACCCTTGCTGAGATGTGGATTTTTTGCTCTCAGCCTGATTCAAGCCAAGCACTGGAGCAGGAAAGTGGGAACAAGAGCAGGATGGGTTAGGTCGGTTGTATGACACACTGTAGAGGATGCCTTAAAAAGTGATGGTCATACCTTAGTGCTCTGTAGGTATGAAAAGGATGCTTCTGAAGTGGTTCTTGTGCTGTGGCACTCAACACTGCAGTCTGAGGGTGTGAGAATGAAGGTGTGAGAATGAGGAACTCCCAGGGTCAGGGATTCTTCTGTTTTAATTACTGTTTATTCTCTCCTTTAGTACCAGTCCCTGCTGAATGCTTGTGTATCGATAAAATCCATTATGTGCTAAGCCGGAGTGTTTCTGTTTGCCCGGGCCAGGTTCACCTACGGCCACGCCGGGACAGTGTACAAGGAATTCGTGTACATTTCGGGAGGCCACGATTACCAGATCGGCCCCTACAGGAAGAACCTGCTGTGCTACGATTACCGCACCGACGTGTGGGAGGAGAAGAGGCCCATGATCACGGCCCGGGGGTGGCACAGCATGTGCACCCTGCAGGACAACATCTACTCCATCGGCGGCAGCGACGACAACATCGAAACCATGGCGCGCTTCGACATCCTGAGCGTGGAGTCCTACAGCCCCCAGTGCAACCAGTGGACCAGGGTGGCTCCCCTGCTCCAGGCCAACAGCGAGTCGGGGGTGGCAGTTTGGGATGGCAAGATTTATATCCTCGGAGGGTACAGCTGGGAGGAGGCTGTCTTCTCCAAGACGGTCCAGGTTTATGATAAGGAGAAGAACAAGTGGTGCAAAGGAACGGACCTGCCCAAGGCCATCGCTGGGGTGTCCGCGTGTGTCTGTGCGCTGAAACCCAAGACAGAGGACAAAAAGAAAAAGACAAAAACAAAAAAACATCAGGACCGAGGGAGATGACTACTCCTGGTGGGCTCCAAAAGGACCTTGTATTTAGTCATTTCTATCTAACCTGAATTCTTTTTCTTTTTAAACAGGGGGAGGGGGTGGGGGGCACCTTCTGAGACCTCAGAAAGTGTACAGTTGAATGTGGTTTTTTTGGATTTAAGGTAGAAACATCAAAAGAAACCAAAACCTCCCCCTTCTACCATACAAAGGGTTATGTGGCCAGAGAGGTTCTGCTGCTCTCCTGAATGTTAAGGCTTAGGCTTTTCCTTCTGTGGTTCATGGCATTTCCACTACATCGTATTATATCGGCGTTTTAAGGAAGTTTTTAAAAACAACTTTTATACTTTTTTATACCACATTTTGCTAACTCAGTCTCTTGTTTGCCATATGTTCTGTTATTGACTGTAGAAGATGCTGCTTTGTGATTGTGACTCCGTTTTTGGCGTCGGGAACTTGTCGTTTGATGATCTTTGGTCTCTGTGCGGCTTGGCCTGGACACGGTGCAGCTGTTGGAGCAGCACTGGCATTCCCAGCATTGTCAGGCAGTCAGCTGGAATTGTGACTATTGTACTGTTGTCACCATTCCAGCTTCCCCATAGCCCAGCTCGCCAGACATGCTCATAAACACGGTTTATTTCAGTGACTGGTGATCTGCTGAGTGGATTTCAAGGGCTTTGGTTTAAAGTTCAGCTGTCGGCCGTTGCTGTTATTTCTTCCCCAGTCCTTCTCTCCCATGTCCCTTTCTGATCTGCCTTCTTTTCCATCTGGTGTACATGCAGGTGATACCCTGCTACCCTCTTTTTTATTTTTTTTCCCTCCCCAACTGTTTACCTCAGTAATTGGACAACACTAAGAAAACATTGTTGCACTTAATTTCATTTGAAGCTCTAGTCAATCTAAGAACTCTTAGATTTTTTATAAGCACATGTATTGAAAGAGGTAACTGAATGCATTTCTGGAGTGCAAGAAAGTTACAGGTTGTTTCTTCAGTGCTAAGAAAACTAGTTGAAGTTCATTTTCTGAAACTCCTTGAGGTTTTTTTTATTTTTTTTTTCTTTCTTTTATAGCCTCAGGAGTCAATCTTTTATTTGCATTAATGGATTTATTTTAAAGCTTTTGTACGCTGCATGAGGTAATGGTTATTATTTTCAAGCCTAAAAACAAATTTAAAAAAAAAACAGGAAAAATCAAACACTTCAATTATGACAAACTCATTGACAAGTTGCTTGGGGTTTTTTATATCTGAAATCCTTGCTATGTTGACTGACAACTACTTAACTTTTGGGGACATTTTCATGTGTAAGTATAGAACAAAAACTTCAAAAACTTGCTTTGTTTCTGTTACTGGGCTGCTTGTTATTTAGCCCCCCTTTTAATGTGTTTATGTATTACATGTCTGGGAACAATAAATCCAGTTTAGAATATTCTATTCATCACTGTCTGACTTGTGTATTGATTTAACTGAGGTTTTCCTTTTGGATAAATTGGAAGGAAATAATCCTGTAATCATTTTGAAGTGGCATTGATGATGGTGGAAACATTTTAGTAGGCAAAAGCTAAATTTAACAATATGAAGTAGAAATAGAACTTATTTGGCTAATCCATGTTTTCTGCATCATACTCCAAACCAGACAGTCAGAAAGGACAAGGGGGAATGGCTTCCCACTGCCAGAGGGCAGGGTTAGATCGGATTTTGGGAAGGAATTCTTCCCTGTGAGGGTGGTGAGGCCCTGGCACAGGTTCCCAGAGAATCTGTGGCTGCCTGAGCCCTGGAAGTGTCCAAGGCCAGGTTGGATGGGGCTTGGAGCGACCTGGGATAGTGGAAGGTGTCTCTACCCATGGCAGGGGGGTGGAACAGGATACAGCATGAGCTTTTTTGGGTTCCCTTCCAGCCCAAACCATTCTGTGATTCTATGAGATTGCTTTTTGCATTTTTGCAGCTATGGCAGAAGACCAAATCCAGTTTGTGGAGTGGTTTCAAAGATGGTGTATAATGGGGAGTAGATAAACACAATTATGACTTCCTGACATTAAACTTAATTGCATTGACAAAAGGTATCTTCAGTACTCATCAAAGCAAGTTTTGTTCCCCCTGGTGTCTGTATGGTCCCTCCAAAACCAGAGGCTGTGGGTGGGACATCTCACGTGTTATTAGAGGTCACTGGGGGATTGTACCTGTTGTTGCCATAAGATTTCTCCATTATTGAAGGAACAAACAATTCCCACTTGCACCTCCAGGGCCCAGGGCAGTGAGCACTGCTCAAGGCACAGTCTGGCAGAGTGCCTCTCGATTTTGGATGTTGTGTACCCAGACATGGCTTATCATGCCTGGGGAAGTGTTGGCAGATGGCACACGGGGCTGGGAGATAACTGCTGAACTGCTTTGGGAAACTGGTGTGCTGGAATTTGGCACAAATGTGTGACACGAGTGGATTTCTGCTCTGCTTTTTGAGGTCTGAACAGCAAGTAGGATCAGCAGAGGAAAGGTGTATCTTGGTTTGTGCTCTTAGGGAGCCAACCTGATTCCTGCACCTGCACATCCCACTGCCTTCATCCCTAAGCTTTGCAAAGCATTTTACTCCTGCCAGGAAGCACAGGTCTTTCTTCCTGCCCCAGGGAAAAATAACTACTGCTCTGCCTCATTTTTTAAAAGGCTGCCATTGCCAAATTCTGAGAAAAGCTCGTTTTACCTGAAACAAAACAGCTACCAAAACCCTCAGGTTTTCTCTTCCCACACTTCCATGCCCTGTATCTTGGCCTGGGCACATCAAGGAGTTGCAGCCTGGAACTCTGTCGTTAGATTACATAAATCCTTCGAGATACCCTGAGGAAAAATTACCCCGTGGTGTGAGATGCAGTTGTTTTGAAGAATTGAGAAAGAAGCTGGCAATATTTTTGTTCTCAAGTTGAAACCTTAAATTGAGAAAAATGTTCCTGAGTCTGTCTTTCTCCATCAGGGATCAGGCTGCTTTCTTCCAAAGGCTGGTGATTTTCCATGTGCTGTTAAGGATTCTTGCGTGACAGCAAAAAAGGGGTCGTGTGTCTAGGGAATGTAAAGAAATAATTTAACCTTTAGTGCTCTTTCTGAGAGCAATTTAACTTGCAGAAAACAAGCCCAGATTCAAATTGTGATTCTTCCATTGATGGTACATCTTAGCAAAGCTCTGACCAACATGATTAAACTATGGGGGCAGAAAAAAAAAAAAGCTTGTGTGACAAGCTTTATGTATTATTTTATTTCAGCTTCTTGTCCTATTTCAGTTCTCATGAATGCAATAATGAGGGAATTGCTAATTATTCCTTCATGAACTTTGAGTTGTCTTAGGGACCAGGTCAGGGCAGACGGAGAGGTTCTGTCACTGCGCTGTGTGAGTCTGAGCACAGATGAGCTCCAGCTACTTATGGTTTCCTCTTCCTTTCTGGTAACTCCACTCCTAAGTGAGGGACACACAGCCCAGCCACGGGTTTGTTGATACCACACATGTTTTTCAGTTCCTTCTGGAACTCAGCGTAGCTTGGGAAAAAACCATACCTTTGTTTTCATCGTGATGGGTTTGGTGACAGAACATGAGGGGAAGGTGAGATGCAGCTTTGCTGGTTCTTTTGAGGCTGCAACACTAAGGCACAATTGCATAAGGAGAGAGGAGACTTGTATTTAAGATAAGGATGAATAAGCCACAGTTAATTAGCCAAAATTGATAATTGAGCACTGAGCCAAGCATCCACATGATCTACTAAAGACTTAAAATGTCATATTTTTACAGCCAACTGACCATCCCTGAGATCCAGCCAGGGGAGGTGACTGCTGCTTGCAAATACTTCATGTAGGCAAAGCCTGTATTGTACTGAGAAACTAATGGGATAAAAGTTCTGCATCTCTAAAGAAAAAGTCTTCAGAGCCCCTGATGCTCTTGACACTGGGAGAAAACTCTGCAAGGACAGCACGAAACCTCCCACAGCCATCAACCATTTTCTGCAGCGCTAGAGGAAGGTATTCCCTGAAAAAGTGGATGTGAGGGTTCTGAGTGCTTCAAATCCTCAAAAGCCATCCTAAAAAGTGCTCAAAAGTCTTTCACCTTCACCTTCTGGGCGCTGTCATGAGCAAATGTCTCATGACCTGGTGAAATCATGTGGAGCATGGTATGGAAGGGTGAGCCATTCCCAAGCACTTTGCATTGACAGTAGGATAAGAGCAATTACAGTAGCACCTGAGAGGCTGTTGCTACCTTGGGAGTGGTTTATCCAGCTCCCTTTCTGCTGTTAGACAACCCTTTATTTCCAAGCCATGGACTGTTGTAGATAAATTCACAAACAAAGTCAGTTCCATGTTGTTAGGAGCATTACTCCATGATTCTTAAGATTGGATACACAATCTTGAGATGGATACACAGAAAGAGAAACACAGCACTGGTTATTTTTGATTTGGAAAAGCAACGTGTTTGGGAGTGATAATTCACAGCATAAAGGATGGAAGAAAATAAAACTTCTTTCTGCAATGAAAGCAGTAATGAAATAACAGACCACTAAAACTGGCAAAAAGGAATAAAGCAGAACAGAGGTGGAAACTCTGCAGCAGGTAAATTTCATCAAAACATGATATTACAAGAAAACTTAGGTTATTACAAAATATCATGGTTAAGTGTTAACAGACTTCACAATGAAACTATATTAAGACGGGATAAAATTGAAGGTGTTTAAAAGGTTGCTGAATGAGACAGTGACATCCTTTCATCCCACTTCAGTTTCCCCCATCAGCTCTGGCTTTTAAGAGTATTGGTATTTGAATTTTGTGCTTTCCAGGCTGGAGACACTGTGCTCATTTGTATTTTGAAGCAGTCAGTTTACTTAGGCAGCATTGTGGGCAGAAGGGAATTTTGCCTTCAACCAGTCAAGCCACGTAAAGGTTTTCACTCCAATATTTACCTTGTAAATTAGACTCCCGAGGGGAGAGGGGCTTTCAGATGTTTGAAATGCTGTATGCAAAAAGCTTGTACATTTGTCTCCCTTTTTTGTTTGTCTCTTTTAATATTAACCAGCCCTTTTCACTGCTGGTTCTCTGCCTCAGGAGAGCAGAGCAACACTTGCGAGAGACAAAAGCGAGGGAGCGGCCGCTGGGTGTGTCAGCTGGAAGGGCAGAAGCTGATAGAGAAAATCATTTACTGTCATCAGCACACGGTAAGTGTTGCACTTCACAAAACTGGAGGGAAATGTCCTTGTCGTGGAGACAAGGAGGAACCTTCCTGCTCTCCGCCAACCTCCTGTCTGAACAGCCAAAGACACAAAGTTCTTTGTCTTCTTTTCTTCCTTCTCTTCAACTTTCACACTCATGTTAAGCTTTCTCTCACACGTGCTGCCCAACTAAAATAGACTTTTGCAGGACTTCATAGTTTGTTCAAGGAAAAAAATATGAGTACATTAGTGGTTAATTTAATGGATTCTTGCCTAGGGGTTTCAGTATTCTTATGACTCAGTCCTCTCAAAATCATGAGATTGGCTTAGTCATTCTTTTATTTTTTTTTCCCCAGATGCAAATGCTGAACCCATTCCCACTCTGGTTATTTGGGACAGAGGTGGGACAGCTTCACACTGGCATCACCTGGGCACACTGCCTGTCACCTGCCAGAGGGATGCTGGGCATGTGGCCTTTTACAGACAGAATCCAGACATTAGGAGGAATTTCTTCACATGATTAAACATTGGAATGGGCTGCCCAGGGAGGTGGTGGAATCACTGTCCCTGGAGGTGTTCAAGAAATTACTGGACGCGGAACTCAGTGGTCTGGTCTATTTGACATGGTAGTGATCGGTCACAGGGTGGACCTAATTACAGAATCACAGAATCTTTAGGGTTGGAAGGGACCTCTGGAGATCATCCAGTCCTGTCTAGGCAGGGTCACCTGCAGCAGGTGACACAGGAACGCATTCAGATGGGTTCGGAATGTTTCCAGAGAGGAAGACTCCACGAACTCCCTGGGCAGCTGTTCCAGTGCGCTGCCACCCTCAAAATAAAGAAGCTCTTCCTCAAGTTGGGGTGAAAGTTCTTGTATTTCCGTTTATGTGCCTTGCTCCTTGTCCTGTCACTGGTACCACCAAAAGAGTCTGGAACCATCCCAGAACAGGTTTCCCAGAGAAGCTGTGGCTGCCTGATCCTTGCAAGTGTTCAAGGCCAGGTTGGATGTGGCTTGGAACAATCTGGTCTAGTGAGTGGCATCCCTGCACATGCTATGGGAGTTGGAACAAGATGATCTTTGAGGTCCTTTCCTACTCAAGCCATTCTATGATTCTATGCTACTCTTTACACGCACTTTGGGAGATAGTCGTATATCTTTTAGTTATGAGATCCCCTCTCAGCTTTCTCTTCTCTGGACTAAACACACCCATCACCCCCAAGAGAGATGCTTGAGGGTGCTTCCAGGGAAGTTTTTTGGGCCCCCCTCTCTCTTTCCCGCGCGGTGTCTCCCCGCTCCCCTCAGGGGGGCGGTTCCACGTCAGTGGGGAGGGTTCCATGGAAGTTTTTTGGGCCCCCCTCCCTCTTTCCCGCGCGGAGCCCCCGCGCTCGCCTCAGGGGGCGGTTCCCGCCCCGCTCCCTCAGCGCGCTCCGCTCCCGCCCCGTGCGCGCGCAGCGGGCGGGCG
>VYXB01009650.1:546337-624971 GCA_013397135.1 Pachyramphus minor
TGGGGTAGGGGGGGAGAGACAGAAGCGATTCTATAACGAGAAGGGAATAAGGAGATTTGTAAAGTAATCCTCCCCCCTCCCCCCCGCCCAAACACTCGCTAAACCCCGGCGCATCGGGGTGCAAAGGGCTGAGTGTTGCAAGATCGCCGTGCACGGGGATGCGTGTGCGGATTCCCTGGATCCCACTGGCTGAACCGGCCGGGAGATTTGTGCACGGAGTGGGGAAAAAAAAGAAACTGCAGCCGTGGTGGTTTTCTCGCTGGAAGTTTACAGCTCGGTTCCCGGGCTAATCCAGTGTGTGCTTAGGGCAAATGATTGAATGGGTTCACTTCGCTCTTTCTTTTTCTCTCTAAGGTTTTTCGTCCCAAAAAGGTTTAAAGCAGAAATGTCAGGAAAAGCGTGTGGAGCGCTGAGGTGTTTATTTGCAAGACTTCGTGCAACTTTGCATTTAGCAAATAATAAAGTTTAGAAAACTTTGGTGCCGTTCAAGATAATTTTGTTAAGAATCCGTGTCTTTCGTAACAGAAAATACAGTTCATAAAATATAAGTTATTTCTAAGAAGGTGGTGCTTTATTCTGAATTCTGTATTTTTTTTCTGAAGGAAGTTAATACACACATCAAATGAAGTTGTGCACTGGTGGCACTGATAGGGATTCCTCCATAAACAGAAGTTTGTAATAGGTGAAAACTATAATGACATTTCTTGTCCAGGGCCATTTATTTATATTTGAGAGCAAGAAGGGAGTGATTTTGTTTATGTAGCTGTTCTGAGGGTCCTTTCAATTTCTGGAGTTTGTTTAAGATTTGAAGTTGTTTGCAAATTTGTCATCCTTCGAGTTTTCTTTGGTTTTGTCTTCAGGTGGAGAAAACTCAGATTTTGGACTTTTTTTAGCTGTCCTAATGACTGATAATTACAATCAGGTTTATCAGAGTGATTCAATGCCCAGCTCAAGGGTTATTTCACACCTTGCTTTCCCCTCCCCTCAGCAGTGCAGGTGGTCTGTTTCAGAGGTTTGGGGTTTACATTGCAGCTTTTTTCTTGATTTAGAAGAATTAAGGACATCTCTCTGTGTGCACTTAATTATGTTGGTGGACCTTGAAACAAAAAAACCGTGAAGCTGATGATTTAGTTGACAGTGAAATGCTGCAGAGTTGAAATTAAAACTAGACTGTAAATTCATCTTTAGTAGTAACTTGAACTTCTGCTGTTTTAAATCAACTCCCTCTATAGGTTAATGCAGATATTTGGGTCTCCTGAGGATTGCTGTGTAAATTTATATAAAATTTGGAAGCATATCTGTAATGTATCTTTTAGCTGGTGCTTCGTTCATGTCATTAAGCAGCGTATTTTTGTGGTGTTTTTCTTTTTTGTTTTCAAATTTAAACAGTTTATTTAGGTGCTGGCTGGGACTTATGTGACTAATTCTAGAACAATATGGTGCTATAATGCTGAATTAAGATACCGTTTTGGACTCTTTTGGATGGAAAACCTGAAGAGAAGTTCAGGGATGCAGTTTCACGTGTAGGATTTTTCCTTTTTAGTTTAGAATGGTGCTGTTGCAGATAAAAAAAATAAGAGTTTTGCTGAAAGTTGTCTGTTCTGAGCACGAGATAAATAACATTATTGAGTCATTGTGCTCATGTCATGATGCAGAGTTGTGGGCAAAAGCGTGACGTTTTTCCATATCCCTGTAATTTGGGTGTACAATAATTGAGATATTTTTTTGTCACATGTGGAGGAAAAGGCCTTCAAGAAAATACTGCTGCTCTTACAGCTAAAATGCACAGTCAGATTTCTGCTGGTGGATGGATCATGTAAGAGTGGGCAGAAACATTTCCTCAGTCAGTTTGTGCGTTGTGACAAACGACTCATCAAATGCTCGTATCAAATATTTCCAAAGGGGCACTAATTTTGGATGGTCAGCTCGTCAGCAAGCACAGGAGTGAAGGATGACATGGTTTAGGTACTGCTGGTCGTTTGTACCTCTGTGTTCCATGTCATTATTTCATAATCATTTAATGAGATATTTAAGTGTTGCTGTCAGTCTTCTGGGTGTGTGCTGACTAAATTCAAAATCTGTCCTTTTTTTAAGGTGAGCTAGAAGTAAACCTGCTGTATCACTACATGACACTGGAGATGTTAAGCTGATCTAGTTAAAACCATTTGTCATCAAGGGTGTCTAAAAATCTCTTTTAAAAAAAAAAAAAAAGGTGGCTTGAAAACGATTTCCCTGTTTGGAAAGGGTAAAACTGTCAGAACTGTGTAAACTGTTGGTTTAGCCCCTTCTTCTATTGTTTTTCATAGAAAGAATTAATACAGACGCATCATTTGTGAATTCCTGTGAAAACAAGTTAAGCAGAAGAAAGGATACCATGGCAGAATGAATCATTTATGCTTGTTTTGTTCCTTCACCATCACCGTGGTGTCGAATGAACTCGGTGCCATTTTAAATGTACCGCATTGCCCCCAAACCTGGCTGAAGTGAAAACCGGGTGGGTTTGAGCTCAGGGGGGAAAAAAAAAAAGCTGAACAAGCTCCTGAGCTGCTCTTCCTCACCCAGGATGTGTCTGGCCTGGCAACCAGAAGAACTGGAACTCGGAACATGGCATGCAACCCGACTCCCTGAAACACTGCGCTGCAAACGGCCTCTTTTATGGCTGGCTTGGAGGGCTGCTCCCTGGCAGGGTGTAGTTTGATGTTCCCTTAAGCCAGGGCTGTTTCTAGAAGAAGAAAAAAAGGCAACATTCTGCAGGCATTTGTGCTGTGCTGCCTTTGCAGTGCGTTGCCTGATGTGTGTGGCGATTAGGAAATCGATGTCTCTAAAATAGTGTTAAAAATTGGTTGTTCTGCAGCTGGATGAGTTTCTTGGGCACGTGTATAATGTTGGAGAGTCGTTACAGGCAGAAGGGAGCCTCTGGGGAGAGGGCAGTGTGCATTCTGTCAGGTTTGTGAAAATATGGGGGACACCCTGAACACAGAATAAAAGGTGGCTCTGGAAAAGGGCTGCTGTGGATGGATTTAGGGAGAGGTGTTCGAGTGCATCCTCTTGCTGCAGCTGCTGCTCAGGTGCTGTCCTGTGTTTTAGAGGGCTGAAGAAGCTGGATTTATCTCCCCTTCTGTTTTTTTTGAGCCCTCTTCTCACTGCTCAGAATGATCTGGGTTCATCCTTTTGCCTGTGGAGTGAGTAGTTATTCAGGGATTCCGTGATCTTGGGAATTGAGGCCGCAGCTGAAGCTGAGAGTTTCGGTAGCCAGGAGCCATCATTTGCCTTTCTAAAATGTGAATGGTAAAGCCACGCAGAGTAAAGTGGGTGAATGTGGGTTGCTTGACTTAAAAAAAGGAAGTCTGGGAAAACTGACATAGAACTTAAATTTGGAACTATATGGAAGCATGCAAATAGACTAAAACCCACAGGTTTTGTGAATCACTGCTATTTATTCTGTACATTCTAGACTATGGCACTGATCTGGAGATGCCTTAGAATGGATCCAGCCATCTACCTATTAATAAATCCAGTTTTTGGGGGCAGTTGCTTAGACACACTGCTTTTTCCATTCATGTAGCTGCTAAAACACTTGTAAAGTTAAGTGGGGTTTTGTTTATAGGTAAACTGAGCAGTCTCATTTCTGTTTAGTGGTCGACACACAACATGCTGTGTCGTACAAAACAGCCAAATCTGTTGTAATAGAAGTTGCTGGCCTTGGGCCATTGGATTATAGTCATTTGTCACTCTAATGCCATTTCAGCAATGTAGATGTTCATTTCCAAAGAATTAAACATGCTGGAACTGCGGTTTTTCTGTTTGATGGAAGTGTTTTATGTGTGATCATTAAACATACAACTGGGGATTAGGGAACAAAGGGTTGTGCTTCGTGGTGAAAAAAAGTGTGTGTGTGTACATGTGTGTGTGTGTATGGACATTCCATCATGTCTTCAAATTGGGGTTCTGAACCCTATTTTTATTTTATGAAATTTTAGCATATGCTTTTGAAACTGTTATAAGTATTCTGAGTAATGAGGCTGTGTTGGTTATTTTTAAAACACTTTAAAGGATTTTGTTGGGTTAATGCTCATGTTAATATATTCATTAATGTTTTAATAGAGTAAAACTTTGATGTGCGTTACTCTTTTCATTTTGTATTTGACTCTCTAATACCTCATTTATTTGCAGATGTTCTTGATATTTTAAATATGTGTAAGAACTTTTCCTCCTTGTTTGACAGCATATGATGTATTGATCTTTGGTGTGTGCCACAAGGTCTGTTTTTCTTCACCTGCAGTCAGGCAGGAGGTAGCTGAAATCACAGTAGCCCTAACAAAGTGTTTGTGTAAGGCTTATTTAAATCATACACCTTTTGAAAAAGCAAGTGAGCTTAAAATCAAGAAAGGCCTTGTTGATATTCTGTGGTAGTCACAAACATTAGTGCTGTAGGAGAAAAATGTTCAGGAGTGCTTTGGGGAATTTTGCTTCTTACAGTATTGTGTGTGAATTCATATCGAGTATGGAAGGTTTAAAAGAAGCATTGAATGTTGTTTGTGTTGGAATTGTAGTAGGAAAGAAAGGGATCTAAATCAGTTTCATCGAGGGTGATGTTAACACAAACTGGAAAATCACTTCAGGGATCTGTCATTTATTACTTTGTTAAAAAAGTAAATAGCCCAATTGAGGTTCAGCTTTGATGTGGAAGAGAAAAATGCACTATCTGTAAGAAACTGTAAAGAAGAACACGTCTCTTAAGGTTGTGTGAAAAGCTGCATTTAAAAAAAACATGTAGGAAAGTAGGTTTTCTTCAAAGATTTCTGTGTAGGAAAGACTTCTTATTTTGTTTGAACTACACTGAGTGCAGCAGCAGAAATAGCAGAGCTATTCCCTCAGTGCAGTGGGCATGTTTTTCATGCATTTAGAGCCTGCTGTAGTGATTCACAGCTTTCCTGCCTCATTTTCCCCCATGAATGTTGCAGGCTGGCAGTGGATTTGCTGCTGTAACTTAAAATACAGAAGTCATATATCGTTCATGCAAAGAAGTGAAGGCTTGTGGTGTGAAAATATTTTGTCTTGTTGGAGAGGGATGCCTTGGTAGGTGATGTAGCAATGTGTTACAATAGGCAAGATATTGATAATCCCTTTGATTAGGCTGGATGGGGAGGGACATGGAAAAGGTTCAGTTTCTTTGTGTAATGGGAAGAACAGGCAATTAAATTAATTGTGTTCAAAGAATGATTTTGGGCCACGTTACTTAGGAGGCTCTTTGGTTCAAAATGAGGCTCTGCTGGTACATAGTATGGGATGGCCTTGTCATTTTAAATATGAGTAAGTGTGATAAAAGGCGAGGGAAATCAAGCAGAGAGAGAAAGAGTCATTGTCAGCACAAGTAACAGCTGAACTGCAAAAAGAATCAAGTTCTCCTGAGTTCCAGTCTCCTTCAGTCTATCCATTAAATCAAATGGGCTCTTATAATAGCTGTTACCCAAGGAAGTAAGGAATAGCACTTTAATGTCCTTAAAGACTGGAAAACCTCCCTGTCTGTTCCTCTGGTGCCTTTGGGATACAAACCCAAAGTTGCCACTGTTTGAAAGTTTCTCTGGAGCACTGTGGTTAATAAATACAAAGTTGGAAAAAAGTCAAAGACAACTTATTTAGGCAATTCCCAATACTCACTTTATTCTCAGCTAAAGGCTGTGACCACAGACCATAGACCTTAGCAAGAAGTTTAGGTTTGCATGGATCTCAGAGATAGTGAGAGCTCCCCAACAGAACTTATGGCAACCAAAAAAGGGTTTGTGCTGTGAGTGCTTTCAGAGCAAGCAGGAATGAGATAAATGGAATTATCATCCTGGCATTGCAAGCAGCAGAAAATGTAAGTGCAGCAGAATCATAAGAGTGTGAAGGAGGAGCAGTCATCTTTCAGAGCAGAAGAAATAAAGCTGTGGAGTTTGCTTATGTGAACAGGTTTGTGTTCTGAATTGTGGTGGTCAGTCCTGCTGTGAGTCCAGGTGAGTGGAAATAGATGCTGGGGTAGTGTGTTCCAGGTGTTGCCACAGCTCTGAGTGTCCTAAATTGGGGACCATAAAGGCAGTGGACATGTATTACACTTTGCAGTGATGACTGTCACATTCAGGCCAATATGGCTTTCAGCTTTAGTGTGATTGCATCCTTAAAATAGAGATTTCCCTGAGTTCTCATCAGTGTTCACCCCTGGAATTGTGCACATTTTTTCCCTTTGCTTTGTGCTGCTGGTGGTGGGTGCATGGGCAGGAGTGGTAGTGGGCAGAGGGATCCCTCAGTCCTCACAGAAGTGCTCCATGGGGGGCTGAGCTGGGAGCATTATTGTCATGGTAATATGACTTAGACTTGGTCTGAATTCCTCACAGAGTTTTGTAGCCCAAAGTCTTGGTGCTAGGAAAAAGACAAGCTGTATTATACATAAAGTGTTTTTTAGCCATTTGGTTTTCACATCAAGTTTTTGGTGTTTGTGCTCTGAATTTACTTATTGTATGACAGCTTTAAAACAAAACTGCTTATAATTAGTGAACAACTGCTCATTGGTCAGCTCCAAGTCTGAGTGTCCAACACATCCAGTATTTACTGAGTAGGCAGCAATATTTGATAACATCTGACATCCCTAATTTGAAACTGAAATCAGTTTGTATTTTGTAGTTCAGTTGGTATTTTCGGTCTTATTTGGAAAACAACCATTTTGAACAATTACATGAGTAACTCATCATGTTTATGGAATGTCTTTATGATCTGCAAGATTTTTTAATTAGATTTGGGACCAAAGGAGGCAATGTACAGCCCCATGAGGAGCATGTTCTTCCAAAAGCTGCCTCAGTTGGCGTAGTTTGAAAGTGGAAAGTATTGTAAGTTCACAGAGAGCTGAAATGGGAGGGTGTGGTTTCACTGATGTTGCTCAACCTTGTCAGCACTGCAGGTTAGATGGCAATTTGCTGGTGTTTATGTGGGGGTCTCCAAAAACCATGGATGGATGAGGAGAGGATGGAAAAGGTGCTGGAATTGAAGACAGGCTTGTGGAGGTGAGGAGTGTGAGCAGGGACACTGCAGGCAGCAGCTGCTCCTGCCTCTGTCTGTGCACTGAGGAAGCTCAGGAGCCAGTGTGGGGTTGGGTTTGCCTCCCTGCCTTATGTCCATATTCCCATTTGTAGATGGCTGGATGTGCAGGCCAAGGAAGTGGTGACTCCTGCCTGGAAGGAGGAGGTACATGAGCTGTCTGTGCTCTGATCTCAGAGCCTTCATCAGTAGTAGTTTGTCAGTATACTCTGGTTTAGTGCCTTTTTCTCCCTCACAAAACAAGAGAATTTCAGTCTTTAGACTGTAAATGTGTTGGGAAATATCTTCAGTGCTCTGCTCTGCATTCTGTTCATTCATATGTGCAAAACAAATCTGAATGCCAACAGAAGATCTTGTACAAGGAAAGACATGAAGTAGCAGCGCTATCAGTCTTTTGAAAGGAGCTACCTAAAAAAAAATAAATCTTAACATTGTCACTGTTATCATTCAGCAAAGCTACTGCTCTACTCATACCCAGTTTTTAATGCTGTCACTTAAAAATATGAGCATTTAATATGCTTACACTCTGGGTGTGGTGACAGCAGTGTATTAATCTGTGCATTTGTTTGAGCAGGGATCTTGCATCTCCATTAAATTGTGTTGCAGATCCTTAAGCTCCCGAACTGTCTCAGGAGGCGGTGGCGGATGCGTGGTGTCCCAGTTCTCATTTTAACTTCCACACCCCTTCTAAATACAAAGTTGCTGTCGTGGGCTTTGCCAGATCCTCTCAGGTTTCCACCTGCCAGTTTGCTACAGGCCCGGCTGGTGGAGGAGGAGGTTGATAGCTCAGAATTTCCCAGGAATCAGGACACTGGATGGTGTCCTCAGGTTCTGTCTGCTGGGGACATCCAGCTTGCACTTGTGTCACCTGGTGAAGTGCTGGAAGGGGTTTGAGTTCAGAGAGAAGACAGAAAATCTGTAGAATTATTACTCTCAAACTTTAGCTGATAGCTTAAAATATGGGAGACTATTATGTAGTGGTAGTTGTGTTTCATTTCTGTGATCCCCTTGAGTCATTCATTCACCAGTCATTGTGTTGTTCACAAGTTCTCTGGTTTAATTTTGGCTGTTTCTCTATGAGATTATAACCCATTTTTAGCAGGTCACAACTTGCAAAGGGCAAAGTCTCATTCTCCTTGTTCCTGGCCATTTGAGCCTTTTGCTTTATGCTGGTAACCATCTGGATCATTTTTTCTCAGTTTGAGTAGAGTCATCTCACTGATCATTCTGCATGTGCCAGAACTGGCACGGGAGAAGAGGTGGGATTGTGAATCCAGCAAAAACCAAAAAGGCAAGTAAAAACTGTGTGGCCTTGGTGAATGGAGCAGGTTGTGTGTGTTTGTAATGACCAGCCAGCGTTTTACTGTCCCTGTTAAATGTGCAGTGCCTTGCCAGGGCAGTCACCCCAGACAGGCTCTGGGCATCATTGCCTTTTGCACTGTCGTTTTTCATTCTCTCTTGGTGGCCAGCAAGGTTTCAGTAGGACTTTACACCACATTTAGATGAATACTTAACTTTCCAGGTTAAATCTCGCTTATCAACACTGCCAAAATTTAGGGTTGAGATGTGAAGTTTGGCCTTCCAAAGAGGTGTATCTGTGCTGGGGAGGTGGGCTCAGCTGCCTTCTGAAGGTGCTAATCTGTGTTCCTTGGCAGGATGGAGTCCAGATAGCTAATTTTTACCTCACCTAATCTTAGCAGTCTCAAATCCTGCCCTGAGTAATCACTTGTGAAAAGCATCGTGTGGGTGACTCGTCTGCCTGGTGCTCTGAGGGATAG
Source organism: Pachyramphus minor (assembly GCA_013397135.1). Lineage (NCBI taxonomy): Eukaryota > Metazoa > Chordata > Aves > Passeriformes > Tyrannidae > Pachyramphus > Pachyramphus minor. The sequence continues at coordinate 555,187 of VYXB01009650.1, forward strand.
ATTTTAATTTTCTGCAGTGTTTAGCTACAGTAATTCAGAGGCCGTGCATTCATTTCCCACTTTATTCCAGTGTATTTTTCAGCTTGTTTGACAAACTGGAACAGCAGTTCCCTGACTGCCCAGGGTGGAATCATTCCCTGGGATGGGGCTGCACTGATCCTGTATTAGTCCTCTGGGAAGGTGAGAGCAGTGGGAATAAGCAAAGGAAATACTGAACATACACAAACCAGTGGGAATCAAATGAAGATACAAGCAGTCTGAATTTATGTGCAGCTTTGCTTTTGATTGCTTGGCTTTAGAAACATCATTTTTAATGTAATTTCTCTACCCTAATGGGGTGCCACCCTGAATGTTGGACACTGTATTTGCAAGGTTGGCACTTTTACCTGCATGGAAAGGGTGTCCACTATTCAGGCACATGGAGCAGCTCACAAGAGAGGGAGTATGAGATACATACTGCTGAAACTGAATTAGAAAGATTTCTGACAAGAGTAGAAGGATCCCCTGATTCCTCAATTTTGGGCATAGTTCAGCTTTTGGAGAGGAGGGTGGTCTGGTAGGCACAGACCAGTTATTTCCAATTTTTTTCTCCTTTGCTCTCTCTTTCAATAACCTCAGATCCTGTGTCAGCTCCTCATCTAACTCCTGTCCCTCATCTTTGCCCTCATCAAGCCAATTGTAATATTCTTGAACTACTTAAAATGTGCCTATATTTAAACCTGTTTAATTTCCTAAAGCTCACGTGCTTGTACTTTTTCTTCCTAGAGCTCTACTTCTCTTTTTTCTTTTTAAGAACCTCATGCGTGTCGAGATCTATTAGTTTTATTTCTTTAAACCGTTCATTTGAAGGATAAAAAGTAGCCTGTGAGGTAAATTCAGGTATAATAAACACAAAAGAAAGGCTTTGCTCTGCCAGGGCACTGCCAGGCACCTCTGCAGCCTGGAAGCCATTCCAGGAAAGCTTGTCTTTGTTCCAGTAGCCCAGAGCATCCTGCCTTGCTGGGATAGGAATGTGCTGGCTCCTGGATACAGCAAACTATGTGGATGGGAGAAAAGATAGTGTGCTGTCCTTCCACCTGGAGGAACTGAGAGAAGCTTCTTGAACATAATCCTGCAGGATCTCAGTTGCTGGAATATCTGCTAAATAAAGATTCTGTCAACCACAGAAAAACATGGATTTATGCAGCGTGCCTGGAACTTGGGTGGACATCTGTGAGGTGTTAAAAGGCAGTTTGCTATTTAGTGTGGCCAAAGCAGCATTCTCCAGCTGCAAACTGATTTTACTGCCATTTTCTTAGAAGTTTGTCCCACTGTAGGTATCTGGCACTGAACACTGCAGCTCTAATGATTTTAGTTTGGCAGAGAAAAAAAAAAGGCTAACACCAGGGGTTTTGTACTGGGAAGTATTAGATAAAATTACTAAGGGATTGTTTTGCCTGCCCCACCTGTAATAAAATAGTGGTTAAACTGGCTGTGTTCTTGAGTAACTTCCAACTTGTGTCTCCTCAGAGCTTATCATGCTGTAGTAAATCAGAATAATTCAGGCCTTAATTATTTTTGGTCTTCATTATATGGAGAGTTTACAATTTGCACATTAGACTCAATAAGTAGTTCAGTGCAAGAGGAGCCTGCAGAGCTTGAAGTAAATGTTGAAATAATTCTCAGTGATGAACCCCCAGCCCGAAGTTGGTGTTTTCTAACTCTTCAAGGTGTGAAGATAGAACCTTGGCCATAGGTGTTTCATCAAGCACTGTTCTTGAATTCAGAACTATTTTGGAAGTCTTTATTTTTCTTTTGGTATTTGGAAGAGTGCCTGCTTGGAGAATTTAATAGGAAAGTATTTTTATTTGGCTTGTATTTTGATTTAACATTGCAAGAAAACAGATTGGAAAATGTTACTACTCTGCATCACAGGCAGATGTTCTGTGGGCTCATAGTGGCTGTGTAAAAGTGTCAGAAATTCCCTCTTTTGCTCTCCAGAGAACTGAGAGCTGATGTAATCACCTCTGACAATTGAGTTGTTATCTCCCCTTTTGCTCACTGATAGGAGCAAATCTCCAGGTATCCTGCTGTGGTCCCAAAATGTCTGCTCTTCACTGCAGCCTTGATTGTGTGATGTGTATGTTCTCACCTTGGATTCCGGGGAAGGTGCAAGGAAGGTATTTTCTTCTCAAGGATGTGTGATGTTCTCTCATAGGATGCAAATTAAAAAGGGTGTATAAAACGTGGATAAATCCTCCCTTTGCTGGGCCACTGCTTTATGGTCACGTAGAAGGGCTGCACCAGCATTGCCCTCTTTGTGCTGTGATTAGTTACAAAGTAAGATTGTGCCTGTTTGGGATTTTTCTTTGCTGTTTTTTGGAACAGAAGTGTCAGTTGGGGAAAATCTTAAATGTGAAGCAGCAGTGTTTTTTTGCTGTAGCAGTCCTGCTTTGGAGACTGGAAGATAAGGAGTCTTTCCAGAACACCACGCTCATAAATACAGTGGTGTTTGTGTAAGATGATGGGTTGGGTTTTATTCTACTCTTTCTCCCCGCTACTGACTATAATGACCATTTTATGGCCAACTTCCTTGGGCTGGATGCACTCTGTGCCAGCTGCTGTTTGAAGTGGAAGGATGCCAACAGGCACCTCATTTTTGGTAACAGAACGATGAGTGTACATAAACAGAATTTGTTTGGGTGTAAGAAATTGGCTCGTGTATTGGCAGGTTTTGGTATGGTTATTGTTCACTTTGTTGCTCTGATTTGAAATATGTTATATAATTGATGAAAAAGAGCACAACCTGCTCTGCTTCTGTGAATACTCGAGTTCCAATATTCAGGATAAACTCTTCTGATCCACATTGTGCCCTCAGATAACATCAGGCTGTAGGGGCCATTTGTTCATGAAACCTGCCCTTCCAGTAATGCCACGGCCACAACTGTGCTTCGTACTGCCAGAGAACTGGTTTTTCCTCTGATCAGAAAAATCACTTTTTGAGAATGATCATTCTCTTTTTTTTTTTTTTTTTCTTCATAATGGAATAAACCCCCCTCAGATTAATTCATGTGAAATGTGCAGGAAATGTGTAACTCTCTTCAGCTGTAAGAATTCTGTACTAACATTCAAGAAAAACCCTGAATTGGGGGGGGAAAAAAGGGATGGTACAGTCATGCACTATATTTTTGAGCCTTTGATAACTTAAGTGGTGGGCAGGCAGAGTTGCACTGACTCATGGGTTTAGCTGACCTACATTTACCTACCTCTGATCTTTCTCCAGGCACTATGGAGATGTGTTAATGTTCTAGTTTTAAGCTGCAGGCTAATGATAAAGGACTGGAAACTGTACTAAGAGTTTGCTCGTGATTTGTTGCGTTTTCAGCTGTTTAAAAGCTTTTAATATGCAACTGCTCCACCTTAAAGTAGAGTGTCATTTCCATATGTTTGTATTTGTGAAAGTGAACTTTATTTTTTCATGGAAGTGATTTGCCTGAAATACTACTATGTAGGCTGTGCTAGAGTTGTAAATGGATGGCCAGTGGTGTTCATAGCTCCTGGGTATGGGATGTTGGTTGCAAATTCAGAACCTTAGCAAAACCTAAGCAACAAACCTGTTTTTCGGTTTCCCTGTGCTTTTTAAAGCATTTTAGCAATAAGTTTCTTCGGATTTGGGAGTTTGGAAAATCTTGTTGTGTGCAATTAAGTAATCATCTGTGCACCAAGGCTTGAATGGATTTCAGCTCAAAGGGAAGGAGAACCTGAGGGAAGACTCCCTTTTCCTACACTTTCCGTAAAAAATTTGATAAACCTTGAGAAAATGAGGGGGAAGTAAAGGCTGAGGAAGCAGTGCCAGGTTTGCTGCTGGGATGACTAATGTGAGAGTGTTTTCTCTGCTCATAAAACCCAAGTGCAGTCATACACATGTGCCCTTTTTTCCTTGCCAGAAAACACACTTCTGGCTGAATGCTTCCTTTTCTTCCTCTACTCCAGCCTATCCCAGAGCTTTAAGAATAAGTCCACTTTGTAGGAGGAGCTGGGTGGGCAAGATTGTCAAGCCTAGGGTATAAATCAACTATTTCATCAGTTTATATGGGAACTAGTCTGACTTGTTTAGCCTTGTGCTTAGTGGTGGCAAGGAATAATTCAACTGTAAAAGCTTATTTTTAACTCGTTTGTGAAAAAGCAGTTGAAGTGGGAGTATTTGCAGCTTAAACTAATTTGCCTGGAAGATCTGAAGCTGTTGGGGAGCAGATGAAAGCCGCGTTAATGCTTCTTGAAAGCACAAGTTGACACTTCATTTTCCTATCGTTCCTGCAGCACAGGTGATGCCAGGAGGATGATGCATCAGCAGTGCTATTTCTACCCATTTTTCTAGGACAAGCAGCTGTGGAACACGTACTCACCCTCCTTTTATTCCTCCAGGACAGCGTTCCTATTGCTAGACTGGAACAGCAGTGGAGATTTCATTACAAGCAGTAGGGTAACATTAGCACTCATTTTTTCAAGTGGTTAAGGAGACCACAGCAAAAAACAGTCAACATGGGGAGAGCTTGCAGGTTGGGCATGTTAATCTTTCAGGGTCTTTCCCCCTCCTCCTCCTTGGAATTACTTGTGCTGTTGCAGATTTTATTTGCATAGTTGAGATGCTGCTTGGTCAGTTATAGTGATCCGAGTTGTTGCACAAATACAGAAGTACTTTAATTTCTGTGTCGTAGAAAACAGAATTTATTGTTTAGATTTGCTTGGTTAATTTATTTAGTGGAATTTATGTTATAATCACACTGCAGTTAATATCTTGAAGATGTAAAGGTGATGGCACTGATGAAATGATTTGTTCCAAGTGGTGTAGACTCTGCAGGAGTGCAGCTGGATGTTACACTTGTAATCATATTATAGAGATTAAGTTAGAAACTGATTCCAGTTCTGTTGTGACTGGAAACACCAGTGACTGACAATGAGCAAGATTTGGGATGTTACTCTAACGTGAGTAGCTTTTTAAAGAGAATTAATATTGGGAGGCAGGTACTGGATAAAGGGAAACTTGATTCCTTGCAGCATGTCAGACTGAACATGGAAATTGGTGACAGCAGCTCACTGGTGAGTTGGAAACACTGTAGGAGCTTTAACAGTGTCATTCATGCAATAGTTTTAACTTTATTATAGAAAAAATATATTACAAATGTGTTATACTTTAAAAAAAAAACATCTGCAGAGTATTTGTAGAATATTCCAGTGTTACAATTTTAGCTTCTTCAAGAAGAAAGCAAAGATCTGGGTCTTCTGGTGTCCCCCCTCCAGTCACACAGGAACCATTGCAGAGCTACAGTTGTATCTCTTCTTTCAGTTATTTTTGGGAATGTAGTTGTTCTTTTCTATTTTGTACTCCCAAAAGCTGTATGAGAATGTTTTGCATTCAATGCCCAAACTTTAATTGCAAAAATCTCGATCAGTGGAAATAAGGTAAATAAATTAAATCCAAAGTACTGGAGCAAGCATGTCACCAGCAGCTTCATGTGAAGAGATACCATTTTAGAATGGCACAAAGTATATTTAATTTTGCATTCATTTTTAAAAAATATTTTTCCTTTATGTACTGGCTGTTGTAGTGTCAATATCTGAAAGGGGAGATTTTATGTATGTCATGTACCATCCCACCTAATGCCATCTCAGTCTTAAGGTTTATTCAAGCATTGTTTAGTTTTATTTCATCCTTGCTCTCATAGATGTGACATCTGCAAGAAGACATTCACATTTGAAAATTCCAGAAGTGCAGAACTTGTGTATCTTGAAACTAGCATTCAGAAAACAAGGTAGAAACCAACCCTTGTGAATAATTGTCTTTTTTAACTGATTAATTGTTAAACCTCAATATGGGAGATACTGGTTGGAAGAACAAAAATTTTTGATGGTGCAGCGTAGGCAAAGCATTTGCTTATGTTGGTGTATGTTGACTCACTTCAGTTAAATCATGATAATTTTATTGTGTTTACTAATATATTGTACATCTCTGGTAAATGGTCAGATTGGGTCACAGCTGGGAATGGCAAAATGGAATAGATCCATCAGTGTTTGGGGGGATTTCTGGTTTGTTTTTCCACCCCAAAGGAGAAGTTTGGTAACACCAGAAAGCAGAAAGGTAGCAAAGGTAGAGTTGTTGTCCCATGTATCCCCTGCTCCAAGAATTCCACAAAACCTCATTCGTTCCACACACTCCTGCATCCCCCCACCCAGAGGAAGTTATTATTTTCCACCTGGTTTTCTTGTACAGCTGCAAGTGGAAGATCATTGAGATTGGTGTGATACTGTTTGGATATTGCTCCTAATCTGTGCAGAAATCAAGCTCTCCAGGCTGAGGTATCTTAAGGGACCCTTGGGCACACTCACTGCAAGGTCAGGGATTGCTCTGCAGAGTGAAATAATGTGGGGAGGAGCAGGAGAAATGCAGCGTGAAATACGTGCTCCCAAAAAAGTGAGAGAGGATTCCTTCCAGGAGCCAGAACAGAAAAGCTTTTATATAGGTTGTGGAGATGGATTGGGAAGGGGAGGGAGGTCAGGTTTGACTGAACTAAGCTACTTAAGGATTACATATCTTTAAAAGAAGTCTGGGGGTAATGTTACAATTGGGAATTTTCAAAACTTTCTCTCAATATTATCTTGGAGTTTCCCTTCCAGACCTAGTCTTGGGGTGAAACTGGATCTGCTAAGCTTTATTCCTGCTCTCCTGTGTGAGTGAACACTGGCACCATTGACTACTGTTTAACATGCTTTTCAAGCAACTGTGTTTTTGTCTGAGGCTATAAATCTAAATCAATCAATGCCAAACAGTATTTTTTTTTTTGCCCGGGGAAAGCTTGATTTTTTTTTTTTAATTTTGTCTCAAAACGAAATTTGGATAGCGCTCCAAATTAACCCTCATCTTTTCACTGGTAACAGTTTTCAATATTTTGGGGTTGTATGTTGCCAGATACACTTGAATTTATGCATTATTGATGGTGACTGGCCTGGGTGCTGCTGCCTGGGCCAGCTGAGCTCTGCCCACGTGCGCTGGGTGTCCTTGGCTCCTGGGCAGCTCTGGGGGTGAGGTGAAGGCTGGTGCTGCCCTGACGCGCCAGGGATGGCCCACGACAAGCAGCTTATCCCTGAGCACAACCTCTCACCTGCACCAGGGCTGACCTGAGCAGCCTGTGTCTGATCCCACTTTTTCCCTGGAGCTTGTGGAGCCCATCTATTACCTGTGATTGGGACCTCGAAGCAGCATCACTCACAATTTTGTAGATTGATACCGTGTGAGGTGGGTTAGTTTGGCATTTAAAGGCATCAATTTGATGCAGTGCTAATGGGTGTGTTTGTTTCTTAGGCAAATGCACACTTGAAAATATATTAAAATTGGAATTGAAATAATCTGGAACGGGTTTGGCAAAGTTTTAATGGGATGTATCTCTGTGTTGAAATGTTATTTATAGAGTGGGGTGTGAATTAATGCTGATGGTGAGTAGCTTGTGTAAGTTGTGTAAATAATTTAATTAAATCTTTGATTGTTCCAAGTATTAGATTTTGCTTGTCTGTATGGGAATAAAGCTGACTTTGAGGCTTCTGAGGTTGGGTATAATTTCAGGGGTATGGGATAGGACCCCAAAAGCTCATGCTGATAATGAAATTGTCTTGTAAGGGTGTGTTGCTCTTATAAAATCCTAGTGCTCTTGGTTAAAGTTGTTTCCTATTTAGGTGTTTCAGGTGCAAAACCTTTAAATTTGAATTAATGATGCAGAGTAAGTACTGCAATGATGTCTTTCTGACACTGTTTAGAGCCAAGCCAAGTATTTTCTTACACAGCTGATTTGTAGAGACCTGGCCCCTGATTCCTTGGGATGGAGGATGCATAGACAGCAGGCAGGGAGCTAAACTTTCAGATCCCTTAAAATACATTGGTTTTCCCCCCTCTGGATCCTTTTTTTGGGTTGATATTGTTATACTTGCCAAGTGATGTGATGTCGTGATTCTTTTTCACTTTAGTGTGTCTTAAAAAGGGTAGAAAATTCTGTTGTGCTTGCAGAAACAATTTCTTGAGAGATGAGGCAGAGGACAGGGAGGTTGGTTAAACTGGGCAGGTTTAATGGCATCAGTCCTATGGACTTCAGTTTCTTTTGAAACAATATTTTTCTCAGTTTGCTTGATGGGGATCTTCTAACTGGTTTACTTTGTGTTTGCTTGTATAAAGCATTGTTAAATAAAATAGATAAAATTCTGATTTCTTCAGGCCCAAGTGGGATGGGTTTTTTGCACTATAGTCTGACTAGGACTAGTTTTTGGGTTGGATGTTGGTAAATTTATAAAGTCCTGGCAGAAACAGCCACAACATTCCTCTGTGTGAATACACCATTAAGGTTGCATTAATGACCAATTAAACGTTCAGTTTTTTATTTTGTTCCCTAATTAAAAAAGAAGAACTTTCTCCTGCTCAGAAAGAAGTACCAGACCTGTGATACCTTGCTTAAAAATCTTGATAAATTAAAAAACCCTGGTATTATATTATTACGTGGAGGAATTAGAGTTGGATTTATGTAACTTGTAATAGTTTGCAGTTGAGATTTTCTCTTGTTGCATGGCTGCATCAAAAATACCTCCTGCAACACAGTGATGATTCAGCAGTGTTTTTCTGAGGTGTGTAGTTGCAGTAGGATAAATTCCAGCTCATATGTTGCTGAATAAAAATGGCTTGGTTATATTGAGAGTGTAAACCAAGCTTAAACCCTGTGCCAAGAACTGTGAAGGCACTCGGGTACAATTTAGGGATGTGTTGGGTTTGGGTGTTGGATTGTCTCACTTGGTGGTTGGCACTTGGCTGTGGGAAGAGGCTTTTAAAGCATTAAATGTTTCACTGTGCTTCACCCTTTGTATCACAGATGTTCCAGGTTGTTTTGACTGTTGGAGTTGTTTGCACTCTAAACCACATTATATTAATATTTTTTTTAAAACACTAAAGGGCATTAAAACGGTCAAACTCATAAAAGTGCATGTGTATAAATCACTTTTTGTGTAAGAAAACTATGTTTTGTGCTTGCTGTACTTTGCTAAAGCCTTGGGAAGGCAGTAAGATGAGAGCTGGGATGTAAACAGGCAGATTTTCTGACCCCCAACACATCGGTCTTTTTGAATTCTAATATATTAATAGATTTTATTGTGAATTTATTAATTATACTGGATATAACTCCTTCTTTAACAATGATCCTTCTCTCTTATTTTTAGTATATTTTTGGGGAGTTCAGCCCTGATGAATTTAATCAGTTCTTTGTGACTCCACGATGCTCTGTTGAGGTAAGAGCTACTTTCAACTTCTTTTGGAAATAACATTTTAAAGCTGCATTTCTTGGTGTGAATTTGAAATATAACAATACAATTCATTTTTTATCATTCCCTTGGCTTGCTAATTTACAAAGTGAAGGTACTGATCAGTTGTCTTCTTTCCATGTATGTGGATGTTCAGTCAATTTTCAGAGATAAATCAGTTATTCCACCTTCTGCTTTCAGAGCTGGAGTATCTGAACTGGTGATAGGATGATGACAGGATGTTTTCCAGCCCTGTTACCTCAGCTTTGGTGGCTTTTCTTTAAGGGGTGGATATGGAGGAAACTTCCCAGCAGTGTTCTTGGTAATCAGTTGGGCTTCTCAGTCTGGTGAGCCTTTTGAAGCACAGGGCTTCTTAATATTTTTGGGCAGGTGGAGGAGCACTGCTGACCCTCAGTGCTGGGCTGGAAAGGAAAGCTGTGTGTGAGGTCTGAGAAATGCAGCAATAATGAACTAATTACAGTGTCAATGAGAACCACAGAGTGGAAACAGTTGTCTTTGTGTTTGAATTCATGAAATTCTCAGGTAGCATTGTAGGCTCTTATTCCCTGTACTTCTTGGTAGAGAATGGTGAAACCATTTTCCTTCGTAGGGAAGAGTGTTATCCCATTGTCCTAATCTCCAGAGTCAAAAAAATGATTTTCCTCTAAGTCAGTCTCCATGTATTTCCTCCAGACATTTCCATTCAAACATTTTGGTCATGCTTCCATCCTCCTCTCTCAACATAAAGGAAATGAACACTTGAGCTGTAGATGGGGGAAATCCTTTTGTCACAGTTTGCAGACCATTGTTAATGGGACTTAGTTTCCTGTAGCTTAATTTTCCGAGGATAATTAGTGTAATACTGCTAAACAATAAAAGGGCATGAGGGGAATGGGGTGGGGTGGGGAGTGAGGGAAGTTTAGAAAGAAAAAGATAGGTTTTACTTGCCTTTTGGGAGAGCTTTGTACCTTCTCTGGTAGGTGGGAAGCAGTGCAGGAAGATCTTTAGGGAATACATGGTAGTTCTGATGATTTGCTGTTTCCCCACCATAAATGCAGTCTCAGCAGTGACATTTGCATCCCATGCAGCATCACCTTAAGTGCCTTCCATGAGCTCTTCTAACGCTGGGAAAGATGAAAATGTCATATTTGGACTTCTGTAAAGCTGTTCCCAAAGTCTGTTGAGGAAACATGATCCTACAGCATTAGAACCAGTCTCACTTCGTTTTCAGTCTGTCTCAGGTGTACCTGGTTAGCTGTCAAAATAGATGGTCCTTAAGTTTGCCCTTGATCTGGTTCAGTTCAATGTTTTAATTATCTGGATGATGAAATAAAAGCGATGCTTATTAGTTTTACACTGTGCAGATATTTCAGAGAAAATTGGTCTGAAAAAGACGATGGAATTCCAGAAGGACAGGGCAGAGATGATGATGGTGCTGTGTGTTTGACACACATTGTGCTGGAGGTGCTTTACCTACAGACTGAAGGGGGACTGAGCCAAGGGACTACTTAAAGCTAAAGGTTGTCTGGAATGTCCCTTTTACAGGTGACATTTGTAATACGTGTCCTGTCAGACACCTGTTGACTGAGGTGGTTCTGGTGGCCCAGTTGGATGGAACAAGTCAGCTCAGAAATCTCTTCTCTCCAAAGGTGCTGTTGATTGATCAGATGTGTGGGAGACCAGGAAGCTGACTTCTTTTTTTTTTAAAAATTTCATGTTTTCTGAAGGCCTTTGAATCTTTGAACTGGATAAAAACAAAAACTACAAAGTTTAGCACAAGCTTTTTGGTGTAGGCATTTAGAGGAATTTTTTTAGCTCTAACTATAAAATCCTATTGAATCTGGGTTCAAAATTAATATGGATAGTAGACTCTAAACAGACTGGAGCCTCTTTCTGACATTTCTCATTTTTGACCTGAAAAGATGATATATTAAGATGTATTGTGGTTTATAAGTGGATTTACAGCATGTGTTCTCTTTATGCACTTCTGATAATGGCATTTTAGGAATATTTTCCTTGCCACCTGTGATGCACTGCTGTCTGCAGTGCATTAAGAAGGCAATATGTAAGTATCTAGAGCTTTAGAGAATTGAACACTTGAATAGAGAACTCTTTTCTTTGTTGCTATTTAGAATAGCACTGTAAAGCTGCACTGTGCACTCAATGTTTTATCTCCCACTGCAGAACCAGTCCCGCTGTTCTCCAGGGAGCCACTGGAATGCAGGGTAGCCATGGCTGCCAGGTCCTGCAGGCACAGGAGAAGGCTCTCAGCTGCTCAGGGAGTTTAGGGGCAGGTGAGGGGGGATCAGAAATTACCCACCACAGCAAGGGTCCTGCCAACCACAGTGTGTTGATGCCACTGTTTTATACTACTTGTATTATACTTGTCCATATAAAAACCGTGTGCTGTGGTTGCATTATTTTAGACTGATAAATGTGTTTAAGAATATACCTCAGCTGATACATCTCAAGAGCCACGCTACAGCTGAACCGGGCTGAGAGTCAAAAGGTTTAGGTGTGAATGTTGTCTGTGCAAAAATGTGTTTCACCTTTCACAGGTGATTTGGTCTCCATTTTTTGTCTAAACAGAGGGTATGTTCCTCATCCTAAAATCATGGGGATTTAGTGTTGATGAAGAAAGGTCCTGATGCTGTGAGGTGAATTGCTGGAGAGGTTGATGAGCCTGTGGTGTGTAACCAAGATAATCTTTATCTTTCAGTAATTGTGGTAATCTGCAAGGACGCCTGGAGCTGCAGAGTGGGATTTGATAAATATAGAAGCATAGGTTCAAGACATACTCTCTGAAAATCAAACCTTAATAATGATGTTATTTTGAAAGGATTCGCATATTTCAAATGAAACTGATATCAAATGTTTATAGATTTGCTTTGCCTTTAAATAAGTTTCATTTCTTTTTTGTACAGCTCCCCCCATACAATGAAACAGTTTCATGTGGTATTAAATCCACAGGTAAGTTTCATGATGGTAAGAAACCAAGATCTTTTTTTTTTTTCTCCAAACTTAAAGGTTGTGACACTTTCCTTAGATTTACTGCAACCTCTCTTGAAACATAATCATAAGAACTTGCTCAGCAGGTATATATGTGTTTATTAGGCCAGGTTGGTTTTTAAACTGCTTTATTGAATGACATCTGTGAGAGGTTTGGAAGATACTGCATTGAGCTTCAGCTAATGGCAGTGGACGTGCGTGTTCCTCCTTGACTGTGCTGCCACACAGTCTTGGTGTCTTGCTGATACATTGTAGGATGTAGCTGTGAAAATGTGGGGTGAATAAATAACTCATAGTGTTCAGCAAAGAGCATTTTCTGGCAGTTGCAGCCTGAAGACTCCCCTGTTCTGTGTTCCCTCTGACTCTTGTTTCTGTCTGGCTCAGCTGTTTTTCTGGAGAATTCCCCCCCTTTTTTTTTTTTCTTTCCCCGTTTGATGAAAGTGTGACTCTTGATGTAAAAATACATTACAGAGTTCCCATTTTATAGCTGCAACATTCACACATCTACTCTGCCTGAACCCATACACCTCCCTGCCTGGCCTTACTCCAGAGGTACAAGGAATGGACAGTTAGGTAGGAGTTCCCATGGGATCATCACTCTATGGTTTAAACCAGTAAATTACTGTTTGGGTTTTTCCCTGAACCAGAGGAGAACAAGGGAGCTGAGAGTTACCCAAATGTATATGAGAATGACATCAGATCTCCTTCAAAATAATGCAAGTATCTGGACATCTCTCAAAAGTACTCAGAAGAGGACCAAAATACACTTAGTAATGTTAAAGAACACCTGATCGTTGTGCTTGGAGATTTTGGCCTTGCATTTAAAGATAAACAGGATAGCCAGTGATAAAGAAGGTTCCCAGGTCCCATTTTAAAGTAGATAGGCAACACTTCTGACAATTCAGGAGCTTTATTTAGTACAAGGGCAGTTTTAGGACCCTGAGTAGTTTTAAGTAGGAGTTAGAAAGGTTCTAAAAAGACCATAGGGTGTGAATTGTCTGTTGGTGCCAGGGGTGTCCAGTCATATATTGCTTTGTCTTAACTATGGATTTGAGTTTTGTTCTTTCAGACTGGGATTTTAATGGTCACAAGCCACACAGAAAGTTGGTTTGTACAAATGTTTTTCAGATCATTCCTAGACCTTGAGAGAACCCCTCCCAGCCCTGAGATTAGGTAATGACACAGCACATTAGGTTTTGCTTGAAAAATGTCTTTAACAAGCTTGCACTGTACTGTGCATGCACATCATCACTGTGATGGCTGCATAAGAACCTGTGGAAACTAAACTGGAGTGTTTGCTTATGCAGAATATTTATAATTATGACACCATGTTGTCATATAGTCTGTTTTTTTTCCTGTACTTATCTTGAGTATTTAACTTTGTTATGAAGTTAGAATATCTGTTAATATTTACTAGGAGCACTCAAGTCATGACTGAAGCTCTAATATGCAGAATTCTGTCCAGACTAATTAGAGCGTATTCACAGATTTTGGTGTTGTACATGGACTGTCCTTGGAGCATCTGTTGATCCTTGTTTCAATATGCATCCCATGTTGTACATGACAGATAGATCTGTTTCAGTCCATTCAGAAATAGAACTGTGAACTGCATTGAAACAAAGATGCCCTGAAGCAAAGAGGAAAGTCAAAACAAATAGGAAAAATCGCCTCTCATTTTTTCTCAAATGAACTCGACACAATCTTACAGCAAATGAGCTTCTGCCAGTCCTCCCCTAGACTAACTATACAGTAGCTACTGGTATTTATTATTCTAATCCTGCTGTAAGGTATAAAGCTTAATCCCTCAACCATAATTTCCTAATTTGTATGTTAAATGCTGGCATGTCAGTGGTGCTCTTGGCAGGATTTTACCCAATGCTGTTCATTGTGCCATAACTCTAAGGGCTGTATTTTGATTTCTCCTCCCCTTTTGCCTCAGGTGGGCTCTTGTGTTTGTTCATTGTATGATAAACTGATAAATTCACCAAAATTAGAAAAAAAAAAAGCTCCCTTGGATTATTGTTTCTGCTGGATTAGTTTTGGTTAACCAAGTGCTGGGAGCTTGCTGGAGAGGGAGGAGCAGGAGAGGGGTGCAGAGGTTTGGGCTGTGGCAGACTGGACTCTCCCATGAAGGGAAAACACATTCTTTGTCTTGAAACCATTATTATTTTTTTAACTGGGATTTTGGAAATGAAATCACAGATTATTTGAACTGACAGGGGCTTGAAATGTGCCAAATAATTGATTCTTATTGAGGTTGGAGGAATATTAGGTCTTACCAGTTGTTGCTCCTGCTTTATGGTGTTATAACAAATCATAAAGAACCAGGTCCTGGTTCATGCTTGATTTAACAAGTTGCTCCACAAGAAGATGAACTAATGAGGAATAGTTTTGTTGTAGATTTGGGTCCCATATCCCTTAAACCCATTTAAGCTTTGTATTTGCAAAAATTTGGCTGGTTTGGAGCTGTGTGTGCAGGGACAGGCCAAGCAGTGCAGCACTGACAGCCCCTGGAGCAGGAGGTGATTCCTGACATCTCCCAGCCCTTCCCTCTTCAGTGGATATCAGGCAGCAGCTTCCCACCTCCCTGTCTCTGGGCTGCTGGTTTTTATTACAAGAAACTCCAGCCCTCTCTGGGGTTGGTGACAGCCCGTCAGCGATTGCAGAAGTGGCTGGTGACTGGCAGCCAGACAGGCAGGGTGTTAGAAAAGGCTTTCTCACAGGGAGAGGTGAAGAGAACTTGAAATTTGAAATTCAGGCTCTTGTTAAGATGATTTAGAGAAACCAGATGTGTATGGAGAGTTTTTGCCCTTTTTCATTTTTAAAAAGTCTCCTTTAGTCTGACTGGCAGCAAGATTGAAATCAATGTGTGACGTGTTTACTTCTCATTTACTAGATCAAAGCAGAAAGGCAATTAACATCAGTATTATTATAATTTGTTCATAATATGTTGGTATTGCATGTGTAATTCAGAGCTCAATACACACTGAATGTTTGTTAATATTCATTTCAAATTGAAAAATAATACCCTGTAGATTCTTTTTTCTTTCTCATTTTTCTTAAAGCTGAAATATTTGTCAGCAGACTTTTCTAGAAGGTATTGGGGGAGTTTCAGAGCTGTTATGTTGACAGTCATGTATCATAACAATGCCCACTAGATTCTCTCCTCCCATAGGATTATTTCCTTAGGTGTGTAAATAAGTTTTCCTTGGGAACTGTTACTTGCTGTTTGTTGTGTTTAAAAAAAACTCAAAGCCTTCATTTTTATTGAGCGTGTGGTGTACTCAAAAATACACATTTATTGACATGTCAGATGTAATAAGTTGCACAAAATCTTAAATATTCAGGGGTGTATCCCCTTATATTCCTTTGGAAATAATATCTGGTGTTTTTTGGTTCTGTAGTTACAGTCTGACAAATTCGAAATGCATGTTTTTAGCCCCATGTTTGAGGAAACACAAAAAATTAAAATTAATATCTTTGGAATGGTAACATAGGTATCATAAAGAGCTACAAAACTTCAAGGACTAAAATGTAAGCTTACCTTTAGCATTCCTGAAACTGTTTCATTCATTGTATCTCTTTTTTGATAGTTACTGAGTTGTAACTGAAGGATTCAGTGTTACTAGTTAGCACACATATGTTATAACTAATTAATGCTAGGAAGCTGCGCAACTTTGTGACTGACAATATTCTGGGATACTGCAGCCTCCCATGAGAATATTTAATATTTCTGTAAAGTTCCAAGGTTAATAAATAAATCAATAAAACAAAAAAACCTGTTCATAATTTTTCAGCACTGTTCATATGTACAAGTTGAATGCTGACTTATGTTGAGTATCAGTTGTATTTCTTGTCAGAAGAACCTGGAGTCATATATATATAATATTCTTATATAGTAATAAATTCTATTCTGATAAAATGAAATAAATTATAAATGAGCCTAAAGTTTCAAAACCTGTAATTTCAGTGTTTCCATACCATTAATGAAAATGTTTTTCAGTTATTGAGGATTGTGTTAAAACTTTGATTATGATAAATGACACCAAGAAAACCAAATCCAGCCCCCCAAAAACCAAACTTCACATGTGGAAAAGATAAAGAGGTGAGGCTTGGATTTTGTAATTGTCCATGGAAAAGACTGGCTTTAGAAGAAGTGTTGAGTTAAATATTGCACCATATTTTATAGGCAATTATCCAGTAATTAACATAATGCAGATTATTCCTGAAGTTATTGGGCTTTAATAGTTTTTTCTTAAGTGGTGAATTTAATAGGGGTTATTTGCAGGGGCTCTGCAGTGATCTGGAAAATTACATCCTCTGTGTAAGAAAACCTGAATCATGCTCATATCTTTAAGAAAATGATGTTTTGAAATGGTGTTCGGGGTTGAGGTTAAGAATTACTTTTGTTTGAGGGAATGTAGTTGAGCTGCAGAGAAATAGAGAGGGTTTTTTCTTGCTTTTGTAGCTTCTCGATTTGCTGTAATTCTCTAACTGAGATCTGCCTTCTCTTGTCCAGGGGAAGAGTATCAGAGAATTGAATTTGGTGTTAACGAAGTTATTGAGACTCAGTCATCTGTCCTAAATAACACCGACTACAGTATTTCGAGTACTCTGAATCCTCAGGCTCCAGAATTCATTCTCAGCTGTGCACCTGCTCAGAAACCCGCCGATGATGCTCTCAGTGAAACCAACTACAACTCCATCGACTGCCAGTTCAGCGATCCCGGCCTGGCTTTGGACAGCGGCTCCAACACTGAAAACGACGGCTTGTCTGGAGGCCTCGGGCAGAGGGAGCGCAAAAAGAAGAAAAAAAGACCCCCTGGATATTACAGTTACCTGGAAGATGTCAGTGATGGCATGGCCCCCCCGGAGGCGCTGGTGAACGGCCACGCCAACTCCTCGGGACTCCCCACGGAGGACACGGAGCTGGCGGGAGATATCCCCTCCCTGGCCACGCCAAGGACTTGCAACAGCCCGGACAACTCCCTGGACTTCGTGCCTGGAGCTGTCCCTGCCGGGGCCGTTCCCAGCGCTCTGGACAATGCCAGGACTGCCGGGCAGCCCGAGGTATGCCGAGTTCCTAATTCTGAACAGTTTTGCCTCCCCTCAGAGGCCGTCAGAGATAGCCCCCTAAGGACAGCTGGTGTACAGTCTTATGCTGGTACTGATACTACTGAAAGTCTTGGCGTTACTAATGGACAAACACTTGAATCCTCTGGTGAGGACACAGCTGCCAATGGGGTAGAATTGCACACTGTGGAAAGCACTGACTCAGACCAAGCTAAGCCTGAGGAAGCTTCACCTACTACTGAGGCAACAGTCCCGGTTGCAGGATCAGTCCCCGTTAATCAGCCTGCAAAATCGTGGGCTAGTCTTTTTCACAATTCCAAGCCCTCTGCTTCCACATCTGTGGTCTATGTTGAGACTAAGTATACCCCTCCTGCCACATCTCCTCTGGTCCCTGAAAAACAGGTTGAAGTCAAAGAGGGACCTGTTCCAGTTTCAGAGGATCCTGTAGCCATAAAGATTGCAGGTATAGTTAATACACGAGTGGATGTTACACTGGAAGGGTATTAGCTCTGCTTGTAAACAGGAGTGTGCAATATTCATAGTAAACATTCCTCTGGTGATGTTCCCCTGGTAATAAGACAACTGTTCAAACACTGCACTAAGGTTGTAATTTGAATAAACTAGTTTTGTATCCCTCTGAGTAAACATTCCAACCAGGGATTGCCATGTCATTATCCCAGATACGGTAAAACTGTTGCTACTTGGAAGAGAAGGTGTTTAAATGATCTGTGATTTTAAATAGGCTGGTTGTGTTCAGCTCTGTGCTGTTGTAACAAGGAGAACAGGTTTGTTCTGAAAATGGTGTTACATTATCCAGTATTTACTGTCTTGTAGAGCATTCCATTACAACAACAGTATTAATGTATTTACACCAAAGTAGCTAAAATTCCTGGACACTGAGCAGCAGCTGAAGTGTAACATCTAAATAGGTCATTCTTCAGAAATTCTGATTCAGGAAAATATCATGTTTACTGATGTGCGGTTTGAAAGGTGTGTCCTTCCAATTTTGAAGAGTTATCCTTAACTCCTATAAACAATATTATTTTATCCAGAAACAGTGCTAGCTATTGCCTACTCAAGAATAACCATAAGGAGCTGTCCAGAGAGTACATCAGGGAAGGGAATGAGTGATACAAGGCTTTCACTGTTGACCCTGTCATATTTGTGGTTCTAATGAGAAATGCTAGAAAATGCAGGAGATCCTTTTTGCAGATACGGTCAGAAAACACCAAGTTTTCCCAGTTGGTTGCATTTTGTGTCATTAATTCATGAATGTTGGGGCAAAAATAATTAATTTAAATCTGTGATTTATTCTGTACATGAAAAGACTGGTGAAAAATTCTGCCATTTGTGCTACAAACTAATTTACAAGTGCAATGATGTTTTGAACGTGACAGCTTTGAGTCAGATTCCTACTCTGACAGAAGTTGATAACACTTCAGAATGCCCAGAAGTAAATCCTACCTCTCCTCCCCTCCTTACTCAGAACTATCTGTTGAGAGAAAAGCTGTCAGAAGAATTTGTATTTTGGTGTACTTTCCACTTAGGTGTCACAAACATAGTTGACTGTATTAAAAAAAATATATATATAAGCAGGTGATTCCAGTTTGTATGATGCCATACATGTGGAGAACGATGTAGTCTTGAAATCTCAAGCTATCCTTTAGTAATGACTTTTAACTTAAAACTATTTTGTGACAACCACACAGCTAAAACTGCTGCCATAAATGGAAGAGGTTTTTTATCTTGTCAATATTACTACAGCTGTAAGTTAACTTGCTAGACTTTTA
Source organism: Pachyramphus minor (assembly GCA_013397135.1). NCBI lineage: Eukaryota > Metazoa > Chordata > Aves > Passeriformes > Tyrannidae > Pachyramphus > Pachyramphus minor. The sequence goes on from VYXB01009650.1 coordinate 574,368, forward strand.
CTGTTTCTGTACTATTTTTTACCACAAGGTGGGAGCAGAGCTTTTTATTTTGTCTTAAATGTAGTAAAATAGCAATGTCAGTTTTATGCAAGTTTTCTTTTGCACCTTCACTGTTAGTTGTTTGGGCAGAGGGATGATATGAGTGTAGATAAAATGAATTCATCTTCTCATAGTAGCTGATTTAGGTAGCAGTTATGTTGCTGCAATTCCTGTAATTCAAATGCTGCTGATTTTGGTATAAAACATTTACTTGAACATCTGAATGCCATGTAAATGTAATCAGTGCTTTGCTCTGTGGAAAAAGGAGATTTTCTTTATTTTCCATTCTTTAGTGTTCTCTGTCCTCTGTGTTTGGAAAATAAGTACCTCAGTGCTTTGTTCAACACCCACAGTCATGGTTGGTAGAATTAGAGAAAAGGATCTGGAAGTTCTAGGGAGTTGAGGAGTGTCCTCAGTAAAGCTGAAGAAGTTTTTTCCTGGTGTGTGCTAATACCAATTCACATGGAAGAGAAGGAAGATAACTCTAATTCTGTTGTTGCTGCTGAGAACTTGATGGAAATGCCAGTCTGTGGGCATTACTTCTCAAGGAAGATTCCATGTTGCAGCAGTGAAAAAAGAAGTAAAGTTTGAAAACCACGTAGGCAAACATGGAAAATTTGGGTTTACTTTGCCTCAGTTGAGATTGTTGGAGTGACCACAGAGGTAAATTCACATGATGATTCTCCCAAGACTGGTGAAAAAGAAAGGAATTAGTTCAGATTGTAAGACAAGTGTTTCAATATTATATAGCAGATAATATTTTCTTATTGTAAAAGTGGGTAAGTGCTGGAGCACTTCAGGAGTTGTGGGGTGGAGACATGCAAAGTTTTGGGGGTTTATAAATGACTTTATAAATGTAGCCTGTTGCATTCTTGCAGATACTGATTTTGTGTAGGGTTATCCAGCACTGTTGTCCTGGGATGTTTTTAATCTTTGTCCAGTTTTGAAGAAAGATGGAGTGAGAGACAAAATATTCTCCATATAGGGGCCTCAGGCCAAGTGTTAAAACCTTTTGATAAGGAAATAACCTTTTTTAGAAAAAACCCTGACAGGTATTTGTAATAACACAACCTGATGAATGAACTTCAGCAAAATGTGTTTTGTTTAAACAAAATGTCTGAACATGTTAAAACTGCTCTAGATCTGTTTTCAAATCAAGGCCTTGTTTCACAAGTCATTGCCTTCCAAAGGGAATGTGAGTTCTTTTTGATTAATAACTTGATCTTTCTAACAGGTTTTGAAATTTTAAGAAGGTTTTCTCCTGATTGTAAAGTGTATTTTTTTTTTTGATACTCTTGTAAAAGTTCTTTTAGTTACTGTGTAAATGTTAATGTGGTATTGAATGCTGTACACAAAGGTAATACTTTGTTAAAAGAAACAAAACTCACAGTAATTGCATTAGACACTGCTACAAAGCAGCTTTATGACCACAAGAGGATGCTAAAGGTCCTAATAGTGTGTTTATTTAGCATGGTGCAAAAATAGGGAAGAGTTAATGTCAAAAGTTATTGATAGACATTCAAAATACAAATTTTTTCCTCTATTTTTATCCTAATTTCCAACAGTGCTTAGTGATATTAACAGAAAGATTGTACATGTGCACAACACAGTTCAAATGTTGCTGCTTTATTAATATATCCTGAAATACTTGAGCAGTAATTTAGTAACTATATCAGCATTCACAGAGGAGTTTTCATCTGCATCTCTGCTACATTTTACTTTTTTTTTGGTCTGCTCTTTCAGCTGCCAGGTTCTTTATGTAATAGATGACTGATTTAAAAATTGCCTATTTTTGGCATTTTTATTTGGTTAGAGCTGGTGGTATCTGCAGGAAATACAATCTTATAGGTAGGGGATAGTTTGGAAGTAGAAAGACATGGATTTTGTTTGCAGTTCTGCCACCCCCTCTGCTTAGTTATGGCTTTGTGCCTCTGTTTTTCCACCTGTGTCATGTTATTTTGTGTGTCCTAGCAAACAACTCTTTAGGTTTGTGCAGGGTAGCATATAGAGGCCCTCACATCTATCATAAAAATAAATAACCCCCTTGGTAGACAATTGCCATGTTCATTCACATCTATTTATTCTGCCTTGTCCTTATTTTACAAATATAAAATACACCAGCTTCAATATTTTCTTTAAACGGTTTTTACTTAGGGACATAAGTAACAGGTCAGGATTCCTGGAAAAAACTCCCTGTGTTGCTCTTGTTTCATAATTGAGACACAATTATGTGCAGTGGTTTCTAAGTTTTAAACTTGGGTCATTGCTGAAGGTTTTGGAAGCAGGAAAACAGTAGGAATTACATTATGTAAGGCTGTTATCTCGTAGATTTTGCAAGTCTTAAACCAGTAAATAAAACAGCCTGTTCTGAAGAGCACAGTAACATCTGTCTGTCTGTTTGCACTGAGATGTTTTTGTTGTAAGACAGTGGATGGTGAAACTTGTGAACTGGGACTGCTCTGTCATCTTCATCTCCCTTCAAAGCAGAAGAATTTGGGAAATGCTTCCTAAAACTGGGGACAAGTGCTGCCAGCTAACAGGATTTTATATCTGTGTATCTATATAAATAAAAGTATCTGGTTTTAGGGAAACAAAAATAAAAACAAATAGGTTTTGTCAGTTTTGAAATGATGGTGATTGGTTCTGTTACCAGCATCCTCCTGACCCGAGTTCCAGGATGTCTCCAGTGGATGAAACACATCTTGTTTTGAGATACAAGCAGTGCTTAAATGGAGTGAAAATGATTTGCTGAAGTTTCTGGGAATCTTGTACATTGAACTGAATTATTTTGTGATGCAGCAACAGATACTTGTTTGATGGTCACATGTGAGTTTTGTTGATGCTCAATTTACTGTTTCTCATCCTGCAGAAATACTGGAAAATGTAAGGCTAATACATAAACCAGTGTCTTTGCAACCCCGAGGGCTGATCAACAAAGGAAACTGGTGCTACATCAATGCTGTATCCTTCCCTGGGGAAAAAATAATACTCTTAAGTTAAAATTTGTCTATTATATCTGTCAAAGTTTTTCTGGATTGCTCTGGTAAGTATTTTATAAAAGGCTTTGTCTTCCCAGGTTCTGCTACTGTGGTTAAGATGTGAGGTGTAGCAGCTAAAAATCCAGGGGGATTTGGGATCTTTGAGCCTCATGTCCAGAGTTCCCCTCCAGTCCTGTTTGCAGTTGTTACCCATGTCAAAATATGGCAGAACTGTAACTTTCTCCTGATTAAAACTCTTTTAATTTCTAGTTATGTTTACTCTGTGCATCAATTTTGGTGGTTATTTATCTTTTGTACTTGAGGTGACTGTCCTGATTCTCAGGCTTTGTCTTGGCAGTTGGTGAGTGGATCATTTTGGTTTTTGTTGAACAGGCTGTCACTATTATTATTTAAAATAATCCTTTTGCACATTACATTGTGGAGGATGAGCCTGCTCTTAATGTATTGGAATTGTATCCCCCTGCAAAAATAACTTTTACCCTGGGGAACGGAGATTGTCCTTCAGTGCTATATTATGATAATTGTAAAATTAATGATTTTTACTAATATCTCCTATGTTAGCAAGGCTCTCTGTGAGTGACAGTTGGGATACCTCAAGGGCTGGCACTGCAAGAGAAAAATACTAAGACCCATTTCAAGACTGATCATGACAGAGCCTAATAAACTATTTCCAGACCAACAATTGTGCTTAGAACTTCAGCTTTTATCTTATATAACCAGTTGTGCACTCAGCTGTTACATATACATATTAGCTCCCATTTTTTCAGTCATGAAGTGTTATCTGGGAATCTATTACTCAGTTTTTGCATATTGTAGGGATCAAATTTCTTTCTGTAGCTGTTGAGATTGGTTCTTTTTTTTGTCATTTTCCTCCAGTCTTTTAATGCATTTCCTGTGTTCACTGATCTCACAAAGTAGGTGGTTTTAAACTATTACTCTCCCAGTGTACTCTGGAGTTTCACTGGTTGCTCCCAACCCTTGACACTGCAGAATGTCTCACACCACAGAGGGTTACTTTTGGTTTGGGTACAGGAGTCAATCACCACCTGTAATGTAAAATCTGTCTTCTTCTTCCATGCTTCTCAGAAAACATGTTACAGGTTATCTCTTGCCAATTTTCTTTCCTCTGAAGGTTCTTTTCCTCTCCTGCACCTGGATAAAATGTTTTCCTTTTTGCCATGATTAAAATGTCACTAAAATCACTGCATGTTATAAAAAACTGTGGTTTCTTTTAGTATAACTTCTGCACATCATTGGTTAAAGTGGTGATAAAACTTCATCTTCTTTTCTAGTGCTGTTGGATCGATCGACATAATAAAAATACAGAGTCTGCATAGAATTTTAAATATAACTGAATGTTTTGTTAACATACAGATGAATTTTCTGCATATTTCCTTAATGCCACTGCATAGACCCTGCAGGCCTTGGTTGCTTGCCCTCCAATGTATCATTTAATGAAGTCCATTCCAATGTATTCCAAATCGCAGAGGCCGTGTACCTCAACTCCAATGCTAGACAGCTTGTAAGTACCTTGGGAAAAGGGAATGAAAGTCTGGGATCTGGCTGAGCTCATTCAAAAATAACAAATGATGGTTGCTGAAACTTACTCTGTATCCAGAAATCCCTCCCGTGTGTTTTTTTGGGTGATCCATGTCTTTTATAATGAACTTGGTATTTTACAACTGTAAACTAGTCAAGGAAGAGACTTCCTGTTGCCTTGGGAGTATCAGTTTTAAATTGTGTTTAAGATGCAAAAATGAACCAACCAAACACCTGGGTTTCATTACAATGGTCAGGTTGGTTTTTATGTCTTTACTCAGACTTTGTGATGATATTCTATTTTTTGGCAGTCATAATGACAATGATCAGATTTTATATTTGTCCTTCTAAGTCTTAACTTGCTGCTCATGTGGAGTTGTCCCTTCCATTCTGTTGCAGTGTTCGTTTAATGAATGAGTTCACTAATATGCCTGTACCTCCTAAAGCAAAGCAAGGTGAGTGGGAATAGGGGCACAAAAGTCAGAAAGTGGTGGTGAGAAGGCTTTGGGGTAAGGATCTCATTGGGTGATGTACTTGAGACCTCTAAATACTGGTGCTTGATCCCCTTCAGGGCTCTTTGGGATTTTGGGATTTCTTGATACCTTATAAAATTTGCTGTTGCTTTTGTGTCAGTGTTACTCTTTTTCTTATTGGTGATTCATGTCAAGAGGTCAGAGATGTTACACCTTGAATATTTTTTTCAATGTACAAGTGCAAGAATAGTTTTTGTTGAAGGTTCACTTAATTGTTAAGATTTCTTCACAGAACATTCCGTTTCCCAACAAAATCATGTAAAAAATTCTCGCTGTATTTTACTCCACTTCCTTCCTTATCTATTTCCAGCTGTTGGGTTTATCTCATTGTTCAGTTCTATCATCCTTCCTTAAATCCTGAACTCTCCCATTCATTTGGAACAAAAGGGGCCAGAACAGGTCTGTTGAGCAGTTGGAGATTGCCTGCAGGAATACTGTCTTGGCTTCTGATTCCAGAGTGAAAACTTTAGAAGTGTAGGACTCCTGCTAGTGCAGATTTAGGCTCAATGATGATCATGTAGTGAGGAATAGAATGTTTTTTGATGCAAATAAATTATCTTATAGATCTCAGGGGTTTTTAATCTTAATTTTAAACCAAGTCTGTTGTATTACAAACTTACAGAAACTAGCACATTCCTGAAAGTTTTTTATGTAACATGATAAGAAAATATCACAAGGAGCTGGTTGTTCCAGTGATTTCCAAACAGTTCAGACATTTCTGTGGTTTCTTTTTGTAAAACAAATCTCACTGGCTTATGCAACTTATTGTACTTTTAGGTCATTTCATTGTGCAGTGTTCAAGTATAGTTTTGAGGCCTTGTATTGCCATTAGATGGAACATTCTGTCAAACTGTTTCTTGGGGTTTTTTTTCCCCAGTGAGGAAAAATCTGTTAGAATTGCAGATGCACAAAAGCTTTTAAGAAGTGTTCTTCGAGTACAAAAATTTAAATAGAACTAGAATGTTATTTTGTGATGGCTGTGGATATTCTTGTTACTCTTCAGAGTGTTTATTAACTTCTGTAGAGCATCTGTCAGTCTATGCATGGTGATGTAAGATGATTTTTTAAAAAAATGTTTACAGGTAGGAGTACCAAGATTAGAATAAGACTATTAGTAAAAAAATGCTGAGCTGCAAAACCTGGTGATGTGTGAAGAGAATATTAATGTCTAATGTAGAAAAACTTCTCTATATTGTTATTTATATTTACCTCTCATTTACTTTTCAGCTTTAGGTGATAAAATAGTGAGAGACATCCGACCAGGAGCTGCCTTTGAACCGACCTACATTTATCGACTCTTGACGGTTATAAAGTCGAGTCTGTCAGAAAAGGTGGGACTTAAAACCCTTGACTTCTGTCATTGCATTGCAGGGCAGTCCCTGTCATTGAAACTGTGCAAAGCCACACATCAGAGTCTGTACCCAAACACCACGAAAATCAGCTCATTGACAGCTCATTATAATGAAGCTCAGCTGTCTTGAGACTTGATTTAGTTAATTATAGGTTTGGCAGTTTGATATGTCAGAATAATGAAAAAATTAATAGAACATCTCTTTTTATAATGAAATGGATTGATACTTAAGAAATGAACAGTTGTTCATTTTTGTGAGGGATTCAGCCTGAAGTCCAGAGACTTCAAAGTACTGTTTCAGGTTTAGTTTCAATTTAAAGAAAAGGTAATAGTTGAAACTACTTTTGATTTGGCTGTGGCTTGACAGCAACTCTTAATAGTGGTTTTAGAAGAATTTGTGTTGAGGAGAATGCAAAAATGCTGTGTGAAACTTCAGGGTGTATTTACTGCTTAGGGCAATTTGATTTGAACTGGTTAAAAATGAGGTGCTGTTATAGCAAAATTTAAACTTTATTTGACATTATAACTTAGGCTGGGTAGTTGCTAAATAAGCTAAATTAATAGGAGAAAGCTGGATGTTCCATGTCATGAACCTTCTGTTGAAAGGAAACCATGAAAATGTCATAGAATTAATTGAAAAAAAATGTTTTATTCAGGGCAGGCAAGAAGATGCTGAAGAATACTTGGGATTTATCCTGAATGGACTACATGAAGAAATGCTGACCCTCAAGAAACTTCTCTCTCCACATAATGAAAGTTAGTAGATATTTTTTCCGTTGGTAGAAAACAATTTATTTCAAGTATTGTATCTATGTGGTGATTCTGTAACACAGTTGAGAGTAGATGTTGAGATAGGGGTAGAATGCCATGGTTTAGGGGACTCAGACATTAACAAATAATATTTTGTTAAAATCTGGATAAAATGAGCCCATTCTGTAGTTTATAAATGATGGGTATTTAGAAGAGCCACCATCATTCTGTAAATGCTCTGAATGACAATCAATCATATACATGGTCCTCCTAAGCAATAAAATTCTGTATTACAAATGTATAGATTATTTGAGCTTAACTCAAGTTGACTGGTCTTGTCTGAAGCATAGGTATGTTTGCCATTCATAATACCTGCAGTGTCAGTTGTTTTCTGCTCTCAGTGGGAGCTCAAAATAGATCAGTGTCTTTTTTCACGGATCTTTAAACCACCGTTAAAATCTTCTTTTTGAAGTGGAAACTTCTAGACTAAAGGTTCATTTATATCCAATATAAAACAGCATATGAAATGATTTTAAAATTCCTACTGACAGAGTTGGTGAAGAATCTTTCTTTGGATGAATTACCAGAATTTGTATGCAGAGTAAAATGCCATTTTATTTTATAGTGGCTTTATGGTTGAACCCTTTGTTAAAAATGAAACAAAATACTGTGAGCCTTCACCAAGTATAGAGTTAAGATCCCTAGTTATCTGATTTCAAAATGGTCTTTCCACATTTTGTTCTATAGCTGTGTGCAGTTTATAGCCTCCTGACTTGGGCACTTGCAGAGAAAATATTTGCTAAGCCTTGGGTTCCCTGTGCAGAGAAGGAGTTGTATTTAATAATGGCTTAATTATGTTTCCAGAAAACACTTGACTTTCTAATTTTCTACCCCATAAATTTACTGCTAAAAATATATCAAACTTTGCTAGAAAACTCCATTTATTTACATACAGTCATCATTGAGCTGGCTTCTGTTAATACAGGATGTGTCCAGCTAGGAGTGAGCCTGGAAAATGCTTGTTCTCTTTTATTTATCAAATCAATGATCTGTGGAAGCATATTATCCTTGGAAAGGATTATTATTATCATTATTTCTCTTGGATTATTTGCCTTTCAAATGCTTTACCTGTCTGCTTGTTTTATTTGTAAAAGAACTCACCGTGGGGTTTTTTTTCTTGGTCACTTGAAGAACTCTCGGTGTCCAACGGCCCCGAGGCTCAGGCTGTTCCCGAGGAAGAGGAGCAGGAGGAGCAAGGGGAAGGCAGTGAGGATGAGTGGGAGCAAGTGGGACCTCGTAACAAGTCATCAGTCACTCGACAGGCTGACTTTGTGCAGACTCCAATCACTGATATTTTTGGTGGTCACATAAGGTACAGTGCTTTTTCCTAGAAATTGTTGAGTCTGAACCTTTTGAAGTGTCTTTAAAGAGCAAATGTTGAGAAGCAAAGCATTGCATGTAGAGAACATGTATGTGTGGAATATTAATGTCTACCTAATTTTTGTGTCCTCTGAGAATTCTTGACTCATGTTGTAAATAAGGATACTAAGAGATAATGAGATTAACAAAGAGTTAAATCTTGTGAATAAAAGAAGGAAATAAAGAAAAAAGAAGTGGGCTTTTAGTCCTTTAGGCACTTAATGCTTCCCAGAGAAAGTTATTTTTAATAGTTAATAAATGTTAAAGGCAAAAGGAGTCTGGAAAAATATAAATTACTACAAGATGTTACTGGAATGAAAAGAATGTGGGACGTTACTTATATTCAGGTCTGATACCAGATGAAGGCAGAAAGTAGATACTGAAAGAATATTTTTTGGAAAGGAAACCTCATGACTTGTTTGGAGAAATGTGTAATTTAAAATGAAAGCAAAGTAAACACTTGCTAAAAACATACTCAAAACTGCTAGACTTGAAGAATTATTTTTAAATTGGAGACAGACACTTAATTGCTGGTGTTTGACTCTCTGTGTTGCCAGATATTCAGTCTAGAAGTGTGAATAATGTGGGCTAGTGCCTTCTGCCTGTGAAATGCTCTGAAATTATTTATTCTCCTGGGTTTTGAGCCAGACAGCTGGCAAATAAAATTATATTTTCCATAGAATTTGGCAGACAGGTGTTTGTAGGTATTGATGGAAATCTACATCGATGGCTCATGTACCCAAGGGGTTGTTAATACCTTAAGTGTATTTATTGTTGTCAGCATTGTTTTGATCTCTAGTTGATTCTGTTAGGTTTTATATTAAAATACTGAGTGAATGCTGTTTTCTGTGCAAATCCACAGAAAATGATGTAAAGCAAAGGTGATGCTGAAAAAAGGCAAAAACATGCACCAAGGGTCCAATCCAACACGTGTTGTGTGCTGTCACCACATCCACTGTGTTTGTCCCTCACACCAGGCCACACAATTTGCCAAAGGAGCAGCATCCCATGGGATGTTGGAAAACCTCATCCTCTGAGGCTGAGGGTGGAGATAGGAAGGACTGAATGCGAAAAATGGCAGTAGAATTCCACTGAATGAAAGCATCAGAAGCTGGAAAAAGGGGGATTAATAAGCAGCCAGGAAAAGATGGTTTGAATTGGCATCTTTAGGTTTGGGAAACTTGTGAATTGGGAAGCTTAAGACTTGGGAAACTTTGGGCTGGCCTTGCAAGGCTCGAGTCTGTTCGATATCTATTAAGCAGACAGCTCATAAAGTCTGCCTTGGCAATGTGAGACTTAAATGTGCAAGTACAAAGTTTTCCTGAAAAATTCTTAATGCAGAATTCCTGCAGTGCCGTTAATTATTCATTGCAAATGATGCATTTTCCCTTGTCCAGTTGAGATTTGTAGTTATCCTAATAACTGATGCTGTTAGAGCATAATACAGCAAAGGTTTTGCTACCATATCAATTATCTTTGTGAAGAAAATGTTCTGAAGAAATAATAAAATATAATTTCTAATAATTTTTTTTAGAAGAAATTTTCTTAATGTTCTCTTTTGAGAATATTGCTGCTATTATTCATTAAATTTTAATACCTGATCTTGAACACAGTTGGAGCTGTTAACATTTTTCTCTGGATTATTGCTCTCCATAATGGTTTGCTTAAAAAAAATAGGTTAGGAAGTGTATCCAAAAGCAGGGAAGGGTTTGTTGATTGAAACACTGCTCTTGCCATTTGCTGAAGGTTTTGTCCTTTGACACAGCCAAGGAGGAAGTGTTAAACTGAAATAAAGATGCTACTGTTTTCCATACCCTCCCTTTCCTCTAAAGGTTATATATTTGCCAATATAAAGCTGCATTGGCTGTTTCTGTTGGTGCTTCAGGGCTTTGCCTGAGTCAGAGGGGCTCTTCTGTTTAACCTACATTAATCTGAACATTAACATTTCCTACCTGAGCTGGAGACAGTCCAGCATGGCCACGTGGATCAGGGCTGTGTTAATTATAACTGTGTTTTCAAGCCTTGTAGTGCATAACACCATAATAAATGAATAATTTCTTTGACTGTGTAAAACCAGGGTTTTGTAGAAGCTGGAACTTTTTAATGCAAGTACAGCCTTCAGAATAAAAGAAAAAAAAATGTTCTTTTTTTTCAGTGAAGTTTAAGAAAAATTAAAGTCAGGAAGATCCACTTAGTGCAGTGCACAAAACAGTGGTCACCAAACCAGGCTACTTAAACTCTGCAACTGAACACACTTCAAACAAAAGCAAAACCCAAAAAAAACCCAGAAAACATGTTCTCCTGCCCCAGGTCATTGCCTCTGCTAGTTTTCCAAAAGGCTCCAATTTATGTACAAAGGAGTAAGTACATGGAGGAAGTCTGGACACAGAAAATGATGGGAGGAAAAGGAAATGCCAGTCCTTGATGGAGCAAAGTTTGTATTTCCTGTGGCAAGATTTAAGCAAACAATTTAAAATCACTCTGAAATTGGTCGTAGTGAAGTGACTGAAAAATCAGTGTACTTTTATTGGGGAATCTGGAATCAGTTGTAATTTTTACAGCTGAACACAGATAAACATTAGGACTTTGCACTTCTGAAGATCTGTTGGGAAATACAATTTCAAAACTAACACAAAAAGAGCCTGGAGGTGATTTTTTTTTTTAAATGCATTACCAAAAATTTCAGGCCTTTTCTTTAAACATTTGATGCTTATCCAAAAGCTGTTTTAATTTTTGCATAAATAAAACAATTTGGTTATATCCCATTCAGTATGTCCTTAGTGGATGTTAAAACTGTTTAAATTGCAGTAAAGTTGGTGTTTTCCTGTCGAAACTTGAAGCTTAACCTTTGTATTTGTGTGTGTTGCTTTAAATTTAATATAAATTAAGTTACTTAAGTAACTTTTTTCTGACTTGAAGGTTCTGCATTGTCGAAAATGGCTGTTTATTACATTTTAACTCCCTTTTTTTCCCCCTAGATCTGTTGTTTACCAGCAGAGTTCCAAGGAGTCTGCTACACTGCAACCTTTCTTCACCCTGCAGCTGGACATCCAGTCAGACAAGATCCGCACAGTGCAGGATGCCTTGGAAAGTTTGGTGGCAAGAGAGTCTGTCCAGGGATACACCACAAAAACCAAGCAGGAGGTGTGTTCTGCTGAGCCCCTTCTTGACAGCCAACTCCTAAAGTTTTTAAAAGGGTTTTTATGCAGCTTTTGCTTTACAAGTAGTTGTTTGAACACTCTTGTGTTAACAACAGAGGGAGGAGCTTTCCCAAGTGTGCTGCAGCAGTAAAATGTGTTATATGTGAGCACATACACTGAGAGGAAGAGAATTAACTCTTAACCAGAACCATGCCTGTAAATAGCTGGTGTAGTAATTTATGGGAGATTTTGCTGCAGTGTGTATTAAATTAACAGAGTGAACTGTGGTAATAACACACACTGTTATGTTTAGCTGATCATAACATACTGATTTCTGGGAATTGCCAGATTTTGTTAGTAAAGGGGCAGCTCTTCAAAGTATCATTTCAAAGCAGGCTCTTGATTTAGGAAGAAAACTCCTGGAGCAGAACACTTGCCTGGTTGTGTGTGTGACTGTCCTTGAGGGGTTTTGGTTTCCATGCTTCACTTACAGATCAAAAATGGAAATATTCATTGATGGGAGGCCTGGTAGAAGTCAATGTAGAACCTCTCTGAAATATCTGATGATCATGATCTTTCTCTGGATTAATAATCTGAAATCTTTCAAAAGCCAGTAACACCTCCATTCAGTGTCCTTGGCACTCTGTAGGTGACTGGTTTGCTGTACACCTAAAAAACCAACTTGTCAATAATATTACATTCAGTTTTAGGTCATTGGTTCATAGACTTGGAGAATATCCTGAGTGTGAAGGGACCCCCAAGGATCACCCAAGTCCAACTCCTGGCCCTGCCCAGGACAGCCCCAAAAATTACACCTTGAGAAATGTTCTTCATAGTTGGAAAATATGTGGGAAATAGCAATCAATATAAGTGGTGGTGTAAAAGTTGTGCTGTAAAAGGAAGGAATAAGGGGGAGAAGCTGTTCAGCCTTGAGAAATAAAAAACATGGAAGTAGAGAGATGGATCCAGATGTAAAAATTAGTGTGTTAAAGGCTGCTCTGAAAGAGAAGACTGATTTTTCTCAGTGATACTTAGACAGTAAAATTAGGACTGGGACCTGAGGTGTGCCTGAGTGTGCCTGTGGTGCTTGTGGAGTTGTCCTGGCTGCTGTGAGAGAAGGTTGGAGAAGCACAGCTCAGGATTTACATAAGTGGTCTTACCTGACTCAGAGGGAATGGAGGGGAAGATCTTGGAGATCTCCAAGCCCAGTGATTCTCTGTCACTTTAAATACCAGAACATTTTATTCTACATTCTCAAGCAGCTTTGCAAAATTTTTTTATTTTCTTTTTCAAATAATGTATAATAGTAATAATTGCAATAGAAAAAACTTTCCAAGGAGGCAAAGCTTGCCTTGGGCCTTGCAGTTTGAGAACTTTTGGTAGAGGGTAACAAATTACACTTTACTCCCTAAGGCATTGCCTTGGTCCTTATGGTGGGCAGCAGTAAAGAACATCATCTCTGGTGTGCCTGGATTGCTCAGATGGAAATTTCCTGTACACTGTGGATAACTCTGGAGTTGTAGGTGTTCTCTCTGACATTCATGGCTGTATCTGTGGGTTTTCTAAATACTTCATGTGAGAATAGGGTGAGATAAAGAAAAAATGGATCATTTTCTTCGAAAAGCCAAAGATGAATAGCTGAAATTTGCCTTGAATGCTCAGAACATTCATTTCTCCAGTTGCTTTCCATGTGAAAGAAACATTTGCAATGCAAGTTCATCGTGATTTACCACATGGATCTTGTCTTGCCAGTCCTTCATTTTTTGGTTTTCCCTGCAGATGGTTTTCACTTCTTGACTGACAATCCAGTGCTCAATTAGGGGGTGTGGAAGAAATGGGTGTTCAAATTAGGTGCTGGAGGTTTGGGCTGGCTTATTTCAGAGTTTGGATGGAAATACAACCACCCAGTGTCTTCTAGACCTTTTTAAAGAAATTCAAGTTGAAATAGTTGTTCTTGTACTAAAATTGTAGTAAAAACACTGAAATCATTGTCTGTGGAACCAGCAATGGACTTTGCAGATAGCAATTTCCAGAATGTGTTGCAAAGAAGTATTTAGTGTCCATTTTACATAAGGGAAACTCAGGATTATTGATAAGGCTAAAAATAATAATAATATATTACTAAAAATTATTGCTGTCTCCTGATTGTTTTAATCTGGCTTAAACTGTGGGCATAGAATAGGTAGGAGAAGAGCAATCCTCCAAATATATGTGAATGATTTATCTTAACATTTGTTTTTAATCACTTTGAGCTGGTTTTGAGTTTTATGTATGTATTAATACAAACAGAAAATCAGATTTTCATGCAGTGTTAAATTAGGCATTTTAAGTGCAAACAGCAGTTTAAAATGGATTGACATCGTCTTGCTGTTTCTGACTTAAATTTTACTTGCATTTGAGGAAAGATCTTTTACTCCTACAGTTGGTTAAATCTTGAATATTCCATAGTTATTGTTCTTTTTAAAGGATTAATTTTTATCCTCACTGAAGTGATTTTTCCTTTCAGTCTCTTATTCCTATTTTCAGATGTTTTCAGTGTCTTGAGCAACAAACTGGCCTTACCTCATGGACTTTTCCAGGTTCCCTTGCTCCTTAGGAGGAGTCTTCACATTCCCTGGGGTTCTCAAACTGCTCTTGAAAACCTCAGAGGTTTTACTTTTGAAACTTGGAAAGAGAGAATAGTTTTTTCCCCATGAGTTTCTATTCCACACTTAGTAGATTCTAGCAGAATCAAGCCCTGTATTGAAAAATAATATGCTGGTGACTGGCAATAAAGATATTTTTCCCAATAAAGAAATGGAGGAAAAACCTTGAGCAGTTATTTTGAGAAGTGTTTTTATGTCTTAAATGTTTTGCCTTCCTAGAAATTTTGTTCTGCAGTTCTGAGCTGAGTTTCAGCTTTTCATACAGCAGCTTTGTGTATTGCTTGGTTATAATTATGTAAAAATCACTATTTAGTAGAGAAAAGTGTGGTCATAACTCATATTTCTCTCTTTGAAAAGACTGAGTTGTCCCTTAAGGCACCACTTTAGTTGAAGGTCTAGTGGGCTTTAAGTCATAAACTGCAGTTTTAATCATAAATTAAAATATTAACAAATCTATGTGGTGGTTTTTTTTTTTCCAAGTGTATTTAAAATTGAACACTTATTCCTCATTTGAAGGAGTGATTTTGAGCAGTTAACAAGAAACTGGAGGTGTTCTTTTTCTCTGTGTGTGTGTGTGTCAGGTGGAGATCAGCAGAAGAGTCACACTGGAAGAGCTGCCCCCTGTTCTTGTTCTGCACCTCAAGCGGTTCGTGTATGAGAAAACTGGGGGGTGTCAGAAGCTCATCAAGAATATTGAGTATCCTGTTGATCTGGAAATTAGTAAAGGTAAAGATTTTTGAACAGAATTTCCCCCTCATTAGAGAAAAGATAACCTTGTGTTTCCTCAGGGTACCTGTGTTTCGATTTTATTTCTTCTGCACAAGATTTTTGGTTTCATCGTTGTCTGAAAGCTCAGTAATTTATTTATTTATTTTCATCTCATACTTAATTTAGAGAAGTGGCAAATTATTTAAATAATTAGTGGCTGATGGAAGGAAACTGGTGTTTTATAGAAAATTCAGCCTTGTCATTGCCTGAGAGCAGGAATGAAAGGGGAAAAATGAGGAGTCTGATCTTCTGCTCTCTTTTTTTCCTTAATTTTTGGTAATATTTTTAAACCTTCCATAAACTACAGTGTTCAGGAAACCTGAAAATTCAGTCTCTTGATTAGGAAGTAGCAGAACCATGACCATTTTTTAAAGGTTGCAGAAGAAATTTCAATTCAACTTTTTCCTTTATGGTTTCTCTGAGAAGTAATTGATCCTGGTGAAATTAAATTTCTAAATTTTCTAACTGTTGCCTTTGTGACTTTGTTTTCCTCCTGCAGAGCTACTATCTCCTGGTGTGAAAAGTAAAATTTTTAAAGGCCAAAGAACCTACCGGCTCTTTGCAGGTATTTAATCTCTGTGCCTCTGATCCCTGTGTTGCAAATGCAAATTCTTCATATGGAATTGTAGGAACACTGGAGTTCCCTGGATTATAGAAAGTATTTTCTTTTAAATTATACTGAAGTAGCTTGTGGGTGTGAAATTCTTGTGTTTAGTGGGGTTTTTGCATGTGTACATACATGTATAATGTTACATTTGTATTTATGGATCTCACTGATCCAACTTTGCAAAAAGTTTTGTAGCAGATCCGCCCTGAAAAACACCAGCAGAAGCTGAAATACAACTGGGATATAACTTTTGAAGAATTAAGTTTCAGATATCATCCAGAACTTGCCTACCTGTCGAACAATAAAGTTCAGAAAATAATTCAGGTTTAGGCTAATGCAAAAAAATTACTTGTTGAATTCCCCCACGTGCATAGATGGAGACTATTGTGCCTTTTGCAAAAAAGAGACAATTGGGGGAAGAAGGCAGTTTGAGTCTCTCTTGGAATTAGCAGTTAATTAGAGTTGTTCAGTTCACAGGTTTGTTAAGGAGGTTACTGAGAACTAATAAATGGCAAACTTGTAGATTGGTTCTTTCATAATTAGTTCTTTCCTAGAACTTTTTTTTAGAATAATATTACAGTGAAAATGAAAACCGTGGTTGGAGGGGGATAACTGCACTGATGACAAATGTGAGCCAGTTGGAAAAGTGTGCCCTGATTTTTGTTTTTTTTTTAAAATAGATCACTACATAGTTTGACCTGACTTTTTTTCATAGGCCACTAGAGAGGTTTTTATTTGCAAATAGTTTAAATAAAATACTGTTGTGGAGTAAATCTGTAGTTTAGAGTATCCCCCCAAGTGTGGCAGTACCTGCTGGAAGGCTCTGCAGGGTGTGCTGCACTCATTGCAAACGGCCTTTGCGAGGCAAATCCTTTCCAAAAAATCCTCTACGGGGTTATGAAAAGCAGTTTGATGCTTTTGATTTACTTAACCCTTCATTTAGAATCATGAGATTTGATATGCTGGAGAAGCATGACGAGTATTACTTTTGACAAGGGGCTGGAGTGACAGGACAGGAGGGGATGGCTTCACACAGACAGAGGGCAAGGTTGGATTAGATATTGGGAGGGAATTCTTCCCTGTGAGGGTGGTGAGGGGCTGGGATAGAATTCTCAGAGAAACTGTGGCTGCCCCACACCATGGGCATGGTCATAAGCTCTGCCAAGGGAGGTTTAGGTTAGATATTTGGAAGAAATTCTTTACAGAGAGGGTAATCAGGCATTGGAATGATCTGCCCAGGGAAGTGGTGGGTTCTCTGTCCCTGGAGGTTTTTAAGATGAGACTGGATGTGGCACTTAGTGCCATGGTCTGGTAACCACGGTGGTAGTGGATCAAGAGTTGGACTTGATAATCTCAAAGGTCTTTTCCAACCTGGCTGATTCTATGATTCTGTGATTCCATGAAGTGTCCAAGGCCAGGTTGGGCAGGGCTTGGAGCAACCTGGTCTAGTGGAAGTTGTCCCTGCCCATGGCAGGGGTTGGAATGAGATGGGCTTTAAGGTCCCTTCCAACCCAAACCATGCAGTGATTCTACACAGAATCAAACGTAAGCAAGAACTAAAAAATACTGGAAGATTGTTGCCTAAACCAGATCATCCCATCTGGAGAAAACAATGAGGGGGGCAGCGGGTTGACTCCATTAGTCAGACCATGGTGCTAATAATGCCAAGGTCGTGGGTTGGATCCCCACCCAGGCCCTTCACTTTAGAGTTGAACGGTGATCTTTGTGGGTCCCTTCCAGCTCGGTTCCGTGAGTGAGCCTTTCCCTGTATTCCCCATTTCCCTGGCTGTGTGTGGTGCCTCTGTGCCTCACTCCTGTCTCCCCGCAGTTGTGTATCACCACGGGAACAGTGCCACCGGTGGCCACTACACCACGGACGTCTTCCAAATCGGGCTCAACGGCTGGTTGCGCATCGATGACCAGGCGGTGAAGGTGATCCATCAGTACCAGGTGGTGAAGCCGACTGCGGAACGCACAGCCTACCTCCTGTACTACCGCCGTGTGGACCTGCTGTGACCCCCTGCCTGCAGCACCCTGCTCTCTAGGACACCAACCATCACTAACTTCCTCTCCTGTAAATGCTCTCTGAGTGAATATCTTTTTTTTTTTAATTTTCTTTTCTTTTTTTTCTTTCTTTTCCTTTTTTTTTTTTTATTTACATTTTCTTTTTTTTCCTTTTTTTTTTCTTAATTTCCCCCCCCTTTTTTTTTCCCCTCCCCCTCCCTTGCAACTATAAGAGTGATAAAGGAAACTACCGTGGGTTTGTGCACGACGTAGTTTGTGTTGACTTTTTGCCAGAATGAAGTCGCTTGGTTGGAAGACTCGAGTCTCGTGAATCACAAAAAAAAAAATAAGAAAAAAAGAAACAAAAATTAATCTGAGTTCATGCTGAATCCTAAGATAATAAAGGGATTGACATTTAATTCCCACTTTCTAAATGCGTAGTAGAAGAAAACCCTGCACCAGCAACAGAACTTGTAGATTTCTGTGAAAATGTTTTATCTTTACTTCAGTAAAAAAAAAAAAAAACTTAAAAAAAAAACTTAAAAAAAAATAAAAATAAAAAAACTCTCTCTGCTTTCCCCAATAGTTTTTTGATAAGTGGTAAAATATGAGCCGATGTGTATGAGATGGAAATGGTCCTTTGTGCTTCAAAACATGTACAAACTGCAGAGTTGCTGGTTCCTGATAAGAAGACACATTTTAATAATTGTGCGATGAGAAACTGCTTAAGTACACATTGCAGATCAAATATTTGGAGTTAAGATGTTAGTCTATATAGATGGGTGATTGTAACTTTATTGCTATTAAGAAATTTCAAACTGCATTTATGCTTCTGTGTACATGAAATTAAGAAAATGGGCAAAATAATTAAGATTGATATTTCTTTAAGTCTGCTTTGTTTAATTTTGCTGTCTGCTCTCCTATAATGTTGAGTTCCTAATTGTACACAGTTTAGTGATATCTAGAAGTATAAAGTTGTCGCCCATCAATAAAAGTCACAAAGTTGGTTTAAGGTGTGTGTGTGGGTTTTGTTTTTCCTCAGGTGTAAATCCTACCCTTGGAAACTCCATGGAAAGGTTTCCATGTAGCACTTCCACAAGGGGTAGGGGGCCTTCCCCAGCTGAAGTGTAGATTATTTTCTTTCAATTCTACAACTTCTTGAAACTTCAGAGTGTCCCATTTTGCATTGGGATGGAGCTGAACTTTGAGGGGAGAGGGGAAGGGAGAGGGGATCAGTCATCCCAAGGGATGTGGCAGTCCCATGGGACTGAGCTGAGCCCTGGCCAGCCAGGAGAGGGAATGGAACCCCTTCTGTATCCTGAAAGCTCCACAGTTGTTTCTGAGGTAGGTGGTGTTTTGTCTTCAACTAAACTATTCCCTCCTTTAGCCAGTTGGCATTTCCATGGAAAACTTCTGGTAAAGAAAAAGTGTTGGATGAGCAGCAGGACCTGTTGAAAGCCCTCCTGGTTTGCCCTGACTCGTCTTCCCTCTCCTCGGATGGTGAAGAGCTCGGGATTTTCCTGCCTGTGGATCATTCCTGGCGATGCTGTTACTATTCCATCCAGGAAGGAGCTTCCTGCCCAGGGCTCCAGCTGTAGGTGGGAGCGTCCAGCCCTGTGGCACTTTGGGATGGTCCTGTTTTCCTTGCTCAAAGGTGGGTGCTTATGAGATGGATGCTCTCTTCTGGAATGTTCAGACAGGGTTAATTTTATCACCACTGCAATCCTGATGCTGGAAAAGTTCATTGATGCTTTGTCAGTTGTTTTGGATATCCAAATGTGTATGTATTTTTTTTTTCATAGATAAGCAAATTTTATTATTATTTTCTGATCTTAAAATCATGACTGAGACACTATTCTTGATTTTGGTGACATTCCACCAACTCTGAAACAGATTTTTGCCCAAAACTCACTTGGATTTTGGCTGGTTGCAGGGAAAACCTCAGTTGCTGGCTGCTCACTGGGCTGCCCAAGGGCTGGTGCTCCCAGGGTTTCCCAATGCAGGGCTGCCTGGGATGGGAATTGCCCTGGAGCCACACTGGTGAGACATGGAGCATTCTGCTTTGATTTTGAAATCTGAGGGGAGTGTTCCACATAGGAGGGAAATTGGACTTTGAAATGAGTGTTCTGTGCTGATTATTCACGTCCTGTTCCTGCACCGTGGTTGAAGTAGTTTTCTGTATTGCAGAAACCCTGTTTTTAATTATTCTTGTGGCTGTGTGGAGTATTTATTTACCTGTTATCTCCAGTGAATTGTGAAAAGCTGCATTTCTGATAGTGTAAGTTTACCTGAATAGTCCATATATAACTGCAGGTGATCACTAGTTGATATATTACTTCGTAGAGGTTACAAGTGTTAATAATTATTTTAAAGATATGGCAATGAGTCATTGCCAGTTTAAAAATCAAGTGTTGAAATCCTCTCCTAATATGACTTGGAAGTGTTCAGATGGTAGGAATTTTTAAATTTTTCACTGAGGTTGTTACAAATGCACTTTTTGGTAAAATCTGACTTCTGCAGTGGATTACTCAAGGGGAAATAAAAAATATGTGGCAACGTTGATGTGGACACATAGCCACAATTCTTATTTTCTGGATTAAGCTCCTCCCGCTGTTGCAAAATGAAGATTTTGCAGCCTTTTGATCATTTGCTTTGTCTGTGTGTGATTATGTAAAACAAAACCTCAACACCCACATCACACCCCCCCCTCCCCAAAATACACCGTAAATCCGGTGGTTGTTTACTGATGTTTAAACCAGGGTTTAAGCAATGGGTTATTTAAAAAATGCCCATTAAACCCTAAAAAACTGGAAACTTTGGATGTGCAGGTTGTGCCATAAGCCCGGTCTGCAGAGGTTTGTCTTTGTAAATGTGCTCTAAACCTCCCTGGTTTTTACTAGAAATGAGGAGCAAACCTTGGACGTGCAGGGGATGTTCCCATGATTTCGGAGGTTGGTGCAGCTGGGGGTTTATTTCAGGCTATTTTTAATTACTCAAAGGATTTTTTCAAAAGAATTTTTTTATGGGCAAATAACCAACTGTGGAGGGCTGTGGAGTTTGTGATTGCAGTTCACCTCTGTTTCAGGGTGAAATCTCCAAAGACAGGTCCTGGGTTAGTAGTTCTGAGTTGTCTCAGTCTACAGATCTGTACAGTTACTTTAGTCTTGTACCAGTTTATTTATTATTATAAAAGTATTTCAACATCTCTCGCTGCAGATGTGACCAGGGAATGTGGGGAGATGTGAGAACAAGGTGAGGCGTTTTCATGCAATCCCAGAACACTGTGGGTTGGAAGGGACCTGAAAGCTCATCTTGTCCCACCCCCTGCCATGGGCAGGGACACCTTCCACTATCCCAGCTTGCTCCAAGCCCTGTCCAACCTGGCCTTGGACACTTCCAGGGATGGGACATCTACACCTCTGGACAACCTGTGCCTCACACCCTCAGTGAAGAATTTTGTAGTTTTTAGTTCACACTTCACTGCTGCTTAGTGTGGTCAGCAGTGCCCCCAAAATTTTCTGAAATTGCTGCTGCTTGGGTGCTTATTTCCTTTTCTCTACCTCAGTTTTTACCTGGGCACTGATGAAACAGCACAAGTTTTTACAGGGAGTTGTTTTCTTGCATATCATCAGCTGATTAAACATTTGGGGGAATATTCTTCATTGTGAGAAGATGGAAAAGGAGCTGCAGATGAACCTGTGTGATCAGTCCAGGCTGCCCCAAAACTGGAGATCAGTGAGAAAAGGTAAATATGGGTTCACAGTGCCAAATATTAGTTGTGCTTGGGAGTAAATCTATAAATGCCTTTCACTCCTGTGATTTGGATCCCCACAATTCATCTGCAAATTAATTTGTTAATTCATCTGCTGGAGTGACCTCTGTGGATTGCCACTTTGCTGTGTGGTCAAGACATCTTCAGCCCATCCCTGCTGGAGAGCAGGATGGATGTGGCAGGGATTTCCTGGCTGCCTCTGCCCCACTGCATCATCCTCAGGCAGAGGCAAAGCCCAGCAGGAGGAGAAGTGTAAGTAGGCAGCAAAGCAGGGGGTGGTTTCCCCAAAACTGAGCGTGGCTTTGCCTGGTGCCCACCAGGAGCAGCCCAGGGGCTTCTGGTCCCCACTGTGCTCTGGTTGTACGTGGTCACAGACAAGTTCCTGCAGGTTTCACCCTGTTATTCCCCTTGTGCTCCCTTGGCTCTGGAGAAGGAGTCAAGCCCAGAGGACACCAGGAGTTACCCTGCAGTTTTCAGCCTCTCCCTCTGCTGTTCCCTCTGCCCTGCCTGGCTTTGGGCCTGTTATTGCCTGTTTGAATAGGAAATAAAGGGGAATTAATTCAAGTTGAAGATCAAGACATGCTGTCTGCATGGTCAATTAGGAGGGCACAGGGAAATCGGTGTCTCTTCCCATTCATTGGTTATTCCATTAAAAGCCTCTCTCCTAATATATACTTATATATGCAGCCTGCTTTATGTGGCTTTTTACCACATATGAAATGGAGACGTTGTAATCAAGGCAGCAATAATGTGGAATGATTAAAAGTAACTTCTGATTGTTTTGGCTTTAGTTGAACCTATGGCCCAAAACTGCTGACTTCAGACAAAATGAGGTGGATAAAAAGCCTTGTTCCAGGTTGTACTCGTCCCTAAACACAACCATACCTTGTACAGTGAAACCAGCCTGGCATATATTAAGAAAATAAATTAAAAAATCAAATCTTTGTAGAGCAGCTGGGTTGATGGAGCAGTCAGACAGCCCAAACCATCCTACAGGGATTCATTTCCCATAGGAACATTTGTGGAGATTACAAAATACCGAATTTCTCTGAGGTCTGGAAATTATTTGTGCGTCGGCATGTGAGACTGAGAATGAGTTAATTCAGCTTTATGGTAATTGGGGTGAACAGCACCTTCTGAGGGCTGTGAGTCAGGGCTGGGGAGCTGTGTGGTTTGGGGGTGGCAGCCTGTGTGGGGGCACGATGGTTCACTGTGTTGGCCCTCGTTATTCAGAGAAATTAGGAACTGGGGGGACTGCAGCACCTTTCAGCTGATTAAATAAGCCCTCAGGAAATACAGCAAAGTCACTGATCCACAGTGAATCAGAGGAGCAAGGAAAAAAAATGGAGAATACAGTGATTTTACAGTAAAGCAGTTCAGAACCTTCTGTCAGCCCAGTTCTGGGTGGTCTTTGCCAGTGTTGGTGGCAAAGTCTGAGCTTTTTTGGGAGCAAACTGCCCAGATTGCACTGAATTGCTCCTGGCAGGGTAGAAGTGCCAGGTCCAACTGCTGGACCATGTGTTGTCAGTTCACATACACAGTTTGTTTTGAAGTAAATAGAAACTCTTTGTAAATACAGCTGGGAGAGCGTGGCCAGTGGAGAAGAGCAGCCAGAAGGGGTGTTGTGGCTGTACCAGGCTGCAGGACTGGGACTGACTGGTGAGGACTGGCTCCCTGTCTCTTGAAAACAGAGCAGCCCAAGTGATGGGAATCTGCAACTTCTTGACAAATTCTCAGGAAAATGGTGTAAGAGACAAAATCTAATCAGCAGTTATGCCTTGGAGTGCACTCCAGAGGAGTTGTACTCTCTCAACTGCCAATATTTGCTGCTCCTGAACTAGTTTGATAAATGTCCTTCTGCTTTCTGAGGTCCAAACAAACCCCTGGGACTATTTTGTAAACTCTCTTCTAGTAAACAGTAAATAAAAGTGGTTGGTGTTTTGCCTGAAGAAATAAATATTGACTGCTTAGAAGAATGGAAGGACTTTTTTTTCCCCTAAGAACTCTGGAGAGAGGACTAGGCACTGGATTTGGGGAAGTCACGGCAGCTTTGCTTGGATGTGCCAAATCCAGGAGATTATGTTCCCCTGCCTCCACGTTGGGTTGTCACTGGTGCTGCTTCCACAGAGGGGCACCCCGGGTGATGTGCTGTCCCTGGAGTGCTGCTGGATGGGGATCCCGGGAGACTCCCATGCATGGTGATGCCTGGATCTGCTCATCCCTCTGTGGGCTGGAGCTGCCGCAGCAGAGGTGCCGTAACATACCCGTGCTGTCACTCACCAGAGCGGTTTGGTTTTTTTCCCATTTGTTTACTTAAAGAAAAGGGAAGGAACTTTCAGCTTGTCTTTTGCTCAATCGTTTCCCTTTAGTGTGAGTAAAACCACGGAAATGGGCACGGAGCTGGATGTCACAGCTGGGGCTGCTGGAGCATCAGCAGCACAGCAGGAGAGGTGAGTCCTGTCTGGGGGTTTCACTCTCTTTTTGCTTTC
This sequence comes from Pachyramphus minor, assembly GCA_013397135.1. Classification (NCBI taxonomy): domain Eukaryota; kingdom Metazoa; phylum Chordata; class Aves; order Passeriformes; family Tyrannidae; genus Pachyramphus; species Pachyramphus minor. Next base: position 598,423 of record VYXB01009650.1, read on the forward strand.
CTCCCGACTGAGCCGTGGGGAATGTCAGCGCTGGGAGAGCTTTGGGAACAAACTGCAGAGGGGGATTAGTCTCCTGTTTCCCAGCAGACACCCAGCTCTGGGAAAAGAGGGGGATGTCATGAGGTGTGCTGGAGGGCTGGAGCTGGGAAATCTCCCATCCCTCGCTGTGGGATTTCCCTGTGAGGAGCAGGAAAGGCTGAGCTGGCAGCCGAGAGGAGCCAGCTGGCTTTAGTCCCTCGCAAGGAAAAAAAACCTTTCTTGGATTCCCCCTCCCTCCTCACCGGAGCTCCTGGATTCCGCAGCGCTGCGAGCGCTGCCCGAAGGGGAAAGCACAGCGAGCCCTTTTATACCACCATGGGCTGCCCTCCTCCTCCTCCTCCTCTCCCCTCCCGGTGCTCCCGCCTTTAGGAGGATGGTCCTGCTCTGCTGAGCCCCAATGACCGACTTCAAACTGCCGCGATCCCAATCTCTGCTCCTCGCTCCTGCCTCCTTTCCGTGGCTTTCTCCCCCCATTCCTTCCCCCCTCCCAACCCCCTTCTTTTCGTTATTACTCCACACCCGTTGCCAAACCCTGGATGATCCATGCTTGTCCTCTTTGCCTGGAGAGCATAAATACCACTGGGGAGCTCTGTGAGACTGCACTTGGTACAAGTTGCTGAGCTGAGACCTTGCAAATCTCGCACCTCCCGAGGCTTGTTCCATCCTTCTCCCCTCCTCTTAGTTTAAAGATTTCAGATACATAATTTATTTTCCACAAGCAGGCTTGGAGAAGCTGCAATTACCTGGAGACTTGGAAGCACTCGGCAAGGTAAGTGTAAAGTTTGGTCCCTGCTTCTGAAATGTGGTTTGGGGTGGGGTGTGTGTGCAAGAAATTACTTTTTTAAGAAGGCACAATTTTAGGAACTTCTCCAAAAAGTTACCTGGATGGTATAAAATAACACAATACCATCTGAGCAACCCTTACTGTATGATCTGCAGAGGTTAGTGTAAGATTAATAAACATTAATCTTGAATGAATGGGAGGAGTTTGCAAGTACAGGAGTGGATTTCTATGCAAACAGAAAATATCCAAGGGATGCTGTAGCAGTGTCTAAGAGCTGATGCCTGTGGACACACCAGCGTGCTCCAGAGTTTGTGCAACTCTGCTTCAAAGTCCTGTATAAAAGGAATTTCAGTGTCACCACGTGTGGTGTCTGTTACCAGTGGGTTTTCTATGTGGTTTTACATAGAAACTCACCCACTTGGGTTCTGTGGGAGTGGACTGTAATGGAAGATCCACGTGTTTTGGCCCACGGGCTTGAAGATGCTGAATTTATGTTGTGTTCGGTGCAATGTTTCAAGGAATTGAACTTGTCATCCTGCTTTTCTTTGGAAGCCAACACAGTTCCTTAAGGCTTGAAATGTGTGCATCCCAGGTAAAGAGATGGGCTGGACTTTAGTGCTTTAAGTATGTTGTGGCTTTATCACTGGATTTCTTTGCACGGGTTAGAAGCTGATCCCAGGCTAACTCATCCTAGATCCCAGGCTAACTCGGGTTAGAAGCTGATCCCAGGCTCCCTCAGTTTAGAAGCTGATTTAGAACACTAACTCCCCTCTGCTTTGCTGTTTTGGATGCTTTCCTGATATCCCAAGCTGACTTGTGCATTTTCCTGCCTTGTCAGCTTGTGTCATGTGTAACTCCACAGGTCCTGGGATGCTTTAGCTGCAAATGTCACCCATAACCCAGGAGTAGGCACCCACTCATGTGCTTTACCAGGGAGGCAGTCAAAGCTCAATATCCATAAGGAATAAGGTGACATGAGGACATCCTGAAGTAGAGGAGACAGCCTGCATGTGGCTTTAGCAGCCTCACATGCCAGGCTTCACATGCAACCAGCTCTCCTGCCTTCTGTGCAAAGCAGACACCATCCATTAGCTGGGGAAATAGCTTTCTAAAAATATTCTTCTCCAAAGTCCAGTGCTGCTCTTTAACTCCCTCAGGCCCCAGAAGGTGGCCTCCTCTCTGTCCCCACTTTGGACAGGCTTTTCAGCACATTTAGGAGTTGGTTTCTGCTGATTCAGTCATTTCTGATCGCTCCCAGATGTTTACCTGGCACCAGTATCAAGGGCCTGATGTGTTTAAAAGGGAGTTGTGCTTATGCTCCTCTTGAATCCTCAAAATCAACAGCAGAGGCTTCCTCAGCTGACTGTCAGCTGATAATTTTCTGTGAATAATATCAGATTCCAACTCAAAGGCAACATGATTCCAATCTTCCCATATGAGGAGCTCCTGATGGAGCCCAGAGGCATCGCCTCGGCTCTGCAGGTCACTTGGTCTGGCTGAGCTGCAACACGTGTCCCAGCGTTTCTTTGCACCTGGGCATGAGGGTATTTGAGAGGCAGATGGATGGACATCTGAAATCGATGAGAGCTTTCTGAAATGTGAGCATCTTTCTGCTGCTTTCAATTAATTTGGCCAGGGAACTCTTTCCACGCTGTCCCTCTCCGATTCCTTTATCCTCCCTTTGGATGCTCTGCACTCCTCACCAAAACAGAGGAAGAGACTCTCTTACTCCAAGTGAAATAGAAGATAAAACCAAAGTGACCTAATTTTAGAGAGGTGCTGCTATCCCCTTGCTGTCAAATGGGATCCAGGGAAGCACATCCCGAGGAATAATGCACCATCTGTTGCGAGGTTTTGGCTGGGTCGCGAAACCAGACGCGCAGGCTTCGCTGCGGAGCAGTGAGTGGGGCAGCTCCTCTGGCTCTCACATGTTACAGCTGATTTCTTTCAATCTGCCCTTTTTGGAAGTTCGGTGTTTGCCTTAAATTGGTGGTGGATTTGGGCTCCTATTTAGCAAAGGGCACCCGGCCAAGCGAGGGTGCAACGGCAACCTCTGAGCGCCGGCTGTTCCTCTGCCTCCAGGACAGGCTGCAGGGAGAGCAGAGCTGCCGCTGCTAAATGGCCACATTGTAAACGGCCATGGACACTGCAACTATTTTTAAACTCCCGGGGAAGTGCCTCAAAGTAGGAATTGTTCCCTGAATTTGGGTCAGACAGTCTACAAAAGCAACTGCTCGTTTTGCCGCCCCTGCCCCTCTGTAGCCGGGTTAGAAAGTCAGGCTCCTGCTTGGGGTGGGGAGGGGGGAAGCGAATGCCACAAACAGGGCTGAGAAGAGGATGAGGTTAAAGGAATATTTGTCCCAGTGCCACTGAACGTCCTGTCTTCAGGTGTGCCTGGAGCTGGGGACAAGGCGTGTGTGTCGGACTTGCTCTGCACAGCAGGAAATGATGAGAAGCCGTCACCTAAACTGAGCAAATTACATCCTGCATTGTCCTACCCCGGCAAAGGCTTAATGTGCTGCCTGGAGAGAGGCTGAGGGCAGCTGGTTTTCATCTGCCTTAATATTCAGTACAAGAAAGAAGCCTCAAACAGGGACTTTGTGTCTTTTGAGTAGTCAGCCAGCAAGTTTTCAGGGTTTCTGCATAGTCTCAAAGTTTTTTTGGGGGTCCCTGTCCGTGCAAAGCACCTCGTGCTTGCCACTGTCCTCCACGGCTGCTGTTGTGCTACGCCTGGGGAATGGAGATCTGGGGCTTTGTGCTTGAGCACAGCTTTTCCAGCTGGGAGCTGGATGGCTTTTCCCTGCCTTGGGTGGTTTCCATCTCATCTGATCTCAGTGCATCCAAATCCCATGTCACTGGGATGAAACTTCTCGAATAATTCCTGCTACTCTGGGGTTTGTTTCCTGCTGCTGTGTAGGAATGCTTTCAGCGTGGCTTTCAACATTGCTGTCAAAACCAGATCCTCACCTCATGTTGTAGGCAGGGATGGGGAAGCTTTCCTCCAAAATTTAGTCCTAAGGAGAGAGATCCTGTGCTTGTACTCTCTGTACGGATGCTTCTTGCCCGCATTGATCCTGCTCCAGTGGCTCTTAGATCCCAGTAAGGAGCAGTGGGTGCTGCAGAGCCTCTGCAGCAGCACAGACTTCCCCCTGCCTTCCCTGAACAGCTCCTGATCTGGATAAAACCTGCCGAGACACGCAAGGATTGTTAGACGGATAAATTGGAGTGTGGGGGAGTTTGGGAATAGCAGGTGGAGTGGAAGCACCGTGGAGCAAGGGAGAGGGATTAAACAAAGCTCTTCCAACCCTGCAATAACCAAATCAAGACCATCCCTCCGAGCCCTCGGTGCTGACAGTGGTTCTGAGTGCACGGGAACACTCGATGTGACCGGGGGAGGGCGGGTGCTCCGGCTGCTCTCCTGAGCTTCCATAACTCACATCCCTGGCCCTGCTCCCGTCTTACGTGAAGCGCCGCGTCAGAGACCCCCCCCGGGGCGTCACTGCCGGCAGGGATCGGCTTTGTTTGGTGTTACAGTGACATTTCCCATAAACAGCCGCTCTCACACAGCCTGGCCAGCAGCTCTGCTGGGCTCCATCAGCGGAGCAGGGCCTCCGGAATAGCTCACGCTGATGCCTCTGTGATCCGGCTTCCTGGGAATTTTACTTTCCCTTTTAGTCATATCTGTTCTTTACTTTCGCAGCTGCTCTTTGTGGGTGTAACTCGGAGTGTCTCCCCTTCCTGCCTGTGAAGGGATGGAGCTGGGATTATTCTGAGGTGCTGGGCATTGTGGGGTGGCACCTCCACCAAAGGTGCTGGAGTGCAGGAGGCACCTTCTGCCATGTCTGGGGAGTGCTCACTCCCAACACATCAGTAGCGTAATAAACTGAGTCCCCATCACTCAGGATGCTGTTCAGGTCTTCCTGTCCTTGGGGTGAATGGGAATTGTAGGCTTAACTTATTTCCAAGCACAAATCTGGGCTGTGGGACCTCATTGCTGGGTGATAAATGCACTGAGAGCTTCTCTGCCTTCACTGCCTGTTTCTCCCCAAATTCCAGACCTGCGTTGAGCCACAGGAGTCCCAGCAAGAAAACTTATCATCACCTTCATCTTTGCTTCTACTGGCTGTAAAGGAAGAAGCATGAATCCTGCCCTGCCTTGGATCATTCCTCTTGGATGTGTACTGCTCCTGACAATGACAGCTGAATGCTTTATCTTGCCCAACTCGAGTCACCTGGAGAGCATCCTGAGTAAATATCAGGATGGGGAAGCTCACTCCAGATCCAAGAGGGCCATTTTATTCTCAGACAGACAGGAGATACTGATGCTCCACAATAAATTGAGAGGTCAAGTGTATCCAGTGGCCTCTAATATGGAATATATGGTGAGTCTGGTGCTTGATACCTCATTTTATTGTTACTTTTTGTGTTTTCTAACTGTATTTTAATTTTCCTTGTGGCGCGAGAGGTGCAGCAAATTTCCTCTGAAGTAATTTTTTCTCAAGAGGTTTCCTGAAGCAGTTTCATTCCAGATTGAACGATGCTTTAGGTCATTGGACTGTTTTGGTTGGAAAGGGCTGCTAATGGGTCATCAAGTCCATCCACTGCATAGTTTTGGGACTGGTTCCATTATTCATAAACGAGGTCTGGCCCAGCCCTGGGTGCATCTCAGTGATGACAATTCCACAGCCTGCCTCAGCAGGTTCTTCCATTACCTTAAGGTCATAAAAGCATCAAATTTTCCCTACTGTTTAACCCATGTTCTCCCTGTGAAAGCTTTCAGGCTGTTTGGAGTGTTTTGGGACACTACATTCTGCTCAGAGGTCTTTGGGTTGCCATCAGCTACAACCCAATGCTGGAGGTGCCATCAGTCCTCTTGTCATACACTGATCACCAGAGCTTATCCATGTGAGCCAAATATCCATGATGCTGCTGGGAATCTGCTCTGGACCACAGAGAAACAGGACTTGAGAAATGTGGCTCCATCTGCAAAGAATTTGAATCACTGGAAATAGCTGGAAGGACTTTGGGAGTTTATGGGTGGATGGATCAGTGCTATTGGCTTTTTGTACTTCAGGAAACCAAAATAAAAGTTTGGTCAATGTATTCTCCCACTTCAGAGGGAGAACTTAAAGGTTTGAGAATGAAATATGCCTTTACCATCAACAATTCCCATGAATAGCTTTTCTTCACCTGATGCCAGAGACCCTCCTTTGAGCTATTTTTGCTGTGCCAACGAAATATTACGGGGCCACAAAATGATGTAGGCAAATAATTATTTTTTGTGTGCCTTTCCCAATGTGCAAATATAGTTCTGACCGAGACTAGTCTGATTTCAACTGTGCACTTCTGCTGACGGATCCAGTGATTAATGATTTGCTAAGCCCATTTTTAAAAGAGTAAAAGAAAAGTGCACTTGAATGTCATATAAAGTTGTTTGCCAGCTGTGCTGAAATGAGGGCTGCAAATGGAAAATCTTGCCTTTTGTGACTCTAAGGAGAAGGAAAAGAGAAGGGAGGGCAGAGGACAGTGAGGAAGGACAACTGTCTGTGGGTTGGTCCCCACCAGCACTCACCCTGCCGGTCTCCTGAATTGCTTTTGTCAGGGATCGCGTGCCTTTCTAAGAACCAGTGATTGTATCTCTTCCTCAGTGGCTCTCACGTTATCCTGCAGGGAAGGACTGCCAGAAGAGGCAACTTGATTGGCTTCCAGAGGGTAAACACAGAGCATGAGCAAGCCCAGTGTGTTTGGGTTGGCTCTGGGGACGGCAGAGTGCTGTGGACTGTCCACTGCCCGGCTGCTGTTTGCGCTCGCGGCGCGGTTACACTTCTCTGTTTGCCTTTGCTCAGGGAGCTTTTCTAGTGGTTTTTATGGCTGATTGAGGGCAAATGAAAGGGCCTTGTGTGCTGTGAAGAAAGGAGCTGAGTATAAGATGGTGCTGCTTGGAAGGGCCATAATCAGCCTTTCATGTGTTCGTGTTTACCCAGGACAACTTGGAAATACCGTGTATAAGCTGAACGGGAATTTCTCTTTAATCCTTTGTCCTGCATAGGACATTTCTCATTTGGACTCGTTTAAGAGGATGGTCTGTCTTTAGTACCACAGCTAAACTTTTCTCTTTCCCTTTGGTGCCCCTGTGGAGCGTCACCAGCGACGTGCAGTGATAATTTGGGGATAAGCAGGTAGAGCATGTTCTTACCCATCAAACTCCAAACACTGCCTTGTGAAAGTCCTTTCTCCAGCTCCACATATGATGTATTTAGGTGGTCTGAAATGGCAATGGGAGCAAAGGTATTCCAGGAAAGGGAGATATTTAACTACTACAGGATGAACTTCAGTTGTTGGACGCTGTTGATAAGAAACCCACGCTGGGCCCTATGATTCATCTGGAGATTAAAAGAACTATGTGCATATGGGATAAAGGCCAAGCAGACTGCAAAAATGAAGAAAGAAACAGTTTAGCTGCTGGGTTCATGTAATTAATTGAAAGTTGGCACAGGTATTCAGTGTTAATGGAAAATGAGTGAGCAGTGCACAACTTCCTGACAAAGCTGGGCCAGTGCAGAATCACCTTAACCCCTCTAACAACTCTATGATTGACACTTCCACTGTGTGTTTGGACTTTATAACAGCGGTGGATGGGTGCCAAGACCAAAACAAACCCTTTGTTAATAGGCCCAGAGTAAAAAGGACATAATGGACCAAGAGTAAAAAGAACATAATGGACCCAGAGTAAAAAAAGGACATAATAGATCCTAAGGCATTGTGACCTTTTAATATGGCTTAGTCAGATGGCTTTCAGCAGTGATGAAAGACAGAAATCTTTCCTCTTGAGGCGGCCTCAGAGACAGCTGGATAAAGCAAAATTGTTCTCAGTGCAGATTGCTGGAAGGAAAATAGTTTGTTTTCGTGTATGAGGTATGCATCCTTCCTCGCAACTGTAAGGTGCTGACTTTCCCTGTCAGGATGGGATAGTGTTTCTGTGGGGGGGTTAGCAAAGCACATCCAGGGCTCTGCCAGGACATGTCAGCCCTGAAGTTTCATGGCACTTTTCAAAGTAAGCTGCCAGTGTTGCAGAAGGTCTAAGCTGGGGAGGAAAATGAGTGAGTAACCTGATCACTGAAATTCAGATGTCTGGAGTCAGGTTTACGAAGTCCTGAGGCTGAGTAAGTAGGCTTTTTGTGGGATGTGTTCTTGCTAAATCTGAACCTACAAGTTGTAGCATAACGTGTATGCCGTGCATATATTTTATATATACAGCGTATACTGTACTTTGAAAAGCCACTATGAATTTTCAGGAGTGAAAAAGACAGTCCATGTGCTAAATCATTTGGAATCACACATGCCCAAAGGATCCTAAGCCTCTGCTTTTGAAGGAAACTGAGCACAGGCTTGTTGCCCCTCTGGCTTCAGCAATCTTCCTAGATACTGCTTTGAATATTGGCATAAAGAATCCTTGCAAGTGTAGCTGGGAAAGTCTGAAATCTCTTCCCCCCTCCCCCATATTTATTGTTCTGAAATAATTCCAGCCTCCTGACCGCATTCACGTCTCAGAAGCAAGAGGCAAATAACTGCTCTGATTTAAATGGGATGGCTTGTAATCTGAGCCTGCAGAAATGAGCTTCTCTGCTCATCCAGAACAAAGCTGTGCAAAGACAGAGCTCGTTCCCAATTACCTGTCGAGTGTCTTTTGTCCAAGCTCGTTTATTTTATCCGTAGGCATCAAAGGGAGACGGGACGCAAATGTTGGCATTAATTTCCATTTAATGGCCTATTGCTCACAATGTCTCTGCATTAAATTAGGAGATTTGGAGCATCTCCACCTCTGAGGCCGCAGGGGATGATGCTGTGCTAGAAAGCCTGGGCAACTCGCAGTGCAGAACGTCTTGGGAGAGTTTCTGTGGCTTTTGTGTTGGATGGGAAGGCGGGTTGTGGCTGGTCACTGCCGAGTGCAGAAAGTGGGAGACCACAAAAAGCTGTGTGTCTAGGCACAGCTGCAACAGTCTGCTGGGATGGAGGTTTGGGAATGTATGTGGTGGGTCCAATCCCATCACCTTCAAGGAGCTGGAGGGCTGGGACGGAAAATGGTTTCATTCCCTGGGTCAGAGCTGTGTCCACAGGGGGTTTTGCAGATTGACGTGGCTTTGCTTGGTCACTGGTCAGCCCAACGCCAGGCTGATGAGCCCAGGGCAGCTCTGGGATGTTGTTGGAATCTGGGTCGCTGAGTGTGTTTAATGATAAGTTGTTCTGGGAGGCCTGGGCTGTGAGCTCAGTGAGATGAGCTCATGTTTGCTTTACACAGATAGTGTGGACACACCAAGATCCAGGAGACACTGCGTTTTCCTCTTGTCTTATCCAGGGATGCACAGTCTCTCCCCATCCCAGCTATAACTGCCTGAGACTGTGTCCAGATACTCACTCAGAGCAAACACTTGATGTTTTTTAAATGTGTTTGAGAGCCTGAATGCCCTCCAGCCTCCAAACAGGCTCTGACAGGTCCTTTGATATGTTTGAAATCAGAAGTTGCTTTTTTCTGGAGAAGACAGGACTTGGAAAGAGCAGCTGGTTGCGATGGTAAATGTCCAAGAGGACAATCTTGTGCTGGCACGTGAATGGGCTGGAGACATATTACAAGACCTCTCTTCTCTTTGGTTTTATTTGTAGGAATGTGCAGTAACATTTTAATCCCAATGAATTATCCTCTGAGGGCTGTTCTGAATAGAGCAGCTGTCAGTAATTACACAATGAATTCAGGGCACTGGCTGCTGGGCCCAGCAAGTCTGGCCTTTAGAACAAATACACTCCTGGGCAGTGGAGCCAGCAGAGCTGCTTTCCTGTTTGCCTTTGTGTCATGTTTGAGCGCTGCTTTGGCTTCCAGCTGGGTGATATTCCATGAGGAGTGATCTCACACTAATGTCCTTCCCTCAGTGGGAACAGAAATGGGATTTGTCACTCCCAGCCTCACTCCTCTTTCAGTGAGAGTGAGATTAGCTGAGACTTCACCCCCTCTGATGCATCTGGATCCATTGGTGAACTCTGCAGTCAGTCTGGAAGGAGAGGGGGAAATGGGACTGGGTGACTCAGACCCACACTTCTTGATTAAGAACTTGGGCCAAAAATCTCCAGCTAGGTGGTAGTGGAGGGCAAGAATACATCTGCTGTTGGAATTCTTCTTGATGGGAAAGCCTGGAGACATCCCTACAGTAAGGACAATGGATGGAAAATCAACATCAAAGCACTGATTGCACATTAGAACTCTTGCAAGTGTCAGAAATAGGTGTCATGAGCAAGTGCTGGGATCTCCAACCTTGACTTTTAATTTTTAATTTTTTTTTTTTTAAACATGTTAGAAAAAAAAATAACAAACCTGACAAGAATATCTTGTGTTTTAGGGTGGATAGTCTGGATAGTTTTTTGAGATCTTCCCTAGTGTGTTTGTGTGTTTCTGCTGACTTGTGTAAAGCATCTTCCAAGAAGCATGGCATCAACCAGGCCAAATCATAGACTCTTTAGTGCCCTGGACTTTCATGGCTGTGGAACATCTTGAGAAACATGATTTTAGGTTGGGGCACATCACTGAAATGTGCCAGCTCCACCAGGACAGGCTGAACATGTGTGCATGACCTGTAACTTAACCTTTTTCCAGTAACTGCTGTTTTAGTCTCTTGATCTAATAAGTCTGAGATGAAAAAATGACCTGTTGTTTTCTCTCCCCACACCCTGAAGACCTGGGATGATGAGCTGGAAAGATCAGCCCACGCCTGGGCCCAGCAGTGCATCTGGGACCACGGGCCCAGTGACCTCATCAGGTCGATCGGGCAGAACTTGGCGGTTCACTGGGGCAGGTAAGAGCTGGGGGGCTGCAAAATCACTGCAAAAAGCCATTTATGGATCCCCCTTTAGAGACAGTTGGAAAAGTTTGCTTTGATGCTTTTCACAGAGCACTGGGGAAAGGGAAGAAAAGCTGAGGATCATTAATTGTGATTGCTTTGGTGGAGCAGTTGTCCCAGTAACACTTGCAGCCACCACAGTTCCCAGCAAAGCAGCGTTGATTTGGGCTCCTCCATCCATCTGTATTTCTGGGTAACACAGCTGTAACCTGCCTGAGGTCACTGCTACTCCTTAAGGAGAACAGCTACAGAAGTCTTAACCCTTGCTCCTAAATCTGCTGTTTCAGAGTGGGGTTCTGGCATCGTGTAGAGAACCAGGGGAAAGCTCAGGAGCCATGTCTGGATTCAACTGCTAGTTATGAATTTAATTATCTCTTGCTCTATTTTCAACAAATATTTATCCAGCTTCTAATTTCTCTTTACTGAGAACACTTCACAGATTTTTTTTTTTTGTTGTTTTTCATCTTCCTGGGGCAAGTTTTTAAACCAGAGTTGTTAACCCAGTTAGGAAAGCTGATGTTAAGGATTCCAAATGGATTTTCCTCTCCATCTCAAAGTGAAATTTCTTTATTGTTAAGCCCCTGTTGTTAAGCCTATTATAGGTTAAACCTGCTTTGCACAGCAAACATCTTGTACTTGCTCAGGAGCCCTGAGGGATTTCCACCCATTTCCTGGGTGGAAAGGCAGTCATGATTGTGGTAAATCAGGTAGAACTTGGTGGAAAGCAATGGAAATTTGCTGGTGTGAAATTAGCCTGATATAAAAATCGGGCCCGTTTTTGTTGGCAGAATCAACTAATGATTGGAAAGTAGAGTGGTTAATCCATTGGAAACAAAGTCAAAAGATTGTGCTGTTCTTGGCTCTCCTACAAGTGTTCAAGATGGCCATGGGTTCCTGATGGAGGTAGATCCTTTGCAGCCACTGAGAGGAAAGAGAAATCAGATTTATCTTAACTTTTTCAGGAACGGGCCATAACTTGATTGCCTCAATTTCCTCTCCTGCAAAGTAGGACTCGGAAAGTATTTGCCTCATGACATCATGAGATGGATGTTTTCAAAATACTTCTAATGAATGATTTTTAATGAAAAGTTGGCTGAAAGAATGAGCTCCAGTTGGTAATGATATCATTTGGAATTCTGGCAGCTTGCTCCATGTGAGCTGTTGAAAGCAATAAAAAGCAGTGGCTTTGGTACAGTTTGCAGATGGCTCTGTTTGCTCTGTGTATGTAGCGTGTAAGATACGTATGAGTTTCTACAGGTAGTTTTGACACCATCTGTGCTCCCCAAACAGCACAAGCAGCATCAGCACTGCCCCAGGTTGTGGTACCTCGGGCATAGGTTACACAAAGTACATGGGGGGCTCGGTGCAGGGGGAAATTCCTGCAATAAAAGGTGGGATAGGGGTGCTCCGGCTACTCTTCATCAGCTCATGGTGGGATGCGAGTGTGGAAAAGTCCATTTGCTTTCAAAGGTCTTACAGTATTAGCTCGGGGGGTACAGATTTAGCAAATTGCCTGGTGGTAAAATAGATACATGATGGTTTTTGGGTTAAGATGTTTGGCAAACCCTCACTTCTGTTTACTTTCAAAATACAACTTTCCGCCAAACTAGAAGTTATTTTGTAGTTGTGTGGAAAAGTGAGGAGGGCATTTCAGGGCAGCGGCACTTGAGGATCATGTCAAACCTATAAATAATACAGAGTCAGGTCAGGCTGTGAATCTGAGGGAAAAAATCATAGAAACACACAACAGTTTGGGTTGGAAGGAACCTAAATGATCATCCAGTTCCAGCTACGCTGCCATGGGCAGGGACACCTTCCATTAGACAAGGTTGCTCCAAGCCCTGTCCAACATGGGCATGAACGCTTCCAGGGATGAGGCAGCTTCTCTGGGCAGCCTGTGCCAGGGCCTCATCACCCTCACAGGGAGGAGTTTCTTCCCAATATCTAATCTTAAACCATCATCATTAACATTTTCAATGACATTTTTTGTATTCGAAAATTTCTGCCAGAACATCATGATTTAAACTGTCTTTTTTTTTTTTCTCCTTCAGGTATCGATCCCCAGCTTTCCATGTCCAGTCTTGGTATGACGAAGTCAAAGATTACACATTCCCTCATCCTCATGAGTGCAACCCGCGGTGCCCAGACAAGTGCACAGGCTCTATGTGCACGCACTACACCCAGGTAGAGGACACCATTATACCCAATCTCTCCACATGTCCCAGCTGTGCCTGGATTGGGGTAATTCCCTTATTTTTCGATAACTGTATTGCCCTTGCAGATAGTCTGGGCCACGACCAACAAGATTGGCTGTGCTGTGAATGTCTGCAAGCAGATGAATGTCTGGGGAGAAATCTGGAAGGACGCTGTCTACCTGGTCTGCAACTACTCCCCCAAGTAAGGCAGAGCAGCTGGGCCCCCTCCAGCTCTCCCAAAACTGGCAGATTGCTTAACTAGCCCAAGCTCTGGGGAAGAGATTTCAGGCAGTCTAGACTGGTGGTTGTGGCTTTAAATTTTCTCTTTAGGCAGCAGCACAGAGCTGGTTCAAAACTACCGAGCGCTGCTGGAAAACTGAATGAGGGGCCTGGGCCAGGCTGGAGCTTTGATGTTCCTGCCACGGGAAGGGAAGGAGGAGCAGGAGGTGGCCAGGATGGAGCTGGCGTGTGCTGCTGAGTGAGGCTTGCTCTCTGCTGTCAGAGGGTGGGATGGGATGGGGTGGTGGTGAATGCCAAAAAAGCCCTGAAATTACTGCATCAGTGAAAATCTCGCTAGCTCAATGGTTTGCTTAAATTGCAAAATGGAAATGACATTTCTTGCCTACTACAACCAGGAGAAATTTCCTACCTGGCAATGGCAGTTAATAGTTTCTGTTTTAATGGCTAATAGCAGAAACATTCCCACTCCAAGCCCTTGGCAATTTAATCAGAACAAAATGGAATAGGGAAGTTGCTTATACACAAATGGAGTGGCTTGGACAGCATCTGACTACTGGGGATCATAGTGCAGAATATGCAAGGGAAAAAGCTGTATGGGTATAGAACTGTCATGACCCAGGCAGAGCTCTCTGGGTGTGTTGTCTAAGCCCCTCTTCCCATGTTAGATACTCGTTTTGCTCATGGTTTGGAGGGGTTTAACAACCTGCTTCTCATAAGGGATCACACCATCTCCTGCAGAGCTCCCACGACGGGCTGGGCTGTTTGCACGTCATCCATTCAGGGCTGCTGGATGGAAAAACACTCTATTCCTGCAGTTTCTGCTTAATCTTTTCTGTCTGGCATCGGTGCACATTGTCCTCATCTAGCCTTATAGGTGGAGACAGCTGAAAGAGCAATAACCCTGGAGTTCATAGCCATGGGCTTAACTCCGGCTCCTTCAACCTCCCCGGTCCCTAAAGTTTGCAGGACAAAGTGCCAAAATGGGCTTTTATTTTGAGTAATTTTTTGAGAAAAATGCAGTAATCCACTGGTTTATTTCTGTTTACATAAGGTCCCAGTGTTTACATTGGAAGTTAATACAAAAGTGATACTGCACACGATTTATTTACGTAAACCGCTAAAAATGTCATCTTGGAGGTGAAATGAGGAAGAGCATTTTTTTTTCCTACAAGGCTTTCCTGGGCTGGTTGTTTAGTCTTTACTTATTTTCTCTGGGCCAGGTGATGTTTCTGGTCTTGGGTGGGTGTTTGGGTGTCTGATGGGTGCACGTTGCTCCTGTGCCTGCAGGGGCAACTGGATCGGAGAAGCTCCGTACAGGATCGGCCGTCCCTGCTCCGAGTGCCCCCCGAGCTATGGGGGAGGCTGCCAGAACAACCTCTGCTACAAAGGTACATGGTGAGGGGCTTGGGGCACCCTCTGGGACAAGGAAAATTGCTGAGCAAGGATGTGGAAACTTCTAATTTAAGTGTTGTGCACCTTTAAATTAGCCATCCTTAAATATTTCGACATCACGACACGTGGGAAATCATCAGTCACTGCTGGAACTGAAAGTCCCTGAAGTGCTTAAAATCTGGAGCTCGGATTCAACGTGTTTTCCTGGGGAAAATGAAAGAGCAGGGACAGGGGGAAGCAGCTCTGAGCTTCCAAGGTTTTGGCTCAGGAGCTCCAGCGGGATTTTGAGCACTGGCAGGAGCAATCCCGTCCTTGCGGGGTTTGCTTGGGAAGGGAATGTTCTCCAGTGCTTCCCAGAGGTGACGTGGGTGGGCAGAGCTTGGCTGCCCGCCCTGTTCCTTCGGGGCCGGGGATGGAGCCTTTTCCTCCCTCCCCACCTTGGTTTTCACGGCTGCAAAATGAATGCAGTGATTCCTGTCTCTCAGAGGACAGAAGGGGATCCTGGATGGCTTTTCCTGACCTCTGGAAAGAGAGATCAGGAGAGCAAAACATAATATTAATGTGAGCCCTCCAGTACAGCAGTGCTGTCCCTCAGCACGCAGGAGCTCCTGGGGTCATTTTTCCCCTTCACGTGTTTGGCTTCAGAGAGAACTGGGCTCCTGGAAAGAGGCAGATTCCCTGGAGACTTGCCCAAAGCAGAGGCTTATTTTGCTGCAACCTGGCATTTCTCATTTTTCACCTTGTGGGGTTTGGGGGAGGACCCCAGGGTGCAGGTGGGCTGCAGTGGGGAGAGGGGAGGGGGTGATGTGCCCTTCAACTAATTTGTGTTTTCCCTCCGAGGGAAGAGCTCTGTGGGAAACAGGAGCAGCAATATCAGCACTTTCTTTTCACTAATTAGTGGGAATCCTTTCAAATCTTTACTGTAAGATGCTATAAATGCTGCTTCATGCCCAGAGGAGCATGAGAGGAGCAACCTCCCCTCACATTCCCTGGGAATAGCCCTATGCTGCATCTAATGGGCATTTTTGATCTTCCAGCTGTTTCAAAGCAGATCCTTGTCAAACTAAATAACCTCCCTCAAAACATGAACCTGTCTGATTTCCCCACCAGGGTGAACACACTGTAATTATTTTTAATCCTCTCTTCTAACCAGATTACCGTTATGAAGATCCCATCATGGGTGAGACAGATGAGACTAATGAAGTGGAGATTCCACAGCTGGCAGAGCAAAAGCCAGTGAGGTTCTACCCTCCAGAAAGCAAGCCCAGCAAATCCATCAAGCCCAAGAAAATCATCCCAGAATCCTACATGAGTAAGACAACCTCTCTCTTTTTCAGCTTCTATGAGTTTTTAAGTACCTCTATGGGAAAAGAGGTGATGGGAAAGTGATGAGGAGGCTCAGGGGAAAAAAAAATACCTGGGAGGATGTTTGAGTGGAGGGGGAGGTAATCTGTGTGAAAATTCACTGGTACTTGTGGCAGAAAACTGCCAGAAGTGGTGAGCAAAGCTTTCAAATCCGCTCATGCCTTCTGCACACCAGTCTGCAACTTGTATTTATTTGTTTAAGCCGTTTCATAGAATCACAGACTGGTTTGGGTTCGAAGGGACCTTAAGGCTCATTTTGTTTCAACTCCCTGCCATGGGCAGGGACACCTTCCACTAGCTCAGGTTGCTCCAAGCCCCGTCCAACCTGGTCTTGGACACTTCCAGGAATGGGGCAGCCACAGCTTCTCTGTGTAACCTGTGCCAGGGCCTCACCACCATCACAGGGAAGAATTCCTTCCCAATATCCCATCTAACCCTGCCCTCTGGCAGTGGGAAGCCATTCCTCCTTTTCCTGTCCCTCCAGGCCTTGTCCAAAGTCCCTCTCCAGCTCTCCTGGAGGCCCTTTGGGTGCTGGAAGGGTCTTTAAGGTCTCCCTGGAGCCTTCCCTTCTCCAGCTGAACACCCCCAGCTGTCCCAGCCCATCTCCATGGAAGAGGTGCCCCAGCATTTGGAACATCTCTGTGGCATCCTCTGGACTCACTCCAGAAGGTCCATATCCTCCTTATCTCAATAAAATATCAATTTACCAAAGGTCCCCCCATCAGTAATCAATTTAGAAAATACTGGTTTTATTTCCCATTTAAAACACTCTGCAGCTCTTTGCAGCTTTTCTGGGTTTTATAGTTTGCTTCCTCTTTATTTTTTGCTTGGGAAGATTTCTGAAGTCATTTGTGGAGCTGCTGGTACTTCCTCAGTTGTTTTCTAACTGCTGTTAATTAAAAGAGACTTATTGAGCAAACAAGGTGAGGCAAGCCAACACATCCTTTTCAAGTTTATCTACTGGAATCTCGAGAGTCTGTAATTAAAGGAAAATGAGACTCTGACTGCAGACCTCGGGCTGTAAATCAAAGCCTTCAGCTGTCAGATGCTTCTTCCTTGCTAATATTCCAGAGACACCTGTCTCAGGTGAAGAGCTAAAGAGGCACGAATTGCTCCAGGCTGGATAAAAGAAGATTTTATCTTGCTGCACCAAAGACCTCCAGGAAAGATGTGTGGAGGTTGTTCAGGACTAGGCTGAACTCTTTTCTTTTTAAATATTTATTTATTTATTTATTTCTCCCCAGCACAAGTCATTACCTGTGAAACCAAGATGAGAGACAGATGCAGAGGCTCAACATGCAACAGGTAGTGTTTTGTTGCTGTTTCTTGGAGCATTGCAGGAAAAAGTAATCTAAATATTGCTCAGTTGTTGCAAACCTAAAATAGGTTGTACTCCGTATTTTTTGTGGCTATCTAGGTAGATCTACTAAATAAACCAAACAAAACCCCAACAAATCCCAGCAAAAATCATCCCCTAAATTTCTCCTAATGTCAACCTTCAGCCAAGCCTGGCAATAAGGTGATTTGGTGTATTTTATTCAGCCGTGATGACCCAGAGTTTCAGGTGGCCAAAATAATTTAGTCAATTTTGGCAGAGTCATTTTTTGAGCCTTTTTCATGCATTCCACTGCTGTCCAAGCCAGACCAATAATTCATGCCTTGCCCCCTCCCAGCCAGTCAAGAACTTCTGGTTAAGGTTTCTGCAAAGAACAGGACAGTTTATCACTTGGAGGAAAACCAAATCCACAGAATCTAAATACTGGGTTGGGCTCTTAAGGAGGGTGGAGAAACTGTTTTAGAAAGTAGCTATTTTGCAATCTTGTTTTTAAAATGGAAGAGTTACGTGAAATGAATGGAATGACTATTAAGTGGAGTCAAAGTCTGTTTTTCTTGAATTGTTTTTTTGCCACCCTCAAAGATACATATCTTCACTAGGTATTTGTGCCCAGCTGGCTGCTTGTACAGTAAGGGAAAGATCTTTGGAACATTTTATTACGAAAGTGTAAGTACCTTTCAATAGCTCATGGATGCAATTTGTGGGGAGTTCGTGGTAATAACAGAAATGGGAAATGCCAACCATTCCAGTGTAATTTGGCTTTTCATATTTGCCACTTGTGGCGTGGTAAAATGGTGCTAATAAAGATTATCTGTATTTTCCTCATCTTAGTGATGAAATAAAAAGGAGTCTGGGAAAGCAAAGTGATTTCAGACGTGATATTTATCATGAGTTGTCCTTAATGTGGACACCCATGGGAAATGAGGGATGGGGATCAATAGGCAGCTCTTACAAGGAGCTGTTCATTAGTGTGAGCAGCTTTTTATGAAAAAAGTTAAATGCTACAACTAACTAATATTTTGGGGTGATTTGCTGGATCTTGAGTTAGCAAGATAATTTATAAATAAAGCATGGCACTATTTTCCCATCAAAACTACTTTTGGGGTGAATAAAAGTTGAAGATAAAAGTTTTTTTGTGTAAAATCTGGTTTTCTTTCCCCATTCCAACTGCTGGTGTGTGACTGCATCACCCTGCAACTTCTGTGATTGCAGACAGCCATCCCCTCCAAGTGGTGTCAGCAGAAATATTTTGGGTTGGAATATTTTGTTGAGAACTGGAAATATTTCAGACTGCTCGTTCACTTCCAACACTACTTTTCTTCTAAATTGTATTTAAATGTATGGTTTTGATATTAAAAAAAAAAAAAAGCCATTCAACCAGGCAGTGCTTAAAATAATAATAGTAATAAAAGAATAAGACTGTTCTGGGAGAGTAAGATTTAACAACCAGATTCCAAAGGAGTGCACTCAGCTCATTTTCCACTTGGTGCTTTGGTGGTGGTTTGATTTCTCCCTCACTTTTCACCCGGTGGTTGGGCAGATTTATTTCACACACTATTTATTTGTGCTCTTGTCAGTCATCAAGCATTTGTCGTGCTGCCATCCATTACGGCATCCTGGATAACAAAGGAGGACTGGTGGATATCACAAGGAAGGGGAGAACACCTGCTTTTGTGAAGTCCACCAGGAACGGCGTGGAGTCCTTTAGGTACTGCCTTCAGCAAAATTTGGTATTTGCTTTAAACACCAAATGTATTTGAGCTCCAAATGATGTTGAATTCTCTGTTGAATAATGATCCAAGTCGTTCTGCTATGCTTTTTTTTTTACTGTATTATTTTTGTTGCTTGTTTTGCAGGAAAAGTAAACCTTCAAACGCGTTCATGGTTTCCAAAGTCACAAGTAAGTTTCAAAAGTTGAGGGGAAAAAAAATATTGTTGCGGAAGTTTTGTGGGATGTTTGGAAACTTCACTCTTTTCAGTGCTCTTTTTCTTTTTGAGTGGCTGTGTCAAATGGTTCTGTACCACAGTCAAACCCTGGAGTGGTGATCTAGGGTGATCTAGAACCCTAGAGTGATTGCCCACCCACTATGGGCAGTTCCACCACCCCATTTTTTCTGTGGGTATTTCAGAGGAAGGTACAGAAAATTGTGATAATGGGCCATTTCCAGCAGCATCTCTTGGTGATGGATCATGGTGGGGTCCAAACTTGATCTGCAGTGTCACAAGCTGCTGATAGCAAAGGGATGGAAGATGAGTCATCCATGTATGAAAAGCTCAGTCTAGTGTGAACACTTCCAAAAACTGGGAAAAAAAAATAGTGGCCAATGTCCCAGTGCAATATTGTAATGAAACACAGAATACATGTGAAATTAGTTTCTAACAGTGAGTCATCACATTTCTGATGAGTATATAAATAAATTCTGTGGAGCTCTACCTTTTAAACAATTCCCACTTTCTGAATATCTTTGAAAAATTCCTCTTACACAGAATCATCACTCTGAGTAGATTCACCTGAGCCATTTTCAGGGAGAGCTTTAGAGCTTGGGTTATCTGGGCTCCACATCTGGAGCTGTAGCAAAAACACGAGTTGTGGATCAGCTGCTTTTCCCTTTTGAAAGCTGTGACCTTTTCAAGCCCATATTGTATTATTATGGTGCCAGGATTCCTGCTGGAGAGCTGGTCAACCCTCTCCTGGGTTTTTGCTGCTGGTTGTGGGAATGAACAGCTTTCCCCTTGGTGCCCTCAGTGGGGACTCATCAGATGTGTTGTGTGACTGTGACGTGTGTCTTCTGCAGCTGCCTGAGCTTTTAGGTCTAATAATTTGCCTCTCCCTGTTTCCCCTGGCAGCACAGACACTGGATTGTTACACCACGGTAGCTGAGTTGTGCCACTTCAAAAAGCCAGCGAGCCACTGCCCCAGGTAACACAAACCCATCTGGGTTCAACTTCAACCCTCTCTGCTCCAAAGAGGGGCAGCTTAACAGGGGATGCTGAGCTCCTTGAATCTGAGGGCTAGGGGGAGTAGAGCTGATTTTACTGGATGAACTGGAGGAGGGGGTTGGGAATAGCATGTTTCCTGCTACCACTCTGCTTTCCTTGCCATCACAACAGAAAACTCATGTTTTCGGATCACTTCAGTGAAGTGTGAGTCAGGCTGCGGGATCCCATCCCTGTACAATGTATGAGTGTGTAACTTCACATTCTGCCTTTACTCTCTTGCATTTGCTAGTTTTGGGGTGTGGTTTTTCTTTCTACTTTAAAACATGAAAGAATGTTCCAGAAAGCTGCTCTTTGCAGGTGTAGGTTGTGGCAGGGCAGGGGAGTGCAAACATGCAAAGACTTACGTGCACAGCATTGTGCAAAAATGCAGGTGCTCCCCTTTGAAAAGGTCATAAAAGACCAATCCCTCTTTTACTGGTCTAAATCCCTCTATTTGCAGTTCCGCAGTAACAACCAAATGTCATCTGAGGGGAACAAATAATTATATTCACTGTTGCCACCTGCAGACCAGATGCAGGCACTTGAAATGTCCCAGGAATGCAGCTCACTTTCCTGTTCAGCCTTGATATGGAGAATAAATATGAATAACTTGTTTTCTAGGATTTATTGTCCAGCCCACTGTAAAGACGAGCCGTCGTACTGGGCGCCCGTGTTTGGAACCAACGTTTATGCAGATGTGAGTGTGATCCTCCCCCTCTGGACGTGTGTGTGGTGATATCTGTGTCACAGAGCTGGGGTCATGCTCTGGGATTTAGGGAAAAAAAGCCAAACTCTCTGTGATCATTGTGGAGATGGGTAAATTGGGGGTGAAGGCTGAGGTCGACAAGCCTGTGCAGCCCTTCTGCTCTCCAACACTGACTTATTCTTAAGGATTTGAACATGTCTCTTAACTACTCCATGGCTTATGGTCAACAGGCTTGGAGAGCGCTTCTACCCTTCAACACCAACTTACTCTTAGAGACTTGGGTATGTCATTTAACCATTCCCTGCCTCGTGGGCTCTGGCTCTGAAGTCATGGTAGTGCTTGTCCACCTTTGCAGAGCACTTCGGGATCTACAGCTGTGCACCAAAGGGCTTTTATTATATATTATCACACTATAGAGCTGACAAAACTTTGTTTCCCCTCTCCTGTCCACTTTTTTGAGAGCTGAACAGCATTTCTGACTGAGCTCAGAGCAGTGGAAAGAAGGCGTGTGATCTGCTTTTATGGGTTTGTTTTTCTATACTCTGCTCCTGAGGATGAGCAGAGACTTGATGCTAAAACTAGGCAAAGAGGCAGTTTCCTGAAATCTCTTAATACTAGGCCTCTAAAAACTGGCTCTCAATGTTTTTCCATTTGCTGGTGCCTGGTTGTTATGTTTTTCTCCTCCTTTTTCTTTCTCCCATTGGATATTTTGTCCAGAAATTCCAACTCCCTGGCTGCTCTGTGCCCTGTACAAACATATTTTTTCAAAGCCCTGGGGAAAGAAATCAGCAGCTTGTGGACCCCCAGCTTGGGGTCACCTTGGAACTTTGCAGACTCTTGAGGAAAAACCACCCTGTAAAAATCACACAGTAATTTGGGGAAGCAATTTTGAAAGCAATTTAATCATAATTAAAAAAAAAAAAGGCACTATTTTTTTTATTTATTTTGTCTGAGACCCCTTTTTCAAAGGTAGAGCTGCACAAACAGGTTGT
Source organism: Pachyramphus minor (assembly GCA_013397135.1). Classification (NCBI taxonomy): domain Eukaryota; kingdom Metazoa; phylum Chordata; class Aves; order Passeriformes; family Tyrannidae; genus Pachyramphus; species Pachyramphus minor. The sequence goes on from VYXB01009650.1 coordinate 620,338, forward strand.
CCTGGACTGGCTCACAGGCAAATCTGTCAGGCAGCTGCTGCCCTGCAGTACCTGCCTCCCTGTGTGCTCCCACCTGCAGGAAATGGGAAATAGTTTTCTCTTTTTTACTGAGGACAAAACTACCTCAGATTACCCCTGAATTACAAGGGTATTAGGGGAGGAGCAGCAACCCAGGCTGGCATTGCACTGACGCAGAAGGATTAGTGTCCTTCAATGAACCACGACCTCCATTTCCTATCGTCCCTCCTGGGTATTGTTTCATGAAGGGGGGTATGGATGGTGATTTGGGAGAAAAACAAAATAAAAAAATAATTTAAAAGTATTTGACCACTTCCTAGAGGGTTTGGTGAACCTTTTTCTGGACTACTGCACTAACAGGGTGATGTGGGGGTGCTAAGAGAGCATTGAGGTGGTCACGAGGGTGTGAGGTTGGCAGAAAAACAGGGGAAACCCAGCTGGGAAAAAAGGAGCATGGGCTGTGCAGGATGCTTTCCAGCAGGGGATGCTGGGAATTAACCCAAACCCACTGCTGAGGAATAATTAAAGCAGGCAATAAGCTGGATGAGACAAGTGCTGATTCTGGGAAGGGTTCTGGGAAGCCAATTCATGTCTAGTGTGGTGCTTTCATGGCCCTGGGGGCACTTGTGCTCCAACTCTGTCTTATTAAATAAGTTATCTAAAAGAAAACAGAGCATTTGGCCCCATTTCCAGTCTGCAGTCCCTGCAAGGTGCCCTCTGGTCTTTCAGCACCTTCTCTAATACATCAGTTCACTAAATACTCAGGCTGATTATCAATCTGAGTTGTGCTTGTGACACAAATGCTTGGCTGGTCCATGGAACAACAGGATTCACTGTACTTTTGGCCCAAGATAGTATTCACATTTACATGGTCCCTGGCAGACATATAAAATCTGTTTTGCCATGAAGAAAAAAGCTGTGGCATGAGGAATTGATGGCTTTTGTGGATACTTCTGATTTTTATTCAGGGGGCATAGGAGACCCTCTCTCGGTTTGTGTGAAGGGATTTCTACCCACTCTAAGTGCATTCTGATTGAGTTTTTGGTTTGCTTATCATTATAAAATTATCTTGGATTGTGAGTTTATACATGGGTGCTTCTGGTGGCTCAAAATGTAGAGAGATGTTGGCAACCTTTGCTTTAAAAAGCAGTGCAGGGAATTGTTCACGGGGAAATTAGGCTGTGGAACAGGAACATATAGGAGGCTTAAATTTTGAGTTTAATGAACAAAATGCAAGAAATATGCAGTGGTAAAAATGGACAGGCCTGGTTCTGGGGTGACCACAGAATCATGGAATTGCTTTTAAAGCTTGTAAGAGAGTTTTTGGCTTTCATGAGGTGCTGTAATTTGTCACTCTGCCTGGTTCCTGGTGTGGCATAGGCCTGAAGGGAAACCCATCCCCATCCCTGCCCAGGATGGGCATGGGAGCCAGGAAAGAACAATTCTCTGCTTTTGAGATAAGGTCTTTTATCCACAGTTATGCAACAATTGGTCAGAGGAGGATGGATCCACCCGCATAATGAGGCCGGTGTTTGTCACCAGAGCAAACCAACCTGGGAGGCTCAGCTCTCAGGAGACACAAACTCAGTGATTAAACCAGTCACACTAACAAGAAAATTCTGGGTGATTAAGCTCATAGTCACAGAATATTGTTAATGACCCACCATAAAGTGCATTGTTAATTTTATGGTGGGTGCTCTGGAGTCCACTTTTTCGGGAAGTGCTCTCAGAGCATCCCAAGGGGTTTCACTATGGAAAGCCATTGTGCTGTCCATTCAGCTGCTGTACTCCTAAATTTGGGCAGGAAGGCCTTATTCTTGTAATATCTCATCTTCCAAAAGCTCTGCAATCAATTCATCAAAGCACAGCCTGGCCTGGGATATGAGAGGGCTCTAATCCAACAGAGTGATAAGAAGAGGTTTGGGGTGAGGCAATAAAAAGTCTGTTGGTCAAAGCTTTGAGTAAGCAGCAGAACAGCAAGTCCTGGAAAAAAAAAACCAGGAATGCTTTGAACATTGTTTAGGATGTCTCCCAGTGGAGTGGGTTGCAAATTGATTCAGGACAGTTTAATTTTTATGAGCCAGTTTTAGATTTACAGATTTCCCATCGCATTTCTACGGCGGATTCACTGCGTATCTTCCAAACACAGCGTTCCCTTGCTCCCCTGACCATATATAGAAACAAAATACCAAACTGGCACTCAAAACTCAGAGAGCCTGCCAAGAGATAGGCCATCCAAAGTAAAAAATATATAGGGGACAAGGCAAACCTGCCATATATGGCTGTGAGAATGAAACAGCACAGTCTGTATTGTACATGCAGTTTGCCCTTGACATTGTTTTTGTGGTGCTTGGATTTTTAGCCATCAGGGAGGGTCTAGGGTTGGGATTTTCACCTGCTGCAGTTCCCTGTGCAAAGCTGGTCTTTGCTTTGTGTTATTCCAGCTTGCTCTATGTAAATCCTCTAGAGCTGACGGCCAAGTTTATACTGTGCCTCAGCCTTCTCTGCTTTCGCTCTCTTATTCTGGATGCTTTGGGAGCTTAGTCATCAGTTGTTAGTGTTTTGTGTTCCTCCACCTCTTCTGACTCTGCACATCTTAGAGAGCAAGGGAATGATGTGCAATAGAGGAGCTTTAGCCTTTCCAGAAGTGTTAATCTACCTCCACACTGGATTTTGTCTTGCAGGGTAATGCTTTTACAAAAACTACAGCACTCAGTGGGTGCAGTCCTTCTGTTTTTCCTAAAAAGAAGGATTTTAACTCTCCTGGATAATTAGTAGTCATTTACCTTAATTCAGGAAAAGAGTTTTCTTTTCAAGCAACTGTGTGATTAAACTTTGCTGAGGTGGCTGGTCTCTAGCAAAGAGTTCCACCCCAGCAATTTCTCTAGTGCTGACCCAAGAGGCCCTGACTGGAAAGTTCAGCTTTGGCCCAGGATAAGGTGAATAAGTGTGGATTTAGATTGGCTATTAGGAAGAAATTCTTCCGTGTGAGGGTGGTGAGGCCCTGGCACAGGTTGCCCAGAGAAGCTGTGGCTGCCCCATCCCTGGAAATGTTCAAGGCCAGGCTGGACAGATCTTGGAGCAACCTGGGCTAGTGGAAGGTGTCCCTGCCCATGGCAATAGGTGGAATGAGATGAGCTTTAAGGTCCCTTCCAACCCAAACCATTCCATGATTCTGTGATAGTCTCCCAGGTGCAGCTCCACCTCAGACAGGACCGATGGAAAGGCTCCTTGTCCTCTGCAGTGGTGGTGGATTTTCTTACAACCAGGGCTTATGAAGTACCTGCAAAATCTGCTCCATGACACCTTTTATCCCCAGTTGGTCCAAAAGAGGGACAGAATTGTTTCATAACTGCTTCTTTTTTAATTCCCTGGTTTTCCTTGGTGTTTGTGGAGATAGTAAATGTCCATATAGAAAATACAGACAGTGTGTAAGTCAAAATAATTAAATATTTTTCAGAGCTCCAGTATCTGCAAAACTGCAGTGCATGCAGGAGTCATTTCAGATGAAAGAGGTGGCTTTGTGGACGTGATGCCTGTAGAAAAGAAGAAGAGTTACGTTGGCTCCTTAAAGAACGGTGTCCAGTCAGAGAGGTGGGATTTTTTTTCCTTTGTACTTTCCTCCTATTTTCCACCCTAAGTTCAGCGGCATGTTAAAGTCAGCAGATATCAGCTAGGAAGGCTGGTGGGTTGGAAATACGTGACTTAAGAGTGTCACTGTGGATTTGGAGCCCCAAACAAATAGAGCGTGTTGTCCTGCTCTTACCTTCCCCGGGTGAGGAGCTGCCCTCAGATCCCTGTGAAAGGTGGGAGAGATTGTTAAGCCTTGTTTGATTTTCTTACAGTACAAGTCCACATTAATACATTTTGCTGTGTCTTTGACACATTGAAAGATAGGCACAGGTATTTCTTCAGCTTTCAGCCTCGGTCATGTTTTTGGGCTTATAATTGGAATTTCCATTCAGTTCTGGGGTGTGGGGTGTGTCTGTATATGCTAACTCATGTCCTCTATTCTCTTTGAAAGAAACATAAGTAAAGTAATGCTTTCAGAGATGATCAAACACTTCTTGAAGGCGGATTTGCCATCCTTGTAATTTTTTGTAGTTTCTTTTGGGCCAACCTCGCTGGTTTAAGTGACCAGTTGCAAATCACTTCCCAAATCCCACAGCTCCTGATGGTCAAGTCACAGCTCTTTGAGTCCTTTCTAATTTGAAACTTCTGTTTCAACCTGTGATGCATTTTTTTTCGTCAGATATTGGTGTGATGGTACTAATTTCTCAAAGCTATTTTTGCAAGTATAGAATTTCCCACTATTATGGGGGTTTTTGGTCACTATTAACTTTGTCTGCTCTATGCAGTTCCACTTTTATAAATACCATAAGAAATCCTATTAAATTTACTGGTTTTATTGTACTAATGAATATCCCAGAGTGCTGTGGAGCATCTCAGGAAATAAAAATAGACTAAGACAAGAAAGATTTGGGTGTTAAATATGTTTTGTTTTTTTTTTTTTTTTTTTTAGTATAGATCTATCAGGGTCAGCATTTTGCAGTTCTGTGATTTGCAATTCAGTGTATTGGATTTAGGTGAAAAACCTCCTGTTCCTGTGAGGTGTT
>VYXB01009650.1:624997-635007 GCA_013397135.1 Pachyramphus minor
TATTTCTGTCTTGTATGCACTTATATTTTATATTAACAGATAACTTTTTGCTTGGATGGCAAACTGTGCCCTAGCTAAGAATAAATCCCACCACTAGCAGGGATATGCAATATGAGCAGCCAGTGCTGATCTGGGAGGTGAGAGAAACCAAAGACGTTCTCGCAGCAGGGATGACCAGGAAGATTTGGAAAGTGTTATTTACACTCAGCAATAAAGAACAGCTTCATGCTGTGAGATCCATCGGACTGTGAAATAGCTTTTCAAAGATTAAGGTGAAAACTTTACCCTTTAGGACACTGGAAGTAACCTTTGGTAAAGAGACACACCCAAACGGGTATTGGAAAAAATTACTTTCAGGATTTACTGAGTCTTTATCCTTGTTGGAATGTTTATTTAGCGGGAATATGGAATTTTGTCTTTTTCCTGGGGTTTTTCAGCCCAGTAGGACTGAAGAAATAGGGCTTGGGAATACAAACACCCTAATATATGACATAACACCCTAACATAATGACACAGAATTAGAGTGGTAGGAGACACTGCAGGAGATTGAAAATGAATATCCTTATTTATTGTAATTTAAGGTGAGCTGATCTGCCTACTCCCCTTGTTAGCACTGGGAGACAAGCCAGACAGGCCCTGGGAACCTGCCAGCCTGTTTGACAACTTTTTTTTAGGAAAATGTATTCCTCTTCACGCCTGAATCTCTGCATAAGGGAGCACAATGTTCCTTGGATAAAAGCTAGGGCTGTAAGAGAGGCTGTCACCTTCTAGCTCCTTTTTTTGGCATCAGCACTATAGATTTGGATTGAAAACATAAACCAAAGGTGAAATCATGGATTTGTGCCTCTTCTTTTTCATCCTTTATCTTTCTCCTGCTCCTGGTAAGAGTGAGATAGGAGAAATTTGGAGTCACCGCTGGGTCGATCCCACTTTGGGTCTTGCAGTGTATTCATTTATTTCATTCTATGTGGATTTTTTTTTTTTCTTTTCTTTTTCTCCAGCTTGAAGAATCCTTCAGATGGCAATGCTTTCCGAATTTTTGCTGTGAAGCAGTAAATTCCCAGGGAAGGTGCAGGTTTCTTTGGGAGAGCGCTCTGTCAACCTCCGGGAGACGCGAAAGCTCCTCTGACGGCATCAGCTCTGACCGTACCCTCCTTGACAACTTCTTTCAGGGAATTCTAAAACAAAAGGGACACATACAAGAAAAAAAAAGACAAAAAAAAAAAAGACAAAAAAAAAAACCCTGGGTTCTGACTCAGCTGTTCTGACTCAACTGTTCTGACTCAGCTGTTCGCATCTCATTGCACCCATGCAGCGTTGTATCTTTTCGTCTCGTGTTTTTGTTTCTCTAGGGGCATTCAGCAACAACAAACTCTTCTAACTTCCAATTTCTGAGAGGTGTGCTACAAAGAACGGTGGTAGCTCAAGGGACAGCAGATGTAGGGATCTCAGCCTGGCCCTGGATGGCATTTTTAGGGTGTGAAGCATCTACTGTGACGGGTGTGAGGACGTGCGCGCGGCTGAGCAGACTCAGAAGTGAGCGACTGTCCAGGCGCTGGACACTTTGAAACTGGTTTAGAGGTTGCAGTGTCTGGGGAGAGGATGGGCTTTGACAGAGTGGTTTTGTGTGGTTTCTGTGCAAAAGAAGAGATAATTTGGTCTTTTCCCAGTGAGGGGGCATGCACCAGCACTGCTGTGTAAGGCTGCTGGGGCATCACGTTGAGTGATGGTGTCACGTTTGGGGAGAGGACATTCTTGGCAGCCAGACATCAAAGTTTTTGAGGATTGGAGTGGGGTGTAAAATGGTGGCAGAGGACCTCGCTGCAGAAAATGAGGCCACCAAATAATCAAAGGAGCAGATTTAGTGTTTGCTGGTCAAACACTCACAGGTATTTTGCAAGCCTGGCAACTTATGAGAAGTCAGTGAGTCTGGGCTCCTGTGCTGGCACATCTCATCCTATATTCCATGCCATTTCAAGTACAGTTAAATGCAGTGTATTGTTTTATACAGCAGTGCTGGTTGTTTTATCTGTAGTAGTTATATAGTGATAAAATTAATCTTATTTCTGCTAGGAATGGTTACATCCATGGGAAGCATGTTCACTTTCCCTTTGTGAAGCTCCTTGTGGTGTGTGCAGTTCTGAGACTTCAAAGTTATGGCATAAATTGGGGTAGATTAATTTTTCCTGTCCAATTCGTGAAGCCAACAGATCCCCAGTGTAAATGCTGTACCCAGGAGCACTTGTTATGCAGGATGGCAGGTTTTGCAAAACTCATAAGTGTTGTGATTATGTTATTTTGTATTTTCATGATTATGTCTTGACCTGCACTCAGATGCATTTCAAAGCCAGGAGAAGGGTCTACCATGACCTGCTCTTTTAAGGCAGAGGAATATTCTCTGCTTTATATTGCAAATGAATTTTTAGAGTTGGTCTAAACACAAATCTGGTGGTGTTTTGGTGTATACACATAACTTCATCAGCCATGAGAAGACAATGTCAACTGTAGTTCTTCCATTCTTGTAAATGCAGAGTCCTTCTACTCAATAACTGAATGATACTATTGTGTAACAAATGTGGAAATAGTTCCCTCTATTTGACAGATGTCTCATAGCTGCTCTTATGCTTTATGTTTGGTTTAATCTAGACAGATATAAGAGCCATCTTTTCAAGCTATTTCAAAACACAGACCAAAAGCATTTATATGATTAAGCACTTCTTTAATTCAGTAAACACCACGAAATCAGCAAGGAAATGACATTTAAATGGCATTTATCACTCAGTTTGTCTTACCATTGGGGATTATTTTTTTGTAAAATCTGAATTTGGAAAGAGACCTTTTGCAAACCATGAAATTGGAGCTTCTTTGCATTGTCTCCAGAAATACTGCACAGAAAACCTACCTTTGGGGTGGATAGAGAGAAGTGACTCTTCTTGTCGTCTTTGTTTATGTAGTATCGTCCTCCAAGATGTACAGTATTCACTTTAGATAGGAAAACTGAGCTTTTTTTTTTTCTAACTAGGTAAATTGATGTTAAAAACAGCTGGAACATATCTTAGAAAAGCTGCTGGTTGGAAGTGTTTGAGATGTTGGCAGTGAGACAAAGCTTCCCTGTTTCTGCCCACTGTGAATAACTGGGATAGACATGGTCTGGTTCAGGCCCATCCAATGAATCTTGGGACCATCATGGGCCAAATGGCAGCCACAGGGTTATTAATTGAATTGGAAAGAGTAAGAGATGGAATCAGGTTCTTGGGGACTGCAAGAGCACATAAAACAACTCGTAGGATCATCATGGTGATAATCATGGATGGAAAGTGATGGAAAGAAACGTGAGGGCTCTTGGAGTAAAGCCCAGGGGATTATTGTGAGCACATAAAAATCCAAACAGCTTGGGATGTATCTACCTGATGGAAAGGAGACAAGGGGAGGGTTATTATTCCAACAGAAATAGCCTAAAATGCTTAATTCAAGTAACAATTGCATATTTTTATCTTCAGCCAACTGGTTTGGATTTTTAGAAACCGATGTTAATTTAAGTCTGTATCTGTTTATTTTTATATTTGTTGTACAAAAGAGAAATTGTGACTTTACCACACAAATATTATTCGAGGTCCTGGGTGCTATTCATCTAAACATACCTCCACCAGAATTAGGTGTGATCAGGTCCTCTGAGGCGATCATGATATATCAGTTACTTGCAATCACGTGTGCTAGCTGTTCATAAACAGGAGGGACAGTACCAGTTTGTAGCCAGATATTTACCTATTTTATTTCTGATACCAAAACATTTCTCAACCTAATATATTTCAGTGCAGCTTAAAGATGCATCACATCTATATCCTCCTTAGCCCCCAGCTCAGCAGATCTGTGGGCACGTGCCAACGTGAAGCACCCAGGTTGGGTCTTGAAGTGAAGCTGAGGTTTCCTGGTTGTACTTTACCAATACATTGATTTTTTTTTTTTTTTTTGAAGACAAAATATTGTTGCAGAACATCTGGCTCAGCCAAACCTCCAGAAAACACAAAACCAGGGCAAAAACTGAAGCTGTGGCTGGTGAGCTGGCGGGGCGGGGGGGGAGCTCCATTGGCTCCATTAATTTTCTCCATTTTAAGACATTCAGCCAACAGCCGATTGAGGAGGCTCCAGTTGGTCAGTTGTGCAGTCTAAATATTTAGGGCCAGTTCATAGAGTTGCTTTTTTTTTTTTTCTATGAAAAATGATGTATTTTACTTCCTATGTATAAAAGTTACTTGTACATTTTCGTGTGCCTTTGCATGTTTTCCAAGGGGCCGTGTGGTTGTTTATAAACTAGATTTTTTTTTTCTAAATACAGAATTGTAAAATATCTTTTCTCCCCCTTCCATTTTATTTTGATTTCTGAATTATTTGTGAAATAAAACCTTCCCAGAATGAATGCTTCCCTTGTCTTTAATGCTGAGCCAGAGCTGGGTTTGTGTTTAGAAGAGCTATTCGGGATTACTCCTGGGGACTAGAGTATCCCTTGGAGACCCCAAATGAGATTGGGTTGTGCAGAGTCTGTTCCACAAACAAATAAATTAAACTGCCCAATACCCAAGCATTAAAAGTCAGCCTTTACCCCATTAAAAATAAGATATATCCTTTAGTGAACCATCCTGAGAGTAAGGGAAAATCACTGTCTTTAAATCCCTGCAGCATAAGGGTTGAAGTAGATTAAAAAATCTACTCGTTGGAATAAGTGTTTAATGAATTAATGCTGTAAAATACAACTTTACAAGGTGAAGTCACCCCCACCTGAGCAGGTTGTTTTTAAATACACCCTTTTTTTTTTTTTTTTTTTTTTGTTTGAAAGGAAAAGTAGACAGATTTTTTAATTCCCCTTGAAGTTTTCTCCAAGCTCCTACTTGCCGACAGCACCACAAATCCAACCAAGTGGTTTCCCGGTAATTCAACACCACCTTGGTGAAAGGAGCAGCATGACAAGGAGGTTCATAACTCAGCCTCCAGGCAACGAGCACCACGTGGGTTTGGACCAAAAATGTGGGCTGAGCTGTGGGAGGGGGGGTCCTGACTGGCAAGAAGGCCATGGAATTTTCTGTTTTCCATTACATATACCACGAGATCAATGTAAAACCCGGAGGTGTTTGCATTACTCCAAGGCTGACCTGATGCAGTTATGGCTGAACGGTGTTCACCTGTAAAATCCAACCAAGGACTGACCAGACAACACCATTATTGCACTGTCAGGGATCCCTGCAGGAGGAAAATGTCATGGCTGGTGCAGTCCCTGCAATTCCAAACTGTCCATCTGAACTTATTAATGCCCAGTTTGTGCTTGCTCTCACCCACTCTCACTTCTGCAAAAATATCTCCTGTGCTGAAAATGTTTGGGAAGACTTTCATGAGCAGAACTTAAAAGTAAGTAGAAAAGAGATTTCAGGCTAATGAGGTTTCTTAGACCTATTAGTTGCAACAGTTGTTTGATTTCCTACTTGTTGGTGCTGCAAAACAACGCAACCTTGGGGGTTGGAACTAGTTGATTTTAAGGTCTCTTCCAACCAAAACCATCCTATGATTCCATGAATACTCTGGCAAAAATTAGGTCTTGGTTGGCTTAGAGATCAAAGCAGCATAACACCCAAAATTTAAGGCTGAAGCTGAGCCACCCCTTTGGATAAGCTTGAAATCCTTTGACACTGTCTCTTGTTTTGTTAATGGTTGTCTCCTCCTGCTCCAGCCGTGTGCTTTGTCCTGTGTTTATCCATGAGAAAGTGGTGCTGTCATGAGTCCTGTGTGAGAGCAATGTGGCAGCCAAAGCTGGGTGTTCTTTCTGTACAGCGGGGATGAAGCCCAGGTAAGTGAAGGCTGAGGGCAAAACACAAAGAAGCAGGAGAAAAACAGAATTTTTTTTTCCCTTCTGGGGGTGGGATTCAGATTCATGCTTTAGCAGAGAGGGCATAAAAACTGGAAGTTGGAATGAAAGTAGAGGGGAAGGGAAAGAGAAGACTACATGGATTTCAGTGAAGGTGACCTGTTTTCCCACACTGATAATTCTCTGGGATCAACAAGAAGCTGGGCTCTCCCAGCTTGCTGTTTCAGGGAGAAATGTCTTGTTGCTGGTTGTTTTGCCTGCTCCTTACCCCGTGCTGAGCTCATCAGAGTCTATGTATAGCATGGGCATACCTTGGGGTGGGTGTCCTTCCAAAAGCCCACAGTCATTTATAGGATATGCCCGGGCAATGTTTTCAAAGCCATTTCACAAACGACGGGGTTGGCTCTCATTTATACTAAGGACCTACTTTAGGGCACTTAGGAGACATTTATGCCACTTTAGGGTGTGGAGAGAGCAGTGTAAAGAAGCCTCAGTGTAAATAGAAACCACCCTTATATCTTGTTGACAGTGGTTAAAATAGGGTTACGGAGTTAAGTCAACAGACAAGGTTTGCCTTGTGCAGCTCCCTCTGCTCCTCACCCTCCGTGCCATGTGAGCTGGACAGGGTTATCCACAGTGTCCCTCATCAGCCACTGCACAGCCCAGCACCTCGCAGGGATATTGAGTGTCAAATCGAATACAAGGATATTTATAGCAGGGGAAGAGTCAGGAGGCTCAGGTGGAATGTGAGGACTGAGAGCAGAAGGGAGCACAGGCTTTCAAAATAAATTCAGAGCTTTACAATGTCTTACAAGTTCCCTCAGGTTTAGGACTCTTCTAGTTTAGAGTCTATGGGTGACCAAGACCCCAGGGGAAGACCTGCCAACACATGCACTGTCCTGAGAAGTGCTTGGCATTGATATCCTCAAGTTTTTATTTCTGTAGCTGCTTCAAGGCTTGTTTCTACACTACCTTTTGCACTTGTGGAAGCTGAGGAAATACCATCTATGAACTAAGCCAAGGGGCCAGAGGACAAGTTTGTCAGAAACAAATATCAGAAGCAGCCTAATTTCCTTCTCCACCAGCTGAACAGGCTTTGTAAGTTGGGGGGAAAAAAACCCAAACAAAATCCAATACAAATTGACTGTAAGAGGGTTTTTTATACCATCTCTTTTGATATGCTTTAATCAAAACATGGTTTATATGAATGCAGGGGGCTCCAAAACTGTGTCAGTACCTGTTCTGGAAAAAACAGTCTGCAAAAATAAACTGGTACTTGGAAGGGAAAAATACAAGGAATAATAAAGGATGGAGACCAATCAGAAAGGAGTAACTCAGCCCAAATGAAATAAAAAAGAGTCAAAAGCACCACTCTGTGGGCAAGGAGATAAATGTCATATGAGATGTGCAAAGAGAGACAGGGTCTAAAGGCAGGTGAGAAATATTTCAGCTTTGCTTTGTGCTGCTCAGGTCTCTGGTGCAGTGTGGTGATGTCTGGGTTTGTACTTCACTGCCTGAAAAGTACTCAACCAGCTGTGGGAAGTCCAGGAGGAAGCAAAGAGAGACCTGAGAGCTCAAACAACCCTCAAGAAAGGAGGAAAGATCACGGAAGATGAACAAAGGTGATGAAGAGGATGCTTGAAATGTTTAAAGGTACAGTAAGGGGAGACAGGGTGTTTGTTCTTCCTGCCCAAAGGGCCACCCCTGAGAAGGGATGGGCTTGAAATGTAGTAGGAAACATTGAGACTGGCCATTAGTAAAGGCTCTCACTGGAACAGATTATCTGTATGGTCTTTTCAGGCCACCATTCAAGGTTTTTAAGAACATACTGGATGGCAGCTGCTAAAATTAGATCCTGCTTTGGGTGGAGGATGGGCTAGAAAATGACTTGATGGCCCTCCCAGTCATTATTTCTATAATTTTCAAGGCTAAAGGAAACATGACATTATATGGGAAGGGTTATCATCTGCTTGGACCAGGATGGTGCACAGGCATGGCCTGGCATTGTCCCATGAGTGATACAGAGATGCCCTTGTAGAAGTGGCCCAGGTGTGCAGCATCATGCCAGTATGGATTGAGAAGATAAAAACTAGTTACTGCTCTCTTAACTCTTTGTTGTTCAGGTTTTTGGGGTTTATTTGGGTTTTTTTCCCCTGTAGGTCTTTTGGCAGACAAATGAGTCCTGTGGGGGATCCTGAGGTGTGTTTGCAGATGGACCTGTGGACCTTCTGCCGTGTCTGAGGTAAAATACTGGGGGAAACCCTACAAAAATACTGTTCTGAAATGCTGGCAAGGGGTGATTTAGGGCACCCCTGTAGGGATGTCATTGAGCAGAGTAACCTAAACTGAGTGCTGGCTGCTGGGGAGCAGCACATTCTGCTGAAATGCAGAGGAGGCATTTCAGTGCCAGGCGTGAAGCACCATCTGAGGACAGGCTTTTGGTGGGAAGATGGAGACCGTGGAAATTTTCTCATCTGCAGAGTCATGAAACAATTTCAAGCATCTGAGGGCAACTGGCCAGCTCAGCAGGCTGTGTGGGCCTTTCCAAACACATGAGTGAAGTCAAGCTGTCCTAAACCCTTACTGCAAACCAGATGCACGGAGCTGAGTAGCCTAGTGCTGGACAATGCTTTCCTTGGGAACAGCTCCATTATCAGAGAACAATGATGCCTGTAACTCCAAAGCACTAAAATGGAATTTGTTTGGACACCGACCATTTTAACAGGAGCAATAAAGTTATGAAAACACCCAAGTTTTCATGAGCTCCAAAGAAGTCTCTAGTCTAGACCAAGAAAAGGACTTTAAAAGCCAACTCTGCTTGATGTTGTGGACAGCTCTGGATGCAGTTCCAGAAAATGCTTGTGATCCAGTTTTAAGGAGGGTTACTGGAAAAATGGTCAAGCGCTGGCCCCTTGGCCTTGTGCATGGCACGACGGGGGGCTCAGTGTGGAGGGGGTCCCTGACCCCCCCATTTGTCCCTCACTGACGCAGGAGAAAGTTGTGTGAGGTCTCTACTCTTCTCTTATATAATCCATGACTTCAGATAAAATTAATGCCAAGTACCCAAAAAAGGGATTGTGTGTGTTCTCTTCCCGTAATCTGAACACAGCGTTCGACTGTGACAGTTTTGCCAGTAAAAGAGACGTTTTTCCTTTGCCATGAGATCCAGATTTAAAATTAGCTGTGTCTCAGCAGAGCCATCAGCAGCGATCCCTGAGAGCCTCAGTGCTTGGTGTTGGAGGTTCAGGGCCATAAAAGAGCCCAGCAGCCCAGTTTAAACAGTGACCAGCAAAGTTTGTTCAGGGAGGGCTCCCTGGCTGTTAACAACAGGAGCCTCCATTAGCTCCTGCATTGAGAAAACCAGTGAAACTTTATAAAAATACTTCCTAAAGTAAATATTAGTGAGTCACAGATACTAAATATTAATATCTCATACATTGGGAACAGAAATATTAGCAGGATCTGTAAGGGAGGTCTTTTTTATGTGCTGTATTACAGAATTGGGTATGTGTTCTCTCCCTCTATTTTTTTTTTTTTGGCCTTGTGTGTGCCAGCCTTTCCCATCTGAGGCACAGGTTTGGAGCTGCTCCGAGGTTTTGGGTCAGTGAAGTTGGTTGGTGTCCAAGTCCCACGAGGGGAGCAACTGGCCTGGAAGGGACCCAAGCAGGGAGGGTGTTGAGCAGCACTTCCCAACCAAGGGTCAGCAGTAGTGGGGCACTCCTGGGGAACTGGAGGCTTTCACTCCATAATTGCAAATTACAGACAAATGAGGGTTGTTGTTTTTTTTTTTTTCATTGCCAGCCTGGCCTTTTGGAAAAAAAAAAAAAATCAGCCCCAAACCTACCACATTTATGCAAAGTATATGGAACCATCCAAACCCCCAAAGCACTTTTGTCAAATTAAGGAGCAAAGGAGAGTGAAAGCCACGGCTCGTTTTTCTAGTGAGGCAAATTTAAGTAAAAAAGTGGTTTTGTCGATCAAAATGGAAAAAAAAATTAAAAATATGCAGAGTTTTAAAAAGGGAAATTCCAGTTATTTCAGTAATTTCTTCTCTTGTTTGAAAGCCTGGCTTCTTAAAAGTTTGTTGGCACTGAAAAGCAGTAATGAAAAAATTTAATTGATTTTTTTTTTTTTTTTTTTTTTTTTTTTTTTTTTT